>BCGC01000001.1:1849071-1995463 GCA_001599115.1 Pichia sorboxylosa | reverse complement strand
TGTCGTATTCGCAACTCATAGTGGACAAATATATCCCTAAGAAGATCTCGTGTTTTGATGCAGTGATTACCCTTAACGAGACAGACAACGACGGAAATCTCAAAAAGTGGGAYCTAGAATTGGTAGAGCAATTRGCTAYTCAGCAGTTAATTCAGCAATCCACATCGGTAGTTCTGGGAAGATCTGGATCGGGATCAATTGAAGACGACGACCATCCACTTTTCAGGCTTACCAAGGCTCTTACTGATACGCTTCTCAAAAAGAACATCCATGTTCAAGACCTGGTTCGTGTAGCCGGCTCACCTGGCGATGAAAACTATATTGCTGAAAGTTTGACCGATGAACTCTACAGAAAAATATTCAAAGTCCAGAAACTTGACTCCCTCGTATCTCTTATTTATTACTTCATCTACTCATTTACACCCGTTATGCTTCTCCCCTATATTAGTTCGTTTGTGGGAAATTTCACTTCAATCAAACAAAAGAAGGAATAAATGCTGAACGTTTTTTACTGTAAATGCATGAAATGGTAGRGTAAGACTAGTCGATTCATGTTATAATTTACAATATACATCTATATCTATCTATAAAATAAGTTGATTATAAATACATCCCTAAGACGTTTTTCTCTAATTATCTAGTTATACCATTACCAACTTTTCTTGGTTTTGAAATGGAGGTGGTGGCATACCSGTATAATTCAAGTCATATTGGGCATCCAAATTCCTTTTGGCTGTCACTTTAAATTTGAGGCCCTGGGAGTCGATAAAGCTTTCATCAAGTTCATCGAAGGACTTGGCACCAATAAGTTTCATAGTTCTTACAATTTCACTTTGTAAAATATCAATACATTTTTCAACACCTTCTTCACCATAAATCTCACTAAATAGTATTGGCTTTGAAATGATAGGTTTACCGCCCAGGCATAATGATTTAATAATATCTGAACCTCTTCTAAATCCTCCTTCAACAAAAACTTCAAAACCATTAAAATCACCTCCTARTTTTTTATTTGCTTCGTAGAGAATCTCAATTGGTGATTGGCTTTGATCTAGCTGTCTACCACTATTGTTGCTAATCAAGACACCGTCAAAGCCCATTTTTTTACATATCAAAACATCATCCAATCTTTGAATCCCTTTCAAAACAACTGGAATTTTCACATGCTTTTTGATATCTGATAAATYGTCCCAAGTCAGTCTAAACTCATTTGTTCCGATTTGTGGTGCAGGAAAGTACTCATTTTGATGACCACTTGCTTCAATCTTTTTATAATGTTCCAGATTTCCCTGAGTCATATTACTTTTCACGTCAATGAAAACACCTTTGATATTAGGATATGCTCCCAMAATACCATTCAAAGTCTGAGTTGCAGTACTCAACTCTTCTTGGGAATCAATCGAAAATTGATARAAAACGTCTTTTCCATTTGTTTGCTCCATGATGGCAGCAATACCAGCATCGCTATCTTTCGGAATAATTTGAATTACACCTTTATTCAAAACAGTTTTCACTACCATTACTTCAGCTTCATCTTGAATCAGCCCTGAGCCTGGAAATGCTCCGACCAAGAAAGGAAATTCAGATCTAACACCAATAGTAGAAAAATCGAGACTCAAWTTTTTGACATCAACCAGACATCTAGGCTTGAAAAAAAGTCTTCCCAGAGCAGCTCTATTTTCATATCTTGAAATTTCATTGTCAGACCCAGCCTGAATGTAAGTATAAACAAGAGCCGGGAGAAGCTTTTTAGCAACAAACTCRAAATCATTGGTTGAAAAAATTGAATGAATTGAAGGTAAATTTTCATTGGTGTAAACCAATTCCGTTGTTTGTATTTCTGCGGACTTCGTTTTCTTTTTTGGATTTTTCAAATATTTTTTCACCAAGCTTCTGTAATAATTTTGATCATCATCTGTTTTGGAAAAATCATGTTCCGAACTCTCATTTTTTTGTAAACTGTTTTGATTTCTGGGTTTTTTTGACTTTTTTTCCTTCTTCATAGTGACTAATTCACCTTTGTAATACTTGGACCCAAGAAAGTTCTCTAAGTGAGATTCAGGATGCTGCAATCGGAAGCCCCTTGTGGCATCTTTACCAGCAAATCGCAATAATTTATCAGGCCCACCTGGATGGGACCCAATAAAGTCTGTTACATCGTAAACATGTCCGTGAATTGCCACCCAGCAATCTTCAAGTTTATCGTGAGATTKCAATTCCTCTAGTTTGACTAGTGGGACGGTATCGTTGTTCAAAAAATCATGCCCATGAGTATTCCCCRAGCTTTTGATTGTATCATCGCAATTGAGTTGATATATRAGTCCTGCAGTGACAGCTAGGGAAACTGAGGTAAGAATACGTGATTCTGATCTTGTGTTAATCATATATTTCAACACATTGCGACTTTTTTGACCGCTGCTCCAGCCGGCAAAATTCAGATTTTTAGAAGCCAGTTTGGCGTATCTACTCATATTGATTAGTCTCTCTTGGTGAATAACCAAATRAGAAGGAAATACCACTTCTTTTCTTGTTGTGTAAAAATGGTGTTCTTTTAGGACGAAGATGAACATTGGCAGAACTTTATACAAGTTCGGAATTTTCCCAATTAGGAAGGTATTCCGTTATCAGTAACCGGAGAAAAAATTACACACCCTGTGAAGCATATCCTAACCTAACAAACTCAAAAAAAATTGACATTGAGGCACCAGATAGTTTCAAAAAAAAAGTGATAACATATAGAACTATTGCAGAAATTTAATTATATATATAAATATTCATATACATTAATTGGCAAAACTCTTAGAATTCTTGAAATCATCTACAGTGAGTTTTGCTTGATCGCACATGGATCTAAAGTATCCAAGTGGCTTTTTATAAAGATTTAGAGGTGTATCAAATTCTACCACTCTCCCTTCTTCCATCACCACAATTCTATCGTAATTCAAGATGGTGTTCAATCTATGCGCAATACATAGAATAGTACAGTCGGCAAACTCCGAAGCAATAGTGTTTTGAATCTTGGAATCAGTTTCATAGTCAACGCTAGATGTCGCTTCATCTAAAATCAAAATTCTTKTCTTTCTCACCAGGGCTCTTGCCAGAGCAATRAGTTGTCTTTCTCCGATGGAAAAGTTGGTTCCTTCATCTTCAACAATTCTCTCCAAGTGAAACTTGTGGAAATTGGCSTCACTTCTCGTTTGCAGCTTGACAGCAGGTAAATCTTCCTTYTTAATCARCCCTGATATGGTGAGCGACTGCCATAGTTCCTCATCAGTTCTATCCCCAAAGGGGTCAAGGTTTTCCCTTATAGTTCCAACRAATAAAACAGGATCTTGTGGAATAATAGTCAAACTGCTTCTCAACTTATGCAATCCTAGCTTTTTGATATCAATACCATCTATTTCAATTTCTCCTTCGAATTCTGTTAATCTATATAAGCATGTCATAAAAGTAGACTTTCCAGCACCAGTTCTGCCGCAAAAGCCAATCTTCTCACTCTTGTTGATATTCAGATTTAAATCCTTTAAAACATACGGCAACTCTGGTCTGTACTTCATATTGACATCTCTGAACATAATCTCCCCTGACTGAGGCCAAGATTCTGGAGGATCATTTTCAGGTATTTCGTAGGGAGCCTCCTGTCCAATTTCAAAGGCATAATGATTTAGTCTTTCAACYGAATTAAACTCGTTTTCAACTTGGGTTAAAGCACGCATCATTAAGGTGAAAATACCAGTGACATTGATAACATATGACAATAACAAACCTGTGGATGCGGCACTTATCTTGAAAACACGAAAAACACATAGGAATGAGATGATGAAAACCAGACTAAAAGAAAGAATAGATAAATTGGCGCCTAACCACCGTTGATTAGCAATTGTGAGAAAATAGGCCTCGTTTTGATTGTCAATTAASGTGCACATTTTCTTTTTGAATCTATCATCTGCTTGATAAGCTTTGATGGTGTCTTTTCCTGACAATGATTCATTAAAATGAGAATAAACATGGGACCGCTTAACAGCCTCGAGTCTTTTGATTTCTCTTGCACTGGCCTGATAATAATTTGCAATTGAAACGTATATTATGACTAAAATTGGAACAGCAATAGCAAACCAAGGAATGTATATGATACATAAAATRATTGTACCAATAATGTTGCATAGTGGATTCAAAAACTGTCTCATTTGTTCTACAATTTCATTATCTAACGTATCTGTGTCTTTGGTGAATCTATTCAAAACACGACCAATAGGCGAGACATCCATATATGCCATAGGAACATGAAGCATTCTCTCKGAAGCCTTGTAATTCAACATTCTTGCGGCTCTATTCGTAAAATAGCAYAACAAATAAAAAAACAAACTCAGAGAGAAAGCATAGAGAAAAGCAAACATAATGTAAATGCCCATGTAGAATGACTTGGATCTTCCCTCAAACTTTTGTTCAATCCAAAACGATAACCAAGTATTTGTAAAGTAATTGCAAAATGTGGTGACAACAGCTGCTGAGATGAAAAAAGTAGGGGCTGAATACAAATATTTTCCAAATGCCAATTTAGCATAGTTCCAGTAAACTCTTAATTTTAACGAATTRACAGCTCTTTCCTCRTCTCCAATAATTCTCACCTCAACCTTACTACTAGATTGTTCTTTCGTTACTGATTTARTTAATTTYKTTTGAATTTCTTGATTTTTTAATTCATTCATYTCTTGGYTGCTAGAGAAAATACTTGATTCAATTGAAATATCATCTGCGGGTCCCACACTTGTTTCATCGCCTTTATCACTATCAAGTTGAAATTTCATCAAGCTCTTAAATCCACTATTTCTACTCATCAGTTCCTCAATGGAACCAATATCAACCGACCCATCACCATTCATAAAAATCATTCTATCGGCAGAATTTATTAAACTCAGTTGGTGGGTGGCAATWATTCTGGTTTTATCTCTGAGTAGACCTAAAATACATTTGTCAACAATATGTCTCCCAACCTTTGCATCGACAGCACTCAAGACATCATCAAGTAAAATTATATCACTATCTGCGTAAACAGAACGAGCGAGATTGATTCTCGCCTTCTGTCCACCAGATAAAGTTATACCTCTTTCTCCGACTTCTGTCATGTCTCCGCCTGTAAATTGTTTAAAATCATTTTGTAAAGCACAAGCTTCAACAATTTTATCGTATTTGATCTCGTCATAAGGTAAACCAAAAGTAATATTATCTCTGATTGTTGAGTTTTGTACCCAAGGGTAACCGCAAAGCAACAAATTCCCATTGATGTAAACTTCTCCGGATGTTCTCTTCATTAAACCGGATATGGCGTTCAGAAGAGAGGATTTTCCTGACCCAATAATACCAGTAACAACAATAAACTCACCTTTTCTTATATTGATATTTATATTTTTCAAGCCAGAAAACGATGTTTTTTTCARTCCGACTGGTTCAATTKCARGTGATGAAGAGGKAACATCCTTTWTTTCACTTTTCACGCTTTCGACGTCTTTTGGTTTAGATTTTTCTTCATCCTCAAACGTTTCCCATTCAAAGTCACAATTTTCTGTCTTAACTGCCAATTTTTCATCTTCAAATTTTTTRAGTTGGTAATGTTTAGGATCTCTATCTTCGCAAATCAAAAATTGGGTAATTTTTTTGAAACTGACTAGCATATCAGTTGTCGTTGATAAAGCCAGAGGCGCTAGCATAAACTGAATTGACAATACGGAAAAGAAGGAAATAGAAGAAAACACGTCAGCAGCATTTTTACCACTGGAAATGTCAAAGGCTGTACAAAATGTAGCCATGGATGCAATAACCGGAAGCGCAATAGCAAGAGAAACTAAAACATTTCTTAAAGATTGAAGTTTCAATAGATACTTCATCTCTGTAAATCTAGCATCTTGGATTCTTTTACTGTATGAATTCTCCCAACTATAGAACTTGATCATTTTGTAATTTTTCAGTAACTCTTTCATCAATGAAACTCTCTTATCAGTGAACACGGCASCTTTTACCCTAATAGTCAAAAGTCGTTTGATACAAGCACCTAAAAATACAACAACAATCAAGAATATTCCAATACCAACCAAAGCCGAAACGCCAATGTTCCAAATTAACAACCCAATACACAAACCAACTGGAACAATTGTTGTGAATAAAATTGGCGAAAACCCAATAGCAAAATCAATTCTATTCAAATCTGTACCGACCATACTCTGAATTTTACTAGCAGCAAATAAATGATTACCTTTAGCATCCACAGACAAAGATTTGTCAAGCAGAAGACGGGTTACAATAGCTCTTGATTTTGCTCCCGGAATTTGTAAATGGTAAAAAGCACTGTTAATTGCTAGGGACGAGAAGAGAATCATACAACAGACACCCACTGCATAGCCCACACCTTTTCCAATTTTATAATCTAATGCTAAAGCCCTTAACTCAACAAAATTGATTAGCTTTCTCTGCAATAGAGGCGTTGTTGAATTGCACGCATCAGAAAGTATCTTCAAGATAATTCCAGTCGAGTATTCCCATTTAAATGTTTTAAACAAAGCCAAAGGAATTATATATGAAGGAACATCAAAATCTGAAAGTTCATCGTAACCGTAATTCTCTTCTGGGTTGAACTTGCGCCCTTCACTTTGGTACTTTTTAGTCAGATATTTTTCAATTGACGCCTTGATCAACGGTTCATAATGGGACTTGAAGGTTTCATACATTATCTCCGTTTTCTGTTCCTCTTCTATTTTGAATAAATCATTAGTGGTGATAGTTCTTTTGTATCCAACTTGTAGTAATGGATTCAACCACCAAAACATGATTTTTGACACTATATTGGCATGGTATTCACCGAAAAGTTTYCGTTCATCATCGGTAGGAATCGGTGGCACCTTTTTGGTCATCAAGAAAGAAAGAAGACGTTTTTCGATCTTTACATTGGGTTGCGACTCCAACTCATTGGCAGAGACATCTTTATTCATCCTATTTCTTCCAATAACACGTTGATAATTAGTAATCACTGAAAAAATTAGGAATATGTCGCAACACAGCCAACACACACCAAAKATTGAACTGTGCTCAAGTATTAACTTCAAATGTGAAATCCTACCTATTCAACTTTCAATATAAAGGAAAAGAAAGACAAATATCAAGCTTTTGTTGGGGGATTATCACATCTAACCGTGGGCTCGTTTCGTCATACGCGAGCCGGACATAGCACATTAGTTCCGGAACCGGGTGGCCTTTGAAACACGATGCCCAAGTCTACTGTTTTAATCAAGGTTGATGTTGTTGACACAAACAAATTCAACTCTGTGATGACAGATAGATATAACCCTTCTGTTAAGATGCAAGCGTGAAAGGTCGATATGGGTGGACTGGTCCATCTGCAACAATTGTATTATGAAAAATGTCTTAGGTATGATAGTATTGTAACATCACTAGCATTCCATCTCCACCTGTATCTAGTGCCTGTATTTGACCAGCCAAGTAAGTTAGATTTAGCTAACTGTGCATCGATAATTCGAAAAAATACATTCACATTAAGTGTGGGGAGATCGAAAAAAAGTGACACGTTCTTGGACAGGTTGATGTGAAGGACTGGCTTACCTGATGTATTTCTGGGCCTTGCMCTTTTATATGCCACTATATATATCGCCTAAATGGCCAACTATTGCCATGGCTTGAAGGAAGGCCTTGACTTTTCTCTCTTAGTACCTACATGGCAATCAAATATGTTGAGAAATAATATTGATAGTGCCAGATCAAAGCTCCCGGATGACTCTAGTGTTCCTAAGGAATCGAATCAACCACTTGATGACTCGATTCCAAGAAACAATCAAGAGGAATCATACATCACTACACTTGCCAACAAAACAAAAAATATGATTATCGGTAACAATGATGAAAGCAATGACCATTACAAGTCTCATAGCGGCAGTTCAAAAGGAATGGTAGCAAACCAAAACTACACATCCWTGGTTGATCCTGTCATTTCAGAGGCTGACGTTAAAGAATCAATTCAAAGAGTAAACAACTTATCTCATCAGAAGAAAGACTCGGTTCATTCTTTTGAAAGCAAGCCTTTGGATGGTTYAGATACTCGTTATGTGTCCAAGGAAAACAAAAAGGGTAACTACAGCTCAGAGTACAGTGATAAAAATGAACTTTCAGGCCACTCGAATGTTGATGCAGCTGGTTCTCATGGTTACAATAGARACCAATCAAKAACTGAAAACAACAAATACGACCTGGATCCAAACACTGCCGGAAGAGATGCAACTATCAAAACACGCCAATCTGAGAAAGATGATGCAAACACCTTTCAAAACATCAACCAATACTCCACTTCTGAAAGAGGGAATTACGCTTTGAATGAAAGATTTGATCATGAGATGAAACAGGATAAGTCCAGCTCCTACCCATCCGAAAATTATCACGGTGAGGAAAGCACTGCAACTCACGTTACACCTGGTTTGAGTGGTGCTTCCCAAACTGGTTTATATGATGATAAAGCTCATGCCCAGTTTGGTGATAACGCCCATGCTCAGTATGGTGATAAAGCTCATGCTCAGTATGATGATAAAGCTCATGCCCAGTATGGTGATAACGCCCATGCTCAGTATGGTGATAAAGCTCATGCTCAGTATGATGATAAAGCTCATGCCCAGTATGATGATAAAAGTGTGGAACATAAAGACTCGGATCAAAATTCACATGGTGTCTTGAATACAATCTCAAATTATTTGGGTTGGAACTCTGATGAAAAGGAAGATAAGGACGTCCCATACGGTGCTTCTGTTGGTGGTATGACTGACCAAATGCCTGGTGAATTTAACGAATCATCGCCTCAAACATTGGACCCAAGTGTTRAGACTGATTCTCATACTTCAACCAAAAATTCTTCGTTTGCAACCAAGCCAAAGGTTTACAAAAGTACTCAGCAATACAATGAAGRKTTRGAACAATCACATTCAACTCAKAGAAAGGCTGGTTATGAGTCCGCTGGTGTTTATGCYCCTTCATCCGCAACAACCAAGAATGATGCATTGCTCRGAGATGCTCACGTGTCTTCCAACAGACCATTGACTACCCAGACCGGAAATGCGGCAGTTCCAAGTTCAGTTGAGGAGTCAACACCTTATCGTATGGTTCAGAATCCTGTTGATACAAAACATCTCAAATCCAAAAACGCTGATGACTTGAAAACCAACAAGAGAGTTGCCGACAATGATGTATCTTATGCCAGCAGATCTGCCAACTATGGGAACCCAAGTACTCAACAATACAATGAAGGTTTAGAACAATCACATTCAACTCAKAGAAAGGCTGGTTATGAGTCCGCTGGTGTTTATGCYCCTTCATCCGCAACAACCAAGAATGATGCATTGCTCGGAGATGCTCACGTRTCTTCCAACAGACCATTGACTACCCAGACCGGAAATGCGGCAGTTCCAAGTTCAGTTGAGGAGTCAACACCTTATCGTATGGTTCAGAATCCTGTTGATACAAAACATCTCAAATCCAAAAACGCTGATGACTTGAAAACCAACAAGAGAGTTGCTGGCAATGATGTATCTTATGCGAGCAGATCTGCCAATCATGATAATTTGGACAGTACAAACGCAATGGTAAGCGCATCGGGATCGATGAATCAGAACCATTTTACCGGTTTAGGCACTCAAAATTCTAAGCCCGAAAAAATGGAAAAATCTTTGATTGGTTCAAAACATTATGAAAATGATTCTTATGGTGAATTTAATGATTCAGGCAAGTATTCTAACTACAATTTGCAAAATCAAAATCACGAGCACAATCCAAGAGGAAACAATTTGCAATCTGTTCCTGAAACCCATTATACCAGTAAAGACTCACAGAAGGCAACTACTGTGGGTTATTATGCTGGTACAAATACTAAAGCCGATCTAAAGCCAAACCAACCATTAATCAATGAAACTAATGCTTTCAATCAAAACATTTCCAACAATGCAGATGGTAGAACTGACTTTTCTGGCACCTCAAGAAGAATTGATGCTGAAAGCGATGCCCGTAACGCAAAACAATCGGACTATGACTCTAATAGATTAATGGGTGATCGTTCCGTACCAAGTGACAAATATGATCATTATGGTGTTGGCGAAACCCATTCCACGGTCGGTCATGGCAGCCAAAAGGAATACTCAACTTATGGAAAAAACAATTTRTCTGGAAATGTTGAAAATTCACAAATGTTAGGGGGAAACTTGGAAGGTTATGGTAAATCTCATGGGGTGAATGAAACAAATCWTGAAGCTTATCCTGCAACCGATTTGAACACCAGCAGTGGATTCTCTGAACAAAACAAGGGTAGAAATACTTTACATCAAACTTCTGACAACACTGCCACACGATTTACCAGAGATGCCGATGGTAGAAGAGTAGCAGGTRATGATACCGAATCTACTAATCTAACTARTGGTCAGAAGCAAAATTCCCATTCTAGTGAAAACAARGACTCTTCAATTGACAAAATTAAATCTTTATTTGGTGGCAAGGAGAAAAAGTCAACTGCAAACCCAGCACCTAAGAAACCTGTTCAGGAGCATGGTACTTTGTATAGCAATAATGAATCCAGAGATTATGAATTGAATGGCACTTATGGCAATAACACGTATGGATCCAACGAACTTCACCCACATTCTCAGTTCGAAAACAGAGCTGGTTATGAGAATCAAGCAGCAAACCCTGTTCCACAATCTGAACAACATCAAAACAAAAAAGGTCTTATTGATAGTATCAAAGCTGCAGTTACCCATTGATTTACTATTACTTTTCTTTTTATTAYTTTTTTTATTATGACTTTGTTTTTCTGCACACGAGACGATTATTTATATTGAATGATTTTTTACTTTAACGAACTTGAATTTACTCGATCTATATACAAATCTGGAAGTAGATAGGTCTTCAGATATATACAGYTAAACTAATGAAATGCAGCGTAGATAASAWATGGCATGCCAGCTTCCACACAATAAGCGCGGCGTTGCTCCCAGCTGTTGCAAGTTTCGCGATGGTGGATATTCAAATTGATCGTYATAACAAATGCCAGTGATGTGGAATGCCAGGGGGGTAGTAGGTCTCTCATTTTCAAGAAATATAAACCAGAAAATATGTCGTTTCTACAGCAATTTCAACAACAGATCCAACAAACTACTCAACAGATTCAAAGCTCTTTGAATAACATCAATATTCAGGATACTGCGGCGCAATTCACTTCAAGTGTTCAACAAAATATATCACATTTAGAAAAAGAGGTGAATAGTTTGAAACCAATATTGGCTCGTACCACTAGATCATTGCAAGAAAAATTCGGATCTATTGAAGACATTTCGGAATTACCAAAAGAGTATAAAGATTTGGAAGCTAAAGTGGATAATATCCAGGAATTTTATCAGCGTGTCCTTGAAATCACTAAACAATATGAATTAGAAGCTTATGATAATCCTTCCAGCTTGAAAGAAAGCTTGGCTGATTACACCATGCTAATTAATCAGAAAATAAATGACTTATCAAATGCTAATACCACCCAGGAAGCTGAAAGAGTTTTGCTTTCTGGTCGTAAAGATAAGACTCCAAAAACATTTTCTCACCATTTTTCCAAAGTTTTGTCCTCAGTGAAAGAAAACATCTTGGAAAATAAGCCAATTTCAAACTCTCCAGTTGCATTGTTGAAAGGTGAATCGGTACATGAAAATGTAGATTCTTCTGTCAAGAAAGAAACTCCTTTGACTCTAGCCCTTGACAAAATAAGCAAAGTTGAATACAAATTAGGTAACGAAAGATTGGAACAAGATAAACTCATTATTGTAGAGTTCAACAACAAGGTCAAAAATCTTCTAAAAACTGAATTTGTTAATACAAACTCTCTGAGAAAACAGGTTGAAACAGCCAGATTGAGTTTTGACACTGTGAGAGCTGAAATTAAAAGGGTTCAAAATGGAGATCCAGACGCAGCAGTTCCAGAGGAGCTGAACAACAAGTTGGATAAATCTGAGGATGATTTAGTTAATGCCACCGAGGTCGCTGTTGAATCGATGAAAGAGTTGATTAAGCCTTTGGAGTCTATTAATTTATTGAAAACATTGTTCAAGATTCAATTAACTTATCATAAGAATGTCGTCTCTGAACTCACATCATTAGTTGATTCTTTGGATAGCACGTTATTAGAAGATGAAGAGTGATTGAATTTACTGACCAGCTACTTTTCACTTTATACTTTATTCAATATCTTGCAGAACTTATTATATACTTTTATATATATAACTCTTACTTCCTAGTTTGATCAATCAAGACCCAGATACAAGTCAACACATTTCATATTAGAGAGTTGATAATTACGCAAAGAGTAACCCTCTATAATATCTTCTAACTTCTGTGTAATACTTTCGAACCATTGGTCTATATGGTTTGTCTTTAGATTGTTGGTATTTAAACTATTGCAGGAATGTTTCAATTCCCAAATATCATTGAGTAAGTCTCCCAATTTCAATYTTGCTAAATCTTTAGCAGCATTATCAAAAAATTTCAAGTCTAAAACRTAATCAAGAAGGGTTTTTCTAATCAAGMTCTCGATCTTCCTTTTGACATAATATGCATCATTAAAATTTGACAAACGTGATACGATCGATAAATTTATGCTGCCATCATTMGGTGACACATTACTGTTATCCAAAAGTTTATCATCACCACTGTCAATATTCAAGTTGAAAAGTATGTTTTTTCCAATCTCGTTGTCTTCTGAAATTAGCTTRATTTCTCCTTTCCCCCTGATAGTTGATTCAATTTTATCTGACTTCAGGTTGGAAATCGAATTCCCTATAACCATTTTATATCCATCCCCAAGCTTATCCGTCTGAATTTCCAAATTGAATARAAGAGACTTTTCATATCCGGAGTTCAGATTTCTGAGACTGACAGTAAATAAATCTCCTTCTTCACTGAAACAGACRGGTTTCATTAATGATGGGTTTGTGATATTTCCATAATTTCGTTTTTCTACTTTCAAATTTCCCAGAGAAGTTTCAAAACTTTTCAGCTTTACGTAAGTGGGAAATTGTATAATTGTATCTAATTTCYTTATAGTAATTTCATGAGCCTGTTCTACTTTGAGTTTTAGCTGCCTTTTCAAACATTCAAAATCTAGAACCAGTTCRAGATTTAAATTGTTATCATAGTCGGCTTTGCCATTTATCTGTTGATTTGAAGACATACTTGATTTCAAATAATCATGCATTGATAAAATTTGATATGGATCGAATTTGAACTCATCTGCCAATARGAGAACATTCAAATTGGCGTCATATTGATCACATATATCAACCATTCGACCTCCAATCGTAATATCTGCCTCATTTTTGCTATCAACTARAAAAGGGTTGGTTGTGTCTTCCTCTTTAACCACTCTATTTTTAAACGGTGAGTTGACAGAAGTCTCTGTCAAAAGCTCTGTTGATAYCACAAATATYTGATTAATTTTTTCATTTTTTGTCTSGTCCCCATAAGAAGAGAATCCAAATCTAGCCAAAGATTCAATGTTTTTGACACCACTATTCCAAAAACTTCCTTTAGTATTGGTATCTTCATCGGATATAACACTTGCGTTTAGTGATTCAAACATAATTTCCCAGCCTTGCCACTCTGCACTTGCACATCCATAATATTGACCAATATTGCTATATTCATTTATGTGGTTACCTAGAAACACAATTCCTAGCTTGTCGTTGTGATTCAACGTGTCAAGGACGTTTTTTATAATAGATTTCAACATTTCAGCATATTCGGAGTTTTCAAGTCCATAGTCTTCATTGTTTATCAAAGGTAACGCCAATATTATTACAACTGGTATAGGATCGGGTCTAGGAATCTGTCGTTTCATGAATCCTGATGGCATATCCAAACCCCTGGACGTAAGTTTATTCAAAACTTTAATGTCATGCGGTAATACATCGGTCTCAGTTTCGGGAATCAAGTTCCAGCCATTTGTAGATGTTTGAATTAAAGGAATAGAATTGGAAACATTTATATTGTTGGAGATCTTCTGTAAAATTATATACCATTTGTACCTCAGTATCTTGTTATTGGAGGATATTGTGACGCTTGGAACTTTGATTGAATTCAAATTGATAATCAAACTATCTTCTGTCTGAAAGATAGATGATATAAACGCATGAGATGACAAGCTTTGTTTCAACAAAACTCTCGTTCCATTGGAGCTTAAAATTATGAGGTTAGATTCAAACAAATAAACCTCGCAAYCTTTGACAAGATTGGATTTAATCGTGGTATCAAAGAMATCAAAAATCAACAGCGATCCTACAGATGAAAAGTCAATTTCTTCCTCAAMAATTCTACTTTTCATCCTGTTTATCAAGCTGTTTGTGATTTTATTTTTTCCKATTTGAGTTTGAACTTGCTCTTTGACATCAGACTTTAGTGACTTTTCAAATTCTGTAGTTGAAATATTGAAAACGCAACCAAACTCTGGTTTAGAGTTTTCTCTCGTGTTAAGAGTGGAAAATTCTGGTGCAAACAAAACTTTTGCTAGAGATATTTCATTATCTGCCCAATTTTCACTAATGTTGGTGTTAGCTTTTGTGATATCATCACGAGATTGCAGCTCTTCTTTTTCCCAAAAACGCATACCAATTTGACTTTGAGGTGTCACGGCATTTTCATCATAAAATTGTTGATTCTCCGTTCCATCGTTAAAAGTATAGGTTGTGGAGCTCAAAGTCCCATCAACTGGTGTTGGTAGATCAATYGAGTGATGGCTAAATGTAGGTGGCGCAAAATAATCCAAACTAGACATTATATTGGACATTTCATCTAGCGGATTCGRGGCATTTTGATGGAGATCGGAGTATAGTGTATTTTCCACATCGTTCAGAATTGAGCGGTCTGTGCAGCAAGTCTTTTTGCCACAGGCCGGACAAATCAGCTCTTGTTTTAGGTCAAAATATTTTGATAAAGCAGCAATTCTTTGGTTTGAAAATAGGTTGGCGGGAATAACTAGTTCTTTCAGGCATTCCAAGTGTAATGTGTGTGTGCAGTTCAATTCAACTARCCTCTCYCCTTCAAAGATGGTGTGTAGTGATTCGTTGCAAAACGCACATATTGAATTTGTGTAATGATGTCTTTTTTTGGAGCCCATCGTATTGGAGCCTATTTTTGYAGACGTCGAGTCATCAAAAACGGGTTTTGCCAAGGGTGTGCTATTCACTGAAGTGAAAGTTGTATAATCAGAGTTAGGTGTTGACGGCACCGAAAATAGTGAAGAGTAGTTTGATGAGCTCCCGGACACATTGAGTATCTTTGGAACTTTTTTAAAACTCAACTTGCTGCTTGGTCTTTCCATTTTTTACAGGTTGCAAAGTTTTCAAATCTTGAAGAATGTGTACAATTTAGGAAGGTATGCTATTGCAGGTTTCAATGTTTTAGGTCAATAATTTACTTCACCATCCACTTTCTCTTTTCAAAAAAAAAGATTCATTAACAAGAGGGGAGATGATGGTTGACATGCATTTTTACTACTGATATTCAAGTCAGCCACTTTTGACGGGCTGCATAACGAAGACAAAAAGAAACACCGATTGAGATGTTTCAGAATTTTTGCAAGGGCAGCGATGTTTCAGATTTTATGCGTGCACACACAAATAGTAAATAACTTGATAGAAAAGGAWTGACTTTCCCAAAGAAGAAAAATAACGTTGCTTGATRAAAACTATTTGTAATATATATATATATACAGATCTCTCATGTTGGGAACAATCATACTTCARTCYCTRGATTCCCAAATATCTTCACTACTTCCTCTTTTCAATTCCTCCACAAGGCGCTTCTTGTAAAATTCTTGTACATTGACTTCACGCACATCTAGACCGTTCAACGAGTTGGAAAAGCAGAAGTTGAGTTTTTCGGATTGTTTGTCACATAAAGTTAAATCACCGTATCTGTAGTAGTTCCTTATCTGACCTCCTAAAGACATGCATTGCATGAGCTCGTCAAGCGCTGTCATACAAGAAATTTCTTTCTTTGATATAAGAAAAATTKAGTAATGAAGTCTGTTAGTATTCATAACGTCCACCGTGTTGCTGAAACAAAAACAAGAAAATACATACTGGAAATTTGTGTAGTTCAATAAGTTCAGCTCGGTTGCTGGCTTTTTCTCTCAGGGCATTTGCACTATTATCTTTCCCATT
The DNA here is from genome assembly GCA_001599115.1 of Pichia sorboxylosa. Classification (NCBI taxonomy): domain Eukaryota; kingdom Fungi; phylum Ascomycota; class Pichiomycetes; order Pichiales; family Pichiaceae; genus Pichia; species Pichia sorboxylosa. The sequence goes on along the minus strand of BCGC01000001.1, from coordinate 1,979,225 downwards.
ATTCAAAGCGTCTTCAATCATATTCTCCATCTGACTAAGTTCGTCAGAGSCTTTCATTTKCTCCTTGGGGGTGCTTATTTTTGTCTGTGTGTTTTCCTCGTCCTTTTTAGACCAAAACATTTRGCTKTATGTGGATTAGTAGTTGATGAAAAGGTTCGTTGTTAAGGTTGGGTATATAAAGGAATAGATCTGCATCGCATCTTAAGCAGTGAAAATTGGTAGAGTTGATTCGCTAAGGAAGCACAACTATAATCACCCCTGTTCAACTACTTGCACGTTTCAATTCGTTTTCATGACCCTGGTTCTAGTAAATCGATCTTTTTTAGCAAGTTCAACGGTATTTGATTAACATAAATATTTTCAAACTCTTTAGAGTCAAAAATCTACTACTTTTCGTACTTTTTCATCCATGATCTTCTGTACTGTAATACTCGTTTTAAGATAAAACTTAGATTAAACAGAATATGGAGGTTTGGTTATATCAATGTTTAAGACAAAAAGAAAAAAACTCTATCTAGAATAAATTTATTGCTTATTTCCTGTTGTATTATAAAATGAGGACGATGGTCTTCATCTCAACAACGTTACCTTTTCAATAGCATGAAACAACAGTACATGCTTTGTTTTTGAGGTCATGCTATTTGAAAAAAAAATATGTAATTCTGGTCACTAAATAGCATCATCTAATTTTTTATCAAGTAGCAAAGAGGTTTGGATGCATATTTAAGAGTTATTGGGAGTTAGTATGATATAGAAAAAACGTAATCATCAGTCACAATGAACATTCATATTTCACATGCTAACCGACATTAACTTATTCATAGAAAAAACGATGGTTTGACTTGAAACAATGTGTTTGAAAAATGATACGTTTTCACATAGCAATAAGTTTTCTATTTATATAAGATATAAAATATAATTTAATTTTTTTGTAAAAGACTGGTGGATTCGGTAATTGCAGGCTCGGAAGTTTCTTCTTCTGTTTCTCCCTCTTGTCCTTCGTGTCCTTCGTGTTCTTCTTGTTCATTAACATCTACAGATTCGCCATAAACAGTAGACATCCCAAGTTCTTGAACAGCGGCATTCATTTTCTTGAAAACTTTCTCGGTCAGTTCAGGAACATCATCTTTGGTCAAACCTTCAGTAGGAATAGGGTCTAAAACCTTGATATTTATTTCACCTCTATTAAAGTTGAATGATTTTATAGAATAAAGATTGGAGGTATTCGAAACAACAAGGGGGATGATTGGAATCTGAGCTTGAACTGCCAAATGAAAGGCTCCTTTTTTGAAAGGCAGTAAAGTTGGAGTGGAGGAATATGATCTTGTACCTTCAGGAAACATGAAAAGACCTCCTTTGTCGTCCTTCAAACGATCTAATGCATTATTAAGAGTTCTAATTGCAGATTCTTTGTTGGATCTATCCAAAAAAAAAGTACCTGAAGCACTCATAAACCATCCTAAAAATGGAACATACTTCAATTGTTTCTTGGCAGTCACGACACATCTTTGAGGAAAGATTCTTCCTAACATGTAGATATCAAGTTCAGACTGGTGATTGGAAATTAAAATTGCTGGCAGTTTTTGCAGCAATTCAGGTCTATCCACATTTATTTTCATTCCCATAATGAAGCTAAAGAAATTGTAATAAAATCTGGCAGTACTCCATTGAGCCAAATTTCTTTTACCAACAATAGCCAAAAATACAGAGCAGAGAACTCCATATGTGGCACTTAGCAAAAGCGTATTCAAGGCTATAATGCCCTTTGCAATGAATTTGACCTTTTTCAATAAGCTAGGCACAGACATCGTTGACACAGGGTTACAAGCAGTATTTGGAATGAACAGATCAAGGAAAATAGAGCAACTCAATAATATCAGAAATAATGTTATCAAACTCACTGTGAATAAAATGGAAAGGCCGCCCCTATGTTATAAAAGGAACAAACAAAAAGTAACCAAATTTTTATATGGAATTGTCATCTTTTAACTGACACGCCAAAAATTAACATTTGCACAGTGAGCGTTTGATGAACATGCCTTCGCGGCACCCTCATCCATGAAATGGCACAACATGCTCTCAGTACGGACTGCTTACGTTATCTATGTTTTACCATTTAGATAGATGCCAAGATTTAAAAAATATTGTTAAAGGAACATTTTTTGGATAAATATAAAAAACTGTATCTAGCAGTAATAGAGTAGTCTAAAAAAAATTATTGAGAGTAGACCCAAAGTTGATCAAGTTAAGGTATGGGAATCAACCCGAAGAATTGCCATAGGCAGGATCATAACCTGTATCTAAATTCAGGATTTTGGAAATCAGTCAAATCCGCAAATTCAATATTCTCAGGAACAACATAGGCATCTCCCAATTCGGCCTTTCTCCGGTCTCTTCTCTTGTTTTCCCAGTAGTTGTATGCCGTTAAGATACTCATCAAAATGATAGTAGCACAGTAACAACCCACTGCCCCTGCTTTTGCTTTATTATACTTAGGAGCATCAGTGGAACGGAAGGTTTGTGGACCAATGACATTACCAGCAGAGTAGCCCACAAGGACCACTGCATTAGTTAGTAATTTTTTGGTAAAACCTGCTGTGTTGGAAGTGACACAAGATGTGATTAAAATGATACCACATGGAGAAATACCGAAAAACCAAACACCAACCAGCTCAGCATTTGTGTTACTTGAAAATGCCATCACACAAATCCAAATTAACACAACTGCTGAATATATAATAGCAATGGCCATTCTAGATTTGATGACTCTGTTGAAAACAGGAATCATGGCTAAGAAAGCCAATTCAAAAGCACCAGTTGGCATTTTCATCAAAATAGACTGCTTACTGGAGTAACCAAAAGACTTAATGATAATGGTACTGAAACCAGCAATACCACCATTTGGAATAGCAACGGATAAGGAAAGAAGAAAATAGATGATTGTTCTTGGATCAATCAAGACTTCTTTAGCTTGTTCCCACTTGAAAATCTTGTTACCGAAACCTTGGTTGTTGTTTCTAATTCTTTCAATGACAATTTCTTTCTCACGTTCAGTTAAAAACTTAGCTTCGGTTGGAGTATTTGGCATGATGAATAAAATCAAAAACCCATTAATAATTGTCATTAAACCAACAACCAGGAATAGAATTTTGTAAGATTCCAATGAAAAAGAACCTGTGTGAATGTAAAGCCCGTAAGCAACAGCAGAAAGGAAAATAGTACCTAAACCATTGAAACCATAGAAAACACCGGTTCTACCAAAGTGTTCAGTGTATCTATAATATTGGTTCAAGATGATGACATAGATTGGAGCAACAAACGCTTCAAGGAAACCCAAAAATGTACGCAGAAACATGAAAGCCGAATAGTTTTTAGCGGTACAATGTAAACATTGAATTGTACCCCATAAAATGATTGTGCAGGCAACGAATTTAATGGTAGGGACTTTTTGCAAAAGAATAGCAGCAAAAGGGGAGCCAAAAACGTAACCAAGATAAAAACCAGAGTTTGTCCAAGAGTACATTTCACCCACCATMTYGTAATCTTTACGAATTCCCATRACRGMAGCAAAASTRATRCMYGTCTTATCCATAAATTGATTCATGTAAAGAAAGCAAAACAACGGCATGATAATCATGTCCAACTTTCTGCACAACTTTCTGTCCTCCTCTGGAGTGACTTCAACGTGACCATGTTCCTTGGCAAACTGCAAGGCTTCATCCAAATGTTCATAGTCGTGGGCAATGTGCACAACCTTACCAGATGGCGAGATGACTGTGTCCAACGGAATGTCATCACTCACACTTTCGATACTGGTTTTCCCGGTCTCTTTCTCTGACATATTTTTGTCAAATCAAACCAAACCAATCTGCAACCGCTGATAACCACTTGGGAAATTCTTTCACGTTAAATACAAATGCTTTATCTATTTAAAACCGGTATCTTGCGTGTTTTGTTATCGTCTTATCTTCAGCATTCCTTTAGCGGAAGGTAAAAATCCGCCAGATAATCGTGGACAATGTTCGAGGACCGTTTTAATCGATAAATTTCTAAAAAAGTAACTTCGCATCAGTATGGCGGAATATATTTTCCGCCGGAAAAGAGAATTAATCAACCGTAAAGGGTTTTCGGATATTCTTCTTCCACTACGACTATTGTTTTTCTGTAGCACAGCTTATCTGTCGATTTTCTGGAACAAGCTTATAGACAGTTTCGAGTATCACTATCCGCAAATGGAAAAATAATCAGGTGAAGATACACAGATAGCTATATATATAAGTTGTAATCAATGATTAGATCCTCCGCTATAGAACCTGGCCTTTCCGCCTTTGTTTCCACTGGCAAAAGCGCCAAAAAAATCACCAAACCCGCCCCCTGGAAAGCCCCCTGGAAAACCACCAGGAAAGCCCCCTCGGGATCCTTGTCCGCCTCCTTGTCTAAATTGATGTTGAGAATTCCTGTGGTCCCATTCTTGCTTCTGGCGTGCGTTTTCAGGGTCATTAGGATCTTCTCCGTGGTTATCATAGTTTGCTCTCTTTTCTTGGTCCGATAAAATTTCATAAGCATTATTAATCTGAGCAACTTTTGTTTCAATTTCTTCGTCAGTTAGATTGCTTTCCGTTTTGCGGACTTTATCTGGGTGGTTTTCTCTCATTTTTTGTCTGTATGCCTTTTTGATTTCATTGGAGTCTGCATCTTTACCAACGCCCAAAATCTTGTAGTAGTCATTTTTTGGCTTGAAAGGTTTTGAGTTTGGTCTGCCCCTTTGCTGCTGTTGGTATTGTTGTTGGTATTGTTGTTGGTATTGTTGTTGATGCTGCCTCTGGTGGTTATTTTGTCTCTTACTTTCAATGGCCTCGATCTTCTCCATCCGCTCTTTGATCAATTTAGCCATTTTTTTTGGTTTGGACATTGAACTAATAATCTTTTTGGCTTTAGTAATATCCTTCTGTTTAAGACATTGGTCTAACTCTCTTGCCAAATCAACAACATCTTTACCATTGCTGTTCTTCAAGATTTTTACATATTCAGGATGTGATTTCATCACTGATTTGAATTCCGTTGGGCTCTTTTTTTCGAAAAATGATTGTTTCACTGATAAAAGTAAATCTTTAACTATAACAGATTCTTCAATTTCGTCAAATGAAAAGCCCAATTTGTTGAGACCGCTTCTTATTAATGAGTATAATAAGTCCATATTGTTTTCCATGTCATCAATATCAATATCGTAGCTACCAAAAGCCCTTCGGTCTAGTGCATTTTTTGCTATAATCAAATCTTTCTTTGAGAAAAGTAATTTATTATATTCTTTCCATAGCTCGGAGCTAATTTCAACATCTTCAAATCTCGCTGGGTCAATGTTTTCTTCTGTTTCACTGTACAAAAAGGAATAGTAGATTGATATTTGATTCAAGATGTTTGTGATATTCCTTACTTTCAAGTAGATCCGATTGAGATCACGACACTGCTGGAAATCGTTATCAATTTTCAGGCAGTTTCTCAAGATTTTATCGGTGTTACCATTTTCACCTTTGAATAGTTCAATAAACGCATACTTCACAAAGTCAGTAAGATCTGTGATATTCTCGCTATTTACTAGCAAGTGGTATCCTTCACTGATGAGCTTCATCTTTTCGTTAAAATTCATCTTGGACCCGATAATACATTCCATTCTTCTTTTAATTACTTTTGTATCATACTTTCCCACCTTCAAAATATCTTCAGAAACTGATAAGCAATCATCCCAGTCTTTGTTTTCGTAGCTTTTCTCGAGTGAGATCAAATTATGTGAATATATGTCTAACTCTTCTTTGGCGTCATGAAAAATGGATGATTGCAAAAAGTTGGAGGAGCTGTGTTGTTGTATTTCTGCAATTTTWTCGTTCACGATGTCGTACATTCCAATCTTCAATCCAGTTTTATAGAACTTTTCAAAACATCCATTATTGATAATTGTAGTGTCAAAGTCAAGACAGCTTTGAAAGTCTTCAAATGCCAGTTTTTCTCGTTTCAGAATTATATTTACAAGTCCATGTTTATATTTTAACAAACCAATTTTGCGAAGCAACACGTTATCTTTATTGTCAATTGACATTAATTTGCCAATTATGTTATCGTAGTCACTCAAAATTTCAAGACTTGCACCATCTCTTTTGAATTTGGAATCAATTACCTCGATCTCTGTTAAATATCCATTTATATTATTATCCGCTTGAACATATAACAAATGGATCAAGGTTCCCCAAAATAAACCATTAGAGATTTTCATTTTTCTCCTTTTGTTTATCCCAATAGATTTCTCCCAGTTGAAAGCAGTATATGTCTCCACGATAATCTGCGAAAGATAAACTACAAGAACACGTATATCAAACCTATAAGAAAGAACCCTCGAAGCGTCTAGAAAATTTCACCCTTGATTACCGAAACCTCATACCCATACTTTTATGCATGGCATGCACCCAAACTAATTGGACTCTACTCTATCCAATTAAACATTTCTCCGTTGGATAATGTCTACAATTTTTGACTAATTTGAAGCTGGTATGATCTATATAAAGTTATAATGACTAAAAGGTACAGAGAAATATGATTTTCAAGCTTCGGCTTGTACACGATATACCTCATTGGTCACCTTAACACCCCAATCCCATTGGTCATCATCTATCATTTCAGCACTGCCGTCTTCTGCAAAATTTCTGATTTTTTTCACTTCAGAGGTAGGCCATTCGGAAATTTGGTCCTTAAAGTTCAGAAAGTGTATAAATGGTTGTAACCACTTTCTGACATGATCTCTCTCCTCTTCCGTGTAACCTTTACGGAGATTGTAAAACCAGATTGAAATATCACCAGCGTGAGGAACTTTCCAATCCTTTTCCAAGTGCTCGTCGAGCCATTTGGCTCTGTAACTGACTCTGTATCTAAATATGTTAGAAGCGTCAAATCCGTTTTCAACCAATTTATTGATATAACCTCTGGCAGATGCATAAACCTGGCCTTCTCCAACAATAGCACCATACTTTAGTCTTAATGATTCAATTAAGTTTTCACCTGTAAGACTTTTGAAGTCCTCGGAGTTTGCCTGGTATAAGTCGAGTAGAGTAGGAACCACAGAGCGTGGATAATAGTTTTCAACCTGAATTGGCAATTCATCGACTGTTTGGGGAGTGTTGAGTAAGGAATATTTATAACATTCATTATTAACTTCACCATTTAAAACACGGATGTCTTTAGCCGCAAGTAATTTTGCATACTTGCCGGAATAAATATCCTTGATAATATCTGGGTGAATGAAGTGATCATCCGTAACAGCTCTGAAGGTGTGAAAGGTTAAGGTTGGGATAAACTCTTCAATAAATTCAGAGTCAACCTCTCTCAATTTTTGAATCTTTTCCTCAGCAGAAAGAGATTTATCTATTTTCAATTTTTCAATAATTTCATCAAACTGATCTTGAGACTCTTCGATGGTTTTTGGTTGTATGTAAACCAAGTTGGAAAAGAAACAAACCTGCTTAATGATTTGTAGCGCTTTTGGGTTATATAGCTCATACGCTAATTGGAAGAAAGTTGAATAAGAACCTGCAGAAACACCACCGACGGTAATTTTTTCAGGATTTCCCCCAAAGGCTGCAATATTTTTATATGTCCATTCAATGGCGGTTCTTTGATCCCAGAAACCAAAATTGGAGTTCTTGGCATCTTGTTCCAGCAACTCCTTTGAAGATAAAAATCCAAAAAAGTTTAATCTATAACCTGGAACAACAAGGATGAATTTTTCAGTAAACTCTTCATCGTCCAGCATTTCAACAATGTTGAAATTATCGTTATTAGGTGTGCTATACTGTAACCAACCACCATGAATATAAATCAGAACAGGCCAACCTTCCTTTGGCTTGTATTTATCAGAAGCTGGAATCCAGATGTTGGAATATTGGATTGCTTCCTCACTTGGGGACTTTGAATATCTAAAGTGTTTGTTTGGTACGGCCGGCTGCGGGCATTTCAATCCCATCTCCTTATAGTCCCCTGTGTAGTCATAATCAGCAGGCAACGCAACAGGGAGAGTAAATCTTTTATCTGCTTCGATTTGGTATGCATAAGGGACTTTACAGAATCTATGACATGTGGTATTTCCCGTTCTTTGACTTTGAAATGACAATCCTGTAAGCTTACCCTTCTGGGACAAGTCTAAGGTATAAGACTTACAATTCTCTGTTGAAATATTTTGACCCATGTTTAAAGGTAGATGATAGAGATGTCTTCAAAACTCAAGAAACAAAAAAAAAGAATACATAGCAATACCCAATCAGATACACTTTGTAAAAACTGTTGGAATATATCCTTTTTTATACCTTTCTAGAGAGAAAAGCATTTCCTTGGAGATTATGCAAGCCGTAGCATTATGAAAGAGATTATCGCTTCTACGGCGGAAAACTTAACCCGCCATTGAAGACAACTTTTCCCGCCCGCACTTTGGTTTAATAGCCGCACTTTGGTCTAATAACCGCACTTTTTGACCGATGCGGGAGAGAAAATTGAACGTGCGGACGTAATGGCTATTGATCAGCGCCACAAAGCCTAGCGAGCGGTTTTGTACCAAAATAGTATCCATTATCTTTAATCTATTGCTCTAGTTCAACAAAGGATAGATGYGTGTGTGCGTGTGTGTGGAAGATTGATATTTCTTATCAATATTTCAACAGCTGGATTAACAATMTTTTATCTATATTTTAATTTATATATAAACCTTGTCCTTGAACCATCGTATATGGTTATTGAGAGTCTGATTTGAAGTAATTTGTACACGCTCTATACAGACTCAAACCATGACGCAAGAATCTACTGAGAAAATTGATGCCAAGTTTAGTGTTCAAAGTGATGCGTCTATACCTCTAGACACAGTCATCTCGCCATCTGGTAAGGTTGTGCACATTGCCCACGACTATGAACATTTGGATGAAGCCTTGCAGTTTGCCAAGGAACATGGTCACGTTGAAGTCACTCCAGAGGAGGACAGAAAGTTGTGCAGAAAGTTGGACATGATTATCATGCCGTTGTTTTGCTTTCTTTACATGAATCAATTTATGGATAAGACRKGYATYASTTTTGCTKCYGTYATGGGAATTCGTAAAGATTACRAKATGGTGGGTGAAATGTACTCTTGGACAAACTCTGGTTTTTATCTTGGCTATTTGTTTGGTTGCCCGTTTGCAGCAGTTGTCCTACAAAAAGTTCCTACCATCAAATTTGTTGCCTGCATGATCATTTTATGGGGTATAGTGCAATGTTTACATTGTACCCCTAAAACCTATGCGGCTTTCATGTTTCTGCGTACATTTTTGGGTTTCCTTGAAGCGTTTGTTGCTCCAATCTATGTCATCATCTTGAACCAATATTATAGATACACTGAACACTTTGGTAGAACCGGTGTTTTCTATGGTTTCAATGGTTTAGGTACGATATTTTTGGCCGGTGTTTCTTATGGTTTGTACAATCATCTTGAAGAATATAGCATGAAAGCTTACAAGATTCTGTTCCTAATTGTTGGTTTAATGACAATTATCAATGGGTTCTTAATTTTAATTATCATGCCAAATACTCCAACCGAAGCTAAGTTTTTAACTGACCGTGAGAAAGAAATTGTCATTGAAAGAATTAGAAACAACAACCAAGGTTTCGGTAACAAGATTTTCAAGTGGGAACAAGCTAAAGAAGTTTTGATTGATCCAAGAACATATCTTTATTTCTTCTTATCTTTATCGGTAGCAATTCCAAATGGTGGTATTTCTGGATTTGGTAGTATTATCCTAAAGTCATTCGGTTATTCAACAAGCAAGTCGCTGATAATGAAGATGCCAGTGGGCGCAATTGAGTTAGGTGGTTTGGTAATTTTACCTGTTCTCAATAGAATTATCAAATCGAGAATGGCACTTGCAATCTCCTACATGACCGTTTGTCTTGCCATGGTTTGTCTACTGGCGTTTGCAACGGACACAAATGCCGAATTGGCAGGTTACTGGATTACTGGTATTTCTCCATGTGGTATCATTTTAATCACATCTTGTGTCACTTCCAACACAGCAGGTTTTACCAAAAAATTACTAACTAATGCAGTGGTCCTTGTGGGCTACTCTGCTGGTAACGTCATTGGTCCACAAACCTTCCGTTCCACTGATGCTCCTAAGTATAATAAAGCAAAAGCCGGAACAGTTGGTTGCTATTCTGCTACCATTCTTTTGATGGTTTCATTGACAGCTTATAACTACTGGGAAAACAAGAGAAGAGACCGTAAAAGAGCAGAATTGGGAGATGCCTATGTTGTTCCTGAGAATATTGAATTTGCGGATTTGACAGATTTCCAAAATCCTGAATTTAGATATAGAATCTGAATTTGTTGAACTTTCTTTTTTTTATTTATAATTTAAATATTTAACCTGGCTATTTTTGCGCTTTGACTCTTTATGTCTTACGGATTTTAAATCGTTTGTTATTATTGCTACTTTAGATTTCTTATCGCCGCATCGGCAAGGTGCGGGTATAAAAAATGGTTCTTTCAATATTCGAGACAGATCTGTTGTTTTCCAAAATACCAATGAGAAGAAAATATAGTTCTGTTCCTAAACCTTTCAAATAATGAGTGCTTCGGATGAAAGAAAAAATGCCGTCAGCAAGAGTAAAATATCCAGGAATCGTATAATTTATTCTTGCCAACGATGTTTTTCGTCAAAACGGAAATGCGATAAACAGAGACCAGAGTGTTCCCGCTGTCTGCGAATGAAGGTCCCTTGCCATTTTTTTACAGAAAAAGATTTCAATGAGAGATATTTATTAAAAAAAAAGAATACCTATTTGGAATCATCTTTAGAAGGATATGACGCTTTGGGTATGGAAACTGGTGCTGTTAATCAAAAATATGATGACGATAAAGTAGTGCTTCAACACTTGCCGGACATGGAGATTAATCCCCAGTTGAGTCAAAAAGAAAATAGAAATTTCACTTTAATTGTGAGTTCATCTGGAGAGTATTCCAAGCTATTTCCAACGTTTGTATTTCCCTTTCATGACCATGAGGCTAATGTGACGATGGTGCTCAACTTTAAAAGTATCAAGCATGAATCGCTGGCCTACTTCAACTTTACGCATATAGTTAATTCATTGGGTTCATTACAGGAGATCAAAGCGAAAATACCCAGCAAACATGTCACAGACTACTTGATTGATCATTTCTTTAAATTTATTGCACCGTTTATTCCTATCGTCGACCAGGTAGAGCTAAGTTTCAAGTATAATGATTTCCTAGAAAATTCAGAAACCTTTGATGATATGAACTTTTTGGTCATCCTTTTTTCTGTTTTTTTCTGTGCCCTAACAAATATACTGTTTCTGAAAGAGCAACAAAGGAGYAACTTATACTCTGGTATCACAGATTCGTACATCTTAGAACTAAATTGTCAGAGCTTTAGAACCACATGCTATCAATGTATAAAAAATCTAGAGAGCATGCTGAATAGTGATATCACACCATCCCTGTCCATCATTATAGGATTAACCTTGATATATTATGTTGGGTCATCAAACTGTTTCCAAATAGCTACCCAAGTTTCGGCGCTAGTGAAATATGCCCAAATATTTGGCCTGCACAGAAAATTAAAACAAAATGACGAAACGGTGCTACCAATGAGAGATGTGATTTATAGTTTTGTTTGGTTTTTGGATGGTATGGTGGCATACTATTCAGGATTTCCACCAGATATGCATTACGAGTACTTCGAATGCAACAATATTTATAAGTTGAACTCCAGAGATATTGCCATCCAGTTTTTAAGCACCAGGTTATGCAATTCACTTGTTTGGAACCGGTTGCTATTTACTACCAATAAAATAATCAAATCAAACTACAATGAGTTCAAGGAAATAGAAAGCATGTATTATAACTCAATAACAGTTGTCAACTCAATCAACAAACTGATCATGAAAAACCCAGACAAKCCAGAACAGTATAAAAAATGGTTAATTGCAGAGGCAAGAATGGGGCTTCGAAAATCTTCCTTGATGTTGAGTGCTCTAAGGTTCACATTTTCAGACAATTCTGATGGTGTTGACCCAATTATGACCACTGATTTAGTGATACAATCTATGCTTCTTATCAACGAGTCTATTCACAAACTAAGACTGGGGATGCGTGTCGTGGTAGAAGCTATTTGGTTTTACCGGTTTGCAATTCCATTTCAAGCAATGTATATTGTTTTATCGCACATCCAAAAATACCCCGATGGAGCTCTCAATTTCTGTGACCTCCATCCTGAGATAGAATACACTGTGGATGCTGAAACACTAAACATCCACTATACCAAAGGAGATATCCGGATGGTTCTGGTGGATGCATGTATTGAATCACTGAAATGTGTTACGAAATTTTGGAATCCGATTATGACTGACAGGTTTGAAAGAACAAWACAATATAGACAAGTGGTCCATCACAAACTCTCGGCGCAGTTTAAATGCTCTCAGGAAGTTCAGAAAGGTTCAGCTCCAGCAACACTGCAGAAGACTTCTCCCAGTGGTTTAGATTTTAATGCAGATGCTGGTTTCACTGATCACACGCACGGAGCACTAGAAAAAGATCCTAATTTTGCAATTCTTGACGATGAGACCAAATTTTGGTATGGTCTCGACCTGGATGGAGACTTGCTTTGTAAATCGTTGTTGAGCAATTTATTTTCACCAGACATGTGACTTTTCAATATGACACCATATATCTATGTAAAATTCACTTAGATAAGCACACATACCTTCAACGGGTTCAATTCAACTTTATTGCGTGTTCACGTTATTTAATGGCATATTTCAATTTGCTAGCGATAATCCACTTTATCTCCTGATTTATTAGTAATCTAAAGTTTTTATCCGAATAGAATGCTAGTCAAGTACATGGTTATAGTGTAGAGCACTCAATAAAATCTGGTTATTGTCTTGGTATGGGCTGATAAATGCTAATAACGGTTTAGCCGCTCTATCAGTAGATGCGGCTGCGGCTGCGGCTGCGGGCGTAAGAAATTTAGATAGACATGAGCTATTCATGATCTCCCGCAGTTCAAGAAAGATAAATATGGATCATTTCCTTTTTGAAAGTAAGTTAACAATGATGCTAGACAAGCATGACGAACATTGTAGTGGTAGGAGCTGGTGTTATAGGACTAACTGCAGCATATGAGCTTTTGAAAGATCCTGAGAACAAAGTGACGATTGTTTCACAACAGTTTCCAACAGACTTCAACTTGTCAACTATCTACACCTCTCCTATTGCGGGAGCAAACTGGCTGTCATTTGCCGACGATGACGATGTTGAGGTTCAAAAAATTGATGCAGTTGGATATGAAAAGTATCAAAAACTGATAAAAACAACCCCAGAAGCAGGTGTGACAGCACGTAAAGATGTGACTTATGTGACCAAAGAAAAATTTCATAATTCGTACAAAGGAGTCAAAAAGTTTCCTTGGTATTGCCGAGGCGAAAATGCCAAAAAATATGGTTTTAGAGAGTATGATTCCTCTGAATTTGACACATCCAAGTTTGCATATGCTTATGAATTCAATGGATTGGTTGTTAGAACAAGTTATTATATGACGTATCTTATCAACGAAATGTGGAAACTATCTGGTGGTGTTGAAAATGCAAATTCTAGATTTTCTATTCGTCGTAAATCAATCAAAAAACTAGCAGAAGCATTTTCCTTACACCAAAATGGAAAGGCTGACTTGGTGATAAACTGTACTGGTTTACTTTCTCGTGATTTGCAAGATCTAGATATTAAAGAAAGAAAGAAAATGTACCCGGTTCGAGGAATTGTCTTTGTTGCTGAAAATACCACAGGAATGGAAAAAATTACTGCAGTTGATTTTGTTGATCCTAAATACCCTGATGAAAAGCTCTATTTCATGCCAAGACGTGAAGGTGAATTGATTCTAGGAGGTATATTCGATGTAGACAATGAAAGTGCTGAGGTAGACCCTGGATTTCTGGTTAGAATGATTTCAAGATGTAAACATTACTTGAGCCAATACAATTGGGACGATTTGAAGATTGTCAGAACCCAAGTTGGATATAGACCGTTTAGAAAAGGGGGTTACAGAATCGAAAAGGAAGGTAGAGTTATTCATTGCTATGGTGTTGGTGCGGCTGGCTTTCAATCTAGTTGGGGTTGTGCTGAAAGAGTCACTGAGCTGGTAAAAAAATGGAAAAGTTCCAGCAAACTATAATACATTGTCACCAACGTTGGAAAAAGACTCCAGCTATACCGGCATGTTATTTTTACAGTTGTAGCAGTACAAGATTTTTTTCTTCTTTCTTCTATAATATATATGGCACATTTTGTATTCTCACTGTTTAAAAGAAGTTTTATTTTGCCTATTTGTTTTTTCTTTGAAAAGAAAAGAAGACGGGAATCATATGGTTATTGCTGCAATAATCAAATAAAGGAAATACAAGCTTGGCACATATATATATTTACAATTAAATCTGAAAGGCCCACTTTTTTCATGATTTGCATTTCAATATCTCATCTCTCCTTTTGGTCATTCTATTAGTTTTCAATATTCTGATTGGAAAAAAAGCAAACGCAATTGAAAATGCTTTCTTTTCTGCTTGTAAACTTCTACAGATCCCAAAAACAAATGGATAGTGAATATAATAAAAAATTTACTCCCATAAAAGCAAGTCATATATACTAGTGTACAATCATTTCTGAGTTAATATAACAATTAGAGTGTAGATAAATATATTCAACAACTTGTTTTCTTGGCGCTTACTCATTTTTTAAAACGCACTCTGAAAACAATGAATATGTTAATTTTTGTTGGATACGTTTACATTGAACAAAAATTACTACATGTTCTTAGTGTCTTTAAAATTGCAACCTCTGCATTAAAACCAGTGGAATAAACTTTGTAATATTGTATGCTTCAAATTTTTTTTTATTGCACTTATTCTTCATAAAAACAGCTTTTTTCTATCGTTTTCTAAGTAAACAAAAATTATTTTTTCGTTCATTAGTTTGGTGATATAGCAGAGGACATTAAAAAAACCATAACAGCTCTTATGGCCAAGTTGGTAAGGCGCTACACTAGTAATGTAGCGATCCTCAGTTCGACTCTGAGTGAGAGCAGTTATTTTTTTGTATTTTGAGTTTATTTTTAAGTCGATCGACGTGTCTCGGAAAGGTTTTGCAGTTATCCGTCGCAGCCTTAGCTGACAGCACCGAAAACTGCTATTGGTTGTTCGCTTCGCGTTCAACACAGAATGTCCGACTCGCACTTCTAATATTGTCTCAATTATGAGAGTTATTTGCTTTGAAATAATTGTGTTGTTTTTTGAAGCTGAACAAGGAAACGTCAAATCTTTTCGTTCAGTGCTACCTTTTGTTTGAGTGTATTTAACAATCTTATACTCGAGCTTTAGTTCAAAAATAGAAGTGCAAAGGGCCCTTTTCAAGTCACACAAGTCAAATAAAATTTATTTTGGTATAATTTAGTTTGATTTTTTATATTGGAACTGAACACTAAGACGCTAAAGACCAATTAGTTTAATAAGTTTACTTCCTGTTACACAACAAAAATGCTTTCATTACAAAAAAGTATAAAAACACTTTCATCCAAGAGATTTTTCTCTAACACCGCCTCAACCAAACAAGTTATCAACAGATTCAACAACTTGAATGGTAAAGAAGCAGCATCTTCTATGGCCAAAGACTACCACGTTATTGATCATGAATATGACTGTGTTGTGATTGGTGCCGGTGGTGCTGGTTTGAGAGCTGCCTTCGGTTTAGTCAAGGAAGGTTTCAAGGTTGCTTGTATTTCCAAATTATTCCCAACCAGATCTCACACTGTTGCTGCCCAAGGTGGTATTAATGCTGCATTAGGTAACATGCACAAGGATGACTGGCATTGGCACATGTATGATACCGTTAAAGGTTCTGATTGGTTAGGTGACCAAGATGCTATTCACTACATGACTAGAGAAGCACCACCATCTATTATTGAATTGGAACATTACGGTTTGCCTTTCTCGAGAAACAAGGAGGGTAAGATTTACCAAAGAGCATTTGGTGGTCAGACAAAGGAATATGGTAAAGGTGGTCAAGCTTACAGAACATGTGCCGTTGCCGATAGAACTGGTCATGCTCTTTTACACACTCTTTATGGTCAATCATTGAGATACGATACTCACTACTTCATTGAATTCTTTGCAATGGATTTGTTAAAGCACAACAATGAAATTGTTGGTTGTATTGCTTACAACCAGGAAGATGGTACTATCCACAGATTCAAGGCCCACAAGACCATTATTGCCACCGGTGGTTCCGGTAGAGCATACTTCTCCTGTACATCCGCCCACACTTGTACTGGTGATGGTTCTGCCATGGTTTCTAGAGCTGGTTACCCATTAGAAGATATGGAATTCATCCAATTCCACCCATCCGGTATCTATGGTTCTGGTTGTCTTATCACTGAAGGTGCCAGAGGTGAAGGTGGTTACTTGGTCAATTCCGAAGGTGAAAGATTCATGGAAAGATACGCTCCTCACGCTAAGGATTTAGCTTGTAGAGATGTTGTTTCTAGAGCCATTACTATGGAAATTAATGCTGGTAGAGGTGTTGGTGAACACAAGGATCACATGTTCTTACAATTATCCCACTTACCTGCTTCCGTTTTACAAGAAAGATTACCAGGTATCTCTGAAACTGCCAAGATTTTTGCTGGTGTTGATGTCACCAAGGAACCAATTCCAATTATTCCTACTGTCCATTATAACATGGGTGGTATTCCTACCAAGTGGTCTGGTGAAGCCTTGACCATTAACGAAAAGGGTGAAGATGTCGTTATTCCTGGTTTGTATGCTTGTGGTGAAGCTGCTTGTGCTTCTGTCCACGGTGCCAATAGATTAGGTGCCAACTCTCTATTAGATTTGGTTGTTTTCGGTAGAGCTGTTGCTCACACCATTGCATCTGAAATGAAGCCAGGTATGCCACACAAGGAATTGCCAGCAGACATTGGTTTCGAATCCATTGCTAACTTGGATAAATTAAGAAACGCTGATGGTAACACTACAACTGCTGATTTGAGATTGGAAATGCAAAAGGCTATGCAAAAGCACGTTGCTGTTTTCAGAACCCAAGATAACTTAGATGCTGGTGTCAAGGAACTAGAAAAGATTGAAGCTAAGTTCCCAGACATCAAGACCACTGATAGATCCATGATCTGGAACACCGACTTGACTGAAACTTTGGAATTACAAAACTTATTGACTTGTGCTAGCCAAATCGCTTTATCTGCTGCTGCCAGAAAGGAATCTAGAGGTGCCCACGCAAGAGATGACTTCCCTGAAAGAGATGATGCCAACTGGCAAAAGCACACTTTATCTTGGCAAACCAAGGTTGGTGACCCAGTTGAGTTAAAATACAGAAACGTCATCACCCACACTTTAGATGAAAACGAATGTAAACCAGTTCCTCCAACTGTCAGAGCTTATTAGTTCATGTTTACTTTGATTTTCTTCTCATTTAATGGTTTGTTCATACTTATTTATTATTCACTTTATATATTATCACGTGTTTATTCCCTTCTTATATCTTTTACTCAAAACGTAGTTAATGAAATCAAAAGGAATCAATTTCAGAAACTGTTCCGCGTGCGGTTTCGATCGAATGGATGGTTTACTTTTTTATTTATTGATCTTGAATTTTTTTACGATGAAATTTTGAATATATAAGTTGCATAAAAAAACCGCTGGAAGCACATACCCATTTGATAGAAAGCATCAAAATTAAAAATATTTCAGACCTTGAAACATGTTTCAGCTGACAATAATTTCTGATTTGATTCGTATTCCACCTGAGTTGTTCAACCTTCGCCGAGAAGATGCGATAAAGCAAGAGTTGAATGTCAAACATGCCAATAAAATCATTCCTAAGCTTGGTTTAGTTATATCTATTTTTGATCTTTTAGATTTTGATAYAGGGCTGTTTAAGCCGGGTGACGGTGCTATGTTTGTCAATGTTACCTGTAGATTGATTGTTTTCAAACCGTTTGTAGGCGAGGTTTTAACAGGGTGGATAGAAAAATGTACTGAAGATGGAATAAAGGTTAATATGGGATTTTTCAATGATATATTCATTCCCAAAGAACTATTGTTTGAAAACAGTCAGTTCTCTGTTGATGAAAATGCTTGGGTTTGGAAAATGGATGAGGAAACTACGCTTTATTTGGATGTAAACGAAAAGATTAATTTCAGAATGGAAGAAGAAATATTTACCAATGTCAAACCAAAGGGACCAACCATTCTCAACTCGCAGAATGATAATCCCAATGAAAAGGACCCTGTACCACCGTATGCATTAATTGCATCATGTCAAACCGATGGAATGGGATGCTGCAGTTGGTGGGAATAGTTTTATAACGTGTAACCACTTGTACTTTTAATTAGCAGTATATACAAAATACATTATAGTATATATTAGATTGCACTGTAATCAGCAAATACACACCATGTGCATGTGCATGCATGCACACACAAAAAAAAAAAAACCGACAACAAGAGATTAATTGTATTGCATATACCTGCTTGTGGAGGAAAACTTCATATTACTCTTTATGACCTTTTCAACAGCATTTAAAAAGTCTTTCTCGGTGGCAACTTTCCTTCTAGCTCTGATAGCAAACATTCCCGCCTCCGTACAAACCGATCTGAGTTCGGCACCCGTGGCATTAGGACACATTCTCGATATAAGCTCCCATCTGATGTCTCTTTCACAAGACATGGATTTGGCATGAATTTTGAAAATGTTGGCTCTACCTTCCAAATCTGGGAGAGAGAACTCCACCTTTCTATCTATTCTTCCAGGTCTCAACAAAGCAGGATCTAGAGTGTTTGGTCTATTGGTAGCAAACATGACTTTGATGTTACCTCTAGGGTCGAATCCATCCAATTGTGTAATTAATTCCAACATGGTTCTTTGCACTTCGTTATCACCACCAGCACCATCATCAAATCTAGCACCACCAATAGCATCTACTTCATCAAAAAAGATGATACATGCCTTCTTGGTTCTTGCCATTTCAAACAATTCTCTCACCATTCTTGCACCCTCACCGACATACTTTTGGACCAATTCGGAACCAATCACTCTGATGAAAGTTGCATCCGTTCTGTTGGCAACCGCTCTTGCACACAATGTCTTACCAGTTCCCGGAGGTCCATATAGTAGGATACCCTTTGGAGGATCGATACCCAATTTAACGAATCTTTCAGGGGACAAAAGTGGCAATTCCACCACTTCTCTCAACTTTTCAATCTGTTCTTTACAGCCCCCCACATCGCTGTACGTGACATCTGGTTTTTCCTCCACCGTCATCATTGTGACGCTCGGATCAATTCTAGGAGGCAATGGCAACTGTATTTCATACTTACTTCTGTCCACACCGACTCTCATTCCTTCTTCAATATCGGTAGGCGAAACACGTTCTCCCAACCCCACCACAAATTTGGCTATTTGCTTTATGTTTATGACATACTGCGCCTTTTCATCCACATCATCGGCGTCTTCTGCTTCGTCCGACTTGATGATCTTGGTGCATCTTGCCACTTGTAACGGATGTTCGTCATTCATTCTCTTACGGTCCGCTGCCACATCCCAAAGGTTTGGGTTCGACARTCCAGTGTCACTCTCTTCTATACCGATTTTTTCTTTGATTCTAGTTTCTATATCTTTCAAATCCTTTTCCACGTTTTTGATRGACACGGCATATGCTGCTGCACTGTATGTTTTCAAAACCTGGATGTCATCCTCACTCAAGGGCTTGATTTCCACTTCTTTCTCAGCATCATCTTCGTCAATTGGTTTTTTATATTTATCCCAGTTTTCGTTCGCCATCTTGCTACAGAAACCGTTGCACCAACAATATCCACAATGGAGGCCTATWAATACCAAGCGTYAAACGCCAATGTGTGTGATTTGAGAGTACTAGTATTTGCCCTTGAGGCAAATCATGAATCGCGCCCAGCCGCCCAGCACCTGCGCCGATCGGCGCGGCGTGGCGCAGGCGTGTTTTTGCGTGGAATGACAAGTGGTGCTGAGGTAACTGAACTCATGAGTACCCCAAGGAGTACGTGCCACAAATGTTGAAGTATATTTATTTATGTACATTTTACATAGAGCATTTTATAAAAGACGGCTATTTTGTTTGATATAATAATACAAAGCCCCCAGGAGTGTAGTGAAGACTAATTTAAAACTTTAACAAGTAACGCGGCACCCTTGTTGGAAGCATCTTGCTTTTTGATTATCTTTTTGAGTTTCTTCAAGGATTTGAGGAAATCAGTACCAGAAACGGAATCAGGATGCTGCTTGAACTTATCAACTAGACTGACAACAACAAAGCTAGCAGCGTTGTTGGCAATCCAGTTTGTCAAGRCTTCGTCATCCTCTCCATTGTCAAATAATTCTTCAATGAATTTGGTAGCAAAATCAAGACCTAAACCAGGAACAGAGASTTCATCAACCGACTTGGTTTCTCTGTTCCAYTTACCACCTTGTATTAATGATTTCAGTAATCTTGGGGTGTATGCTTTGTTAATTAAATGTTCTTCCTTACTTAGGTCTCCTCTAACACAGTCAATGATGGTAGCAATCGCAGATTGTCTTAGCGGAGCACTAGTTTCAGGATCATCATTGTTGTACAACAATTCCTGAACAAATTGAGCACCAAGATTTTCATTCAATAAATCGTAAGAATCCAATTGAAGTGCTTCATACAAGCTAGGTAAAAATATCTTCAAAACTTGATTTCTTCTCTCGTTCTCTGGCTTCTTAGAGGTTTCTTTGGATGCTTCCATGTAACGGCCAATATCTTTAATTACAGCAGGAGAGAAATAGGATTTATCCAAACCATTCAAAAGATAAATAAAAGGTCTTCTGGAAAACTTGTTGGTAATCAATGAAAAAAGTTTTTTCTCATATTCCGAACCAAAAGTCTTACCAATCAAAACAGTGTCATCTGTGGTCATGAAAATAATTTGAAGAAGTAATTGACCATGTTCATTGGTGGCCAAAGCTTCAGCATGTGGTTTCAAGCTCTTCAACAATAACTTTCTTTCCTTTGCAGTGGCTTTAGCATATACTGTTGCCGCCACTTCGATACCTTCGGGAGTATGAACCAATTCAGCAAAAYTCTCAGCTATAAGCTCGATGAATTCCCTRACCTCTTTACCTTCRAAAATTTGAACGTATTCTCTCATCACGGCATGTAAAAGTTGGAAACCGGCAGAACCCTTTTCAACCGATGCTTGAATGGTGGAGATTAAGTTACGTGCAATAACCTCTCTCTTTTCTATTGATTCAGCACAGGTTTCAACAATTGTTTTTGCTTCTTCATCACGGACAAAATATGCAAATTGTATACCCCAGAATTCTCTAACCATACTTTGTCTTTGTTTGGCTGTGGAATATAAAACAAACAAATCTTCAACAACATATGCACCTTCTCTGTGTCTCATTAATTTTCCCAATTTTCCTTGTAAAGATTCGATGATCCAACTTTTCGAGTCTTTTGAACCATAATGAAGTAACTTAATCAAAAGATAYTTACCGTAAGCCGAAGTTGCTAATTTGTAATAGTATGGTTTTAAYTCTTTACAAATTTCATCTCTTCTTTTTCTGTCGGAAAATTTGACCAAAGTTTGAACCACTCTAGAGGCATCGTGCTTTAATACCAAGTCRCCAAGAACACCTTTACAAAGCTYCCAGATGTCGTCGGTAAGTTCTTTCTTGGCTTGTTCTGAAAGTGGTGGATTTCTAACTCTAAGTTTTTCCCATAATTTTTTAATTTTTTCAACTTCCACACCAGCCTTTCTTTTAGTTTTTCTTTCTTTCARCAATTTTTTCTTTTCTTCATTTTGTTCCTTTGAAGATTTTTTATTTGGATCCACAGGTCCACTAGATGTTTCACCTCCATTCTCATCTTCCAATTCAACATCAGAATCATTAGCACCAGTATTTTCATCATCATCATTATCTTCGTCATCTAAATTATCCAGCTCGTCCTCACTTTCTTCCTCTTCTGATTCTGATGCATTATCAGAGCCATCTTCATTTTCAGATTCTGTCACTGGTTTTGATTCAGATTCAGATTCAGATTCAGATTCAGATTCAGATTCAGATTCAGATTCAGATTCAGATTCAGATTCCGAGTCAGAAACCTCAACTTGTTTTGATTTCTTGTTTGGCCTTTCTTTAAGAGTTTCTGCTGCTCTCTTATTTCCTTTCTTCAATGCAGCCATTGTATATTGGATTCTGATTCCCTGTTATAAGTCTTATAGTAGGAAAGCTGGAAAAATTTAAATTTTCAAAAAAAAAATAAAAAACTTCGTACGCACCGCGAGCGCACTGCGGACAAGTTTAGAACCAATCTATTTACCCACAACTTGAAACAGGAAATACTTGAAAAGGAAATGAAAATAGCAGTGGAAGGATGTTGCCATGGCTGCCTTAACCAAATATATAAAAACATTTTGAACAAAAATCAGAATGTGGAATTGCTGATCATATGTGGAGATTTTCAAAGTATTAGAAACAAAGCTGATTTGAATTCAATGAGTGTCCCTGATAAGTACAAGCGAATGGGTGATTTTCAAGAGTATTATACCGGTAAGAAGAAAGCTCCTATTTTCACCATCTTTATTGGAGGTAACCATGAAGGTTCCAGCTATCTGAACGAATTGAAATATGGGGGGTTTGTGGCGCCGGGGATCTTTTACATGGGGAGATCCTCAGTCGTGTGGTATCGTGGACTGAGAATAGGCGGTCTGTCAGGTATCTATTCACAACACGACTTTTTGAATTTGAGTCCGGACAATTATGACTTCCAGAATAACAAAAGCGCCATTCGCTCTATCTATCATTACCGAATCGACGACTATATGAAACTATGGCTTTTGAAACAAAACAATAACATGGTAATGGTTTCGCATGATTGGCCCGAAGGTATCTATAATTACGGAGATGTCCAAGACTTGTTGAGAAAAAAACCTTTTTTCAAAGCAGATATTGCTARACGTGATTTGGGATCRCCATTTAGCATGCAGCTGTTGAAAAAGATCAAACCTAGTCGSTGGTTGAGTGCCCATCTACACGTAAAATTCAGTGCATCAATTCCATGGCAAAATGAAGGGAAGCGACAAGTGGAATATCCCYCAAATATGSCTGCTAAAAAACAGTGTATGAATAAAYGTGTATCAGACGCAGATATGCCTAAATATGAAGAAGAWGATGTGTCCGCTCCAGTGAATGAATCCAACATTACTCTTAAAGCAAAAGAAAATGAAGTTACTTTARAAACTGTACTCACTGATGAAATTGAATTAGACATAACCGATAGTGACTCCTCTTGTGTCAATTCACTGAAAGAGGGACATCAAAATGATGAAATTGAGCTAGASATGTCAGMATCGGATGCAGAATTAGAACCAGTTGTTACACCACGGCAATCAAACTCAAATCAAACTGCCGAGCTACTAGAGGAACCCATTTTAAATCCTACTAAATTTTTATCCTTAGATAAATGTCTTCCAAAACGTCAATTTTTAGAGATATTTGATGTTCAAACAGATAAAAATCATTATTCATCACAGAAGAACAATTCATCATTGTACTTGGACCACGAATATATATCTTCGTTGCGTGTTATTGAAAAACACAAGTTGCTACTTGGCAACTGGACTCACAATCAAGCATTGGATCCTTCTTCATCACTGACAACAGAACTTGCAGCCGAAAAAAAAGTCTACGTTGAAGAATACGAAAATTTAGGCAAAGAACAGTATGATAACCTTTTTGCCATTTCAATCAAGGATGCTTTTGTACAAACGGCATCTATAAACGAAAAACGTTATAAAATATACGAAAATCCGCAAACCGTATCTTTTATCAAAAAATTCTTGGGATGATGAAGACACTAAGTTTTAATTTCAATGACCCCATTGCCGAGGAACTGTTCAATGGGGGGAAGGGAAGACCAATCATAGATGAAGTACTTCCAATATGTAAATAGCAATTTCCCTTAAACTATCATCATTCCCTCTACTGATTTCCACAAATTTGGACTTTGATTGTTCAAATATTTTGACTAAATTTCCTTGAGACAGTGATTCAACAATATTTGATAAAACCAAAAGTGCATGATAAATCAGTACTTTGTCATCACTTTGCTTTTCGAATATTCGATTAAGGTTTGTACAAAAAATATCACTTTGGCTTAAGATATCTCCGACCATCTTGAATTGAGACATTGTATAAAATATTTGTAAAACCAAGCGTTGGGAATCACAATTCGTGGATTGAATCAAATGACACAAGAGAATGAAGTTTGGGTAATATTCGTCCGTGGATTTTTCCCAGTTGAAAAATTTGGCAATACATAAAGGCATATCGCAGATTCGATTTAGTAACTCTAAAGCTGCAAACTGTAATTTATCATCATCAGATGTCATACCATTCAAAATGCAATCAAATCCCAACGAAAAAGTAGCCGTATTGACCTGAGAGATTGAGAGGGAGCAAATAGCCGTAAGTGCCATATACGAGTAGTAGACATCAAAGTTGGAAAACACCAGTTTCTTAAGCACAGTGAATGGAGTGTATTTAACACCTAATGATGCTCCGGTATCAATATCATGTTGTATTAAAATCTCCAATATAAATGGAACTTGAGACATAACAGTCTCAACATCAGAAGTGTCATAAATTTCACCTACTAAATTACTTATACGTGGACTTGTTAGTGCCTTGATTGCATAAGTTCTTATTTCCAAATCAGATTCYTGCAGCTCGGATTCTGCACTTTTGCAGACCATGAACTTCTTCGGATCATATTGAAAATTTTGAGACGAGCCAATCAAATAGGAATTCAATATTTTTATTGCTTGCTTTAGTTCAATGATATTGTTTTCGTCCACAGGGTCCACATCCTGTTTTTCATCAATCTCAGGGAACACCATATTATATAGCAGTTTCAAGCAATTGGCTATCAATCGTTTAGATGAATTTTGATTTTTAAACAACTTTAGGATTTTGGTTGAAATGAATTTTCTTTGGAATAGCAGTCTAATCATCTTTTCAATTTCGCCAGAATCATCAGTTAGTTGTTTTGAGTTTAGTTTTTCTGAGGTTAACACATTGAAATCAGAGATACTGTTTGAGTCTTTGAGGTTAGATATAGACTTATTTTGTGCAATCAATACTCTATTTGGCAGAGTCAACGAGATCAAAATATTCAAAACTCCAAAGAAAGACTGGTGATCGCTGTTTATGGATAAAAGCTGTTCAACAGTTTTCGCATTTCTGACGATTCTTTTGATTTGAACATTCGTACAAAGCAAGCTCAATGCTTCTAATGCATGATCAGGATTAGTGTCAATATTTCTAGTCGCTATGCCACATAGATTCAAGAGAGACAGCGTTTTTGAATTATTCTCCATTATTTCAGGTTTAATCATCCTCCACAGTTTCACTGATGTAGCAGCAGCATAGCATCTTGATTTACTGAATATGTCTTTTTCTGGAAGTTGGAGCGCTTTGATCAAAATGTTTATGTATAAACCCGACGTGATAGATTTAGCATTATCAACAACACAAGAAGCTGATAGTAATAGTAGCAAAACGTTAAGATTGGTGATTGTTTGCGGATTTCCGTTATTCATCTCGTTCACCACCAAGGTGATTTCATTTGCCAAGATCGACATAAACGAACTATTTGTAGTGTAAATTTCAGAACACAATATTGGATCAAACTGAAACAATGCCGTCACAGTTCTGAAAATATTATATTTGGAACTATTGGAATCGCACATATCTAACATGATATCGATTTCGTTTCCCACCATCCCTGACACACCGGCACAAAAAGATCTCATTTTAAAAAGTAGCATCAGTGCAATTACTGAAATTTCATTGTCAAAACCCAAATATTGCACAACACTGCTTGTTAACCGTTTGATGTTTGAATCTGTCAGAACCCTTGACGTTGAGGACTCTGAGGACAGAGTTTGCAGTGCCGACGATAGCAACGGTTTTGAAACTTTCGATAAATGGTTTGTTTCTCTTTCACCATTCAATGCATGAAGTTCACAAACATCTCCTTTAATCTCAACTACTAACTGTTCCAATCTTTCATCTTGCATCTTTTGTCACCCAAACCCACTATTCTATGTATCGGAAAACATATCATCATTATATGATAGAAAAGTTGTTGCACCGCCACATTGTGGTAATTGGGTGCGCGACTTGAAGGTAACGCATGCATATATATAAGTGGCGGTGCTCCTTTTTTCATTAGACAGCTCAGCACGATCACTTATTGTGCGCAGTTTACATCCGCAGATCAGTTTAACCTCCTCTCCTATTGATTAACATTCTGTACTTTAGCTGCTCTTCTGGTTTTTGGGTCAGGGTAGAATATCAATTGGTATCATATTAGAACAGATATAAGTGGCAAAGTTTCAATATGTTGAGAGCTTTGGGGTTAAGATCCGGTCCTTCCATTTCAAAGGAAGAAATTAACCAGAAAATTACCAACCAGGCGTTGCAATTAGAGAGGGCACTAAAGGCTATGGACTATGTTCTTGATGATAGAGCATCGGAGGCATTTGAGATTTTATCAGATCATGAAAGCATTGCCATTTCGCAGCTTGCGTATGGAGTTTGTCAATTTCTGGAAGCCACCTTGGGTTTTGAACACGAGACCATGAAGAAAGCAAGTGAAACATTGTCCAAGGCCGAATCTATGGCATGGAAAGAGAAAAGCTTTGCTGAAAAAAACAGTCTCAAAACTTCTCAAATATACCCTCCAGGAACAGAATTTGCTGTTGCATACGCTGAAGCAAATCTATTGAACGCATTGTTGATGCTTCTGTCTGAAAATTTCATGGAAAGTGCTAAGGCGTTGTTGAAGTTGAGAAGAGCATACCAAACTCTAGACGGTATTAGTTCTAGCTTGAAGGATAACTTCAACTCTACTTCTTCCGCCTTAGCCGAACGCTCAAACTCTTCTCAAACACAGATGACGGATGCATCTTTGGACACGGCCTCAAGAAACACTAGCACTTCCAGTTTTGTTGATTTGCCATTGCCTTTAACAGAGCAGGAGAAAACAGACAAAAAAGTCATTGACGGTCTAGAGAAGGTGTATCAAATGAGATATAATAGAATAAATGGCTCCCATATTGGTAATCCACCAGTGTCAGAATCTTTGAGATCCGAGTTGGGATTCAAAAATCAATCCCAAACATCGGTTGAGGAGATTTTAAATTTCGGTAATCCAGCGGTTTCCTCTGTTGATGAGTATATCCACTCGGGTGTTAATCTTTGTTTTGGTATTTTGCAAGTTGTACTCTCCTTGATCCCTCCTGCGATTGGAAAGGTTTTATCGGTTGTCGGATTTAAAGGGTCAAGAGAAGCAGGTTTGCAAATGGTTTGGAATGCCGCACAAGAGCGGAATATTCATGGTGGAATTGGGCTGTTGGCACTTTTAGTTTTTTATGATGGACCATTTCAATTCACCGATGTGGATTTCGATGTTCCTTCTGCGGAAGAATTGGCCAAGAATAAAGTAGCACCAGAAGAAGCTAGAGAGAGCCTTGAAAAAATTAAAACAACAGCCTCTACTGCAACTAAAAAAGAGCTTATTGAGGATAAAATTAAATTAGAGAAAATGGCTACTTTAGGGCAGGGGGAAACCTTACTTCACCCAGGAGAGAAATTAGTCAAAGTTTTACTCCACTCACGTGCTTTATTCCCACATAGTAACCTCTGGCTATTACAAGAATCACGTATGCTGGCATCTCGTGGAAGATTACTTGAAGCTGTTGAGTTGATGGATACGGCAAAGCCCTCTCAGATGAAACAAGTTGATGCTCTTTTGGGTTTTGACAGATCGATGATATTGGTATTTTTACACAATTTTGATAGAGCAGGTAGGGATTTCCTTGAATTGATTAATATAAATTCTTATTCACATGCTCTTTACACTTGGTTTGCAGCTGCGTGCTATCTGGAGGCATACAGAATGTGTGTTACAGGATTAATACCAGATTCTTCTGATGTTGAAATTGGTAAAAAGGAAACTTATGCAAAATTGGCAGAAAAGTATATACATGAAGCTCCAAAGCTGATTGGTAAAAAGAAATTCTTTTCCAAAATTCCACCTTTTGAAAAGTTCATTGCAAGAAAATATGCTGAACTCCAGGAAACGCATAAACTACACCCAAAACTTCGATTTATTGACTGCGTTCAAACCTCGTTGGTCCACGAACTTTCATACTTTTGGAATGGTTACAATAGAATGCCTACTGAGTCACTGCAGCTGGCGTTGTCATTATTGGGTTTCTCTGCAACTAATAAGGTCAGTAATGGAGATAAAATTACCCCATTGGCTTCTAACCTGACATCAAACATGTCTGCTTCAGAAGTGGCCAATGCAGCCAATTTCCCTCTGGAATTGAAGGATAAGTCAGGAGAATCTTATGCAAAGGTGACGGAAACAGAAAGTCAAAAAATGATACGTCTCACTTTACAAGCCATAACCTTAAGAAGACTAGGCTATATTAAAAGGGGTATGCAAATTCTGGATGCTGCTGTTATTTCAAAATTGATTTCAAGTGATGGTAAGTTGTCTAAACTTTCAACAGATCCATATATAAATCCAACTGCATTTTATGAGCGTGCATTATTTACATGGAAACTAGAAGGAGCAAATGGTATATCAGAGTGTATGAAGTGGTTAAAATACTCCCAATCTTATTGCGGAGAGGATTTTGAGCTGAGTACCAGAGTTGGAATGAAAACAAAAGCTGCCATCGACAGACTTGATGACTTGAACTTTTGAACTGGCGAGATTGAATATGTGAAGGTGGAAACATTTCGGAGTTTTGTTGCCGTATATTTATTTTTATAAACTTAGTATTTTCTAAAAACATGATGCAGGATTCTAACTTCAATGAAATCAGAACATGTAAAAAAAAGCCGCTTCGGTTAAAATCAACAAATAAACCGCCATTTGAGTGGATCGAATAGATGACCCGGTGTTGACAAATTCGTTATCATCATCAGGCAAAAAGATATTGCCGTCTCTATATTTTGTCTCATCCTGTTTCACAATGGAATTTGTGATTTCCTCCCCACTCAATAAGGCGGAGATCATTTTAGCTCTTCTGATGGCATTTGATTTCAACCATTTTTTTTGCTCTTTTGTTTCAGCAAAAATAGGATTTATCCTTTGCAATGAACTTTCCATCATCACTTCCATGTCTCTATCATTTTCATCTAGAGAATACTCTATTTCGTGATTTTTATTGCCAAAAAATCCAGTACTATCCTCTGTTTCTTCAATGTCTTCATTAACTTGAAAGAAATTGTGATCCAGATTGAAGTCCTCATAATTAAGTCCCTGGGCGGATGTTAGAATTTTTTTTGCATCTATTTTTTTCCATAGAAGTATGACATTATCCATTAAATATCTCATGTCTTCAATTTTTTCACCTGAAACTACCGAAAAGATAGATGTTTTTGAACCAGTGTCTATATTTGACTTACTGGTTTTCTTTGTTGCGGAATGTACATCACTCAAACCTAAATACGGGATGTTATCATCACAGTCATCATCTGGAGGATGTTTATTCTTAATTGTATCATTGTCAAACATCATTTCCTTAAAATTATCAAGTAACTTTCGAAACTGGTTACATTCAGCAGTGGCCAAAAATCCTGCCCATTTTTCTTTACCTAATGCAATATATTTGTCAATTATATCGTTCGATGGAGTATCAAATGTATGGATTCTGTTATTGGAATCTTCATCCAATAATGGATCATCACTATCAGGAATGGTACCAAGAGGTTTTAGACTTGATGGGTGCTTCATTGGTTTGCCTTTATTTTTGAGATTTTTTTTAAATGAATAACTGTTGAATGCTTGCTCTTTATTGCGGTCATCAATTTCACTAAGTTTATATTTCTCATTGTCTACTGCCAATTCATTGTTCTCTGCATCAATTGATCTTTTTTGTTTATATTTATCCAGTAAGAAAAAACGTCCTCCATGAGGTTCTTCCAATTGCTTGGGAGAAGTTAAAACTTTCTGTCTTCGGTTATTTTTAACATTGGGACTCAAGCCGTCACCAAGGCACAAAAAGCCAGTCAGCAGCAATATAATATAGCAACGGTTAACCATATCAGGCTTGACGTGATGAATAGGATTCACGTTAGTTAGTTAGTTGGTTGGTTTGTTTGTTTACAAAAGCGGCTAAATTTTTGCTCCTCAAATGGTGAGAAAATGTGTAAGAGAGAGGAAATTTTCCACGAAAGGCTGGCTATATGATGCTATCAGATATTCCAAAACATTTCATCGAGGTCCCTTTTATCCCCAAATATGTTATTAAAGTTTTCCAAAGCTGAGAAATCAGTATTATTTAGATAGTTAAGGGTCTCAAATGTCATTGGGGTATCTAGAACATCTGATGTCGGTGAAATCTTCCGTTCAGAAGAATTTACAATGGAACTTGAGTTATTAGAGTGATTCATTTGTTCTGACTTAGTCATACCTAATACTGGCTCCTTGGATTTTGAAATAGGGGTGTTATTTCTACAAGCCTCCGCCACATGTTCAAAATCTGAATTCTCGGTTGGATGGGATAAATCTATGTCCACAGTAGGACCAGTGTTATAGCTGTAATGATGGCGCAGTCTGCCATACCAGAGACCATCAAACTCTGTCAGTTCTTCAATATATGTTTGGGGCGCAACAGTATGGTTTACAGTATTTGAGGATATGTTAACCAGAGGTTCATCGTATAAATCCCCAGGACCATAATAAGAATACTGTGAACACTGGGCGATCCACTCAGATAACCACTCAGAATATCCATTGGTAAATTGGTATTCATGCCAATCCATCAAACAACCAAGCATACGCATGTTACTTTCACTGTAGTTATCATAGATATTGAAAAAATCGTATTTGACTTCGTGTCTTTCAAGAATCATGCTGAGTTCCAAATAAATATGAGCATGTGCTTTCAGCATTCTCCAAGCATAAAAATACTTAGAGCTAAGCAGTTTCAAATTCGGTAAGTAAATCTCAGCCAATATTCCCTCCAAGATCCTTTTTTTCAATTTCTGTATAAGTTCAATCTTTTGGAAATTAGCCGGATTTCCAGGGTCCAGTTTTTCCATACACACTGATGCTCTGATAAATGTTCCGACAAAAAACACTAGAATTTTGTGCATCATTACTTCAATAACTGGTACTAGCACAACATCCATGCCAAATCCAAATATAGCCTCACTTGATTGAACAACCTTAGGTAAGTTGGAAATACATTGCATTGATAGTAACAAAAGTTGGTTATGAAAAAACACAGCAACATCAAATTTTTCAAGCTTCTGATAATGGTAGTAAAGGTGCATGTAAACTGGATGTAATAAGGTTTGGGCGTGGACAAACATCATATAGTGAGCTAACTTTTCGATTCTCTGGGCATGGTTGTTTTGGTGGTCTCTTTTTAATACATCATTCAAAGAAACGAATCTATCCCTCAAATCATCTGTTAGGTCTTTGATGGCAATTAGGATTTCCTCAATCGAAGGATTACTTCTCATATTAGAGATTAGTTCAGCAAGTTTCCTCATTTTTGTTTCCATCGTGAACCTGTCTCTGATGATTTGAATAGTTTTCTTTTCTAATTCCAAATCATGTATGTTTGAGATATTATTCTCAAATTTAGGTAGTTCAGTATCGTAATGTTTTGGATATATAATTGGCGGAGTGCCTGTTTGAATGAACTGGTAATTATCAGCAAAAACCAAACCATACCAAACCTTTCTCCATAGTAGTTTGGTAGCCTCGTTATCTATAGAGTCAGAAAAATGAATGGGATCTCTGTTTAACCCGATTGATGAAGCCATTGGTATCAATAATCCGGTGTAGATTTGGGAGTCTCCATCTGCGAAACCATCACAGCCATCCACTTTTTGATATTCACGCAACAGCACAACACATTGTAAAACTGTGAATGGGCATCTTTTCAATAAATTGAATTGGTTGATGCAGGATTGGGCAAATTTGACTATATTTTCACAATTGAAAGATGACATCAATTTTTCATCTTCCGTTTGGTACTTGGAGACTTTATCATTTGATGAGAATAATGTATCATATGCAAATCGAATGACAATTAGCAGGGTTCCAAGTATGGCCATATCTGTTTCCTTTGTCACGTTTAAAGCATAAATGACCGTTGAATCATTCCCGGGGCCGATTAGTGTTGATACTGATTGTGTAAAACTGGATTGATCTAAGTATGGGACATACGGGTAAACGTATTTGAAGAATCTTTCGACAAACAGCCACAAAACTTTACGTGTTGGCAATACCGACAAAATCTCCTTGATTAGGTACTTATTGCCTTTTTTGGTGGGTATGAAATTGATCTGTGACTTTTTGACCATGGACTTGTTGTAAAATTTGTTTGAAGGTTTGTTTTCAGAGTATGCTAAATCTTCACACTGAGTTGGTTGGAAGTTACTTATTAATTCCTTTCCTTTATTTACCATTGAATTACAAAGAATGGATGAAAATGGATCTTTCATTACTATTGTGATCCAAGCAAACACACCAAAGTTATTCATTCTGGAATTAAAAAAAATTAACGATTTTAATCCATCGTAGACGTCGATTTGGTCATAACGATTAGTTTTCAAGTTGCATATAAGCTTTTTTATGATTGAGCTATCATTCACGGATGGATTTACGTAAGTAAGGGTATTATCTTGACAATTTGTCTTCATTTGTGAAATTACCTGTTGCATTATGTGTATTTGGTCTTTCAACATTTCGATTTCCGAGGACAGAGTAATGGAAGAGCTGGATGCAGTATTAGTTTCGGAGGTTTTGGAAGTTTGAAAATTCCTGCCCTGAGTCTCCGAGGTTAAATCTGGGGATTGGAATATACCTTGTGGCTTAACAGCTCCCGATAAAGTGGAGGTTTCTTCACTGCTGCTATTTGTTTGATAAGCGCAATTTGTATTCCCGTGCGCCTGACAAACCATGCATATCGGCTTGGTTCTATCGCATTTGGTTTTCTTCTGTCGACAGCTCAAACAAGACAAAAGAACCCGAGGCTTTCGAGTCGACCCTTTTACCTTGGGCATAGTTTTTGTTTGGAAAAACTGACCTTTTGTGACAGAATAAGGAGCAGGCTAGCAATTGAGTGTGGTTACTAATGAAATTTTCTTTGTGCTGCGCCACAAAATTGTCCTTTCATATCGCGACGCCACTGACTCGCTCAATCATCAATGCATGAAAAAAAATAAACGCCTAACGATTAAAATTGTTATTGAAAGTTTTCGCGTCAATCTGATGTATTATATTGGAGAATCATGCCTTTGGCTATTCAACACATCATAGTGTCATTTTGAACTGGTTGGCATCTTAGCTTCTTGTTTGCAGAGCTCATAATCGGCAGGGCAATGACCTATCACAAGTAAATCGAGACTCCAACGCTTCTCCTTACACAAAAGTGGAGGATACTAATTATAGATTGCATACAGTCAGTCCAAACGATTTTCTCCGTCAGGCCTAAAAGGAGCGCGCCAGCCCCTGTGAGTCCTCTGTCCAAAAATTACAGCTCAGAAAATAAAAGCTACAGCGACAAATACAGCGCGGACAATAAAAAAACGTCTGAAATAACCGTGTTGTATAAGCGAATCGCGTTATTATAATCTGGGAGAACCCTGACGTTACTAAATATAATAGTTTCCAAACCACTTTAACACGAAAAGGAACGGAAAACCATATTGCGCGCGATTATATCGACGTTGCTTGCAACAGTGCAACTAGTCTTATGTCCCTGGTGGCAGAGCCGTAGCCATTGTTATTGTCTCTGGTTAAAGATAGACATGCAATTATTGGTGTTGTAATACTCTCGTCATGTCATGCAAGTATCCAGAATTAGCAAATAGCGCGTGAAAAATTATTTGCCTGAACGCCAGATTCATGCATGCCACAGATGGACACATGGCTACTTTCATACTAGGGTAAAATCTAAATTGTATTACTGTTTTGTCGGCAGAGCGAAACTGGGCTATTTTCCTAAGATCTAAAATATCAGGAATATCTTGTCTTGGTTGGGGAATACAGGCGTGTTTTTCGACATTTAATTAAGAAGTCGTAGTAGCAATGTCGAAGCTTGTTAGAAAACTCAACAAGTACAAACTGTACATTGCAGGTATTCTGCTCTTGACAGTGGTGTTTCTGAACCAGCAACCACTCCAATATTATGACACCCAACTCAAGACAGGCACCAAATCTCAAGCTCGTGGTCCAACATTGATGGATATCCATGATTCTCTTCCACCATATGATTCAGTAGCAGATACGTTGGATGCGTTAATGGAAAGCGCCCAACATAAACCTCTTTATAAACAAATCACGCAGTCTTACAATGGAGTCAGTGAATTTGTGAGCTTGCCTCTCCACAAAAAATGTGAAATCTACTTCACACAATTATTTGAAAATGAACCAAACTGGAAACTGACGCCCCGGCTGGAGGAAGGAGTGGATGAACAGGACGTGATTATGAACCAGGATTTAAACCATCTGAAAATCTACAACAGCTGTTTTATGGGCCAGTACTTCAATTCCGAAACGTTTGATAAACTACCAAAAGACATTGATTCTCGATTCTACCCCTATTTAAGTGGCAAATTCCCAATTTTCCAACATTGGAATGGTGAATTATTCTATGGTCCAATGAAAACCAAATTCAACCAATACAAAGCACATAATTATGATAGTCTTGATAAGTCTGTTTTCGAGTATAGTGTTGTGGATCTAAACTTGGACGACGTGACCCCTCGTTCCACTGAACCATACTGGAAGTTTTTCAAGCAGTTTATTTCCGGCAAGGGTATGGCTGTTTCCATTTCTGACGAGTTTGTTCCTGCAACTATAAGATTCTTGAAAAATCTAAGAGTCATCAATACATCCATACCAATCCAAATATTTCACAGAGGTGATCTCAGTGAAGAAAATAGRGTTAAACTTGTCCAAGCTGCCAGAGGCAAGTTTGATGAAACCATCCAACTAGATGTCTGGTTTGTCGATGTTTCACCGGTTTTGAATTTTGAATATAAACAGAAATTCCACGGGTATTATAATAAGATGTTGGCATATGGGTTTTCCACCTTTGAAGACTTGATTGTTGCTGATGCAGATATTGTCTTATTTCACGATCCCGCAAAGTTCTACCAAACTCCTCAATATACAAGATCCAATTCGTTGTTTTTCAAGGATAGAAATATTAACTTCCAAGTTGGTGGAGGATTTGTTGACTTTTTATCATCAACTGCTCCGAATCTATTAGACAGTTATATGTTTGGTCTTAATGCAGTCAGCAACAATACATTGAATGGTGAGTACTTCAAATATCACAATTTCCATTATATGGAAGCGGGTGCCGTTGCAATCAATAAACTTGACTATTGGAATGGTGTTCTGGTTTCATTGTATTTGAGTTATTATTCTCCAACRTTAGGCTCGAGCTGGGGTGATAAGGAGCATTTCTGGTACTCGTTGATTATGACAGGTTTAGATAGTTATGAATTCGATGCGTATTGGGCAGGTAGTGTCGGTAATCCATTTTATGACGAATTGGGAGATTTCAATAAAATATGTTCTTCTCATCCTGCACATATATTATCCGATTCCAACGAATTGTCATGGGTAAATTCTGGTGTTTTGAACTGCAAAAAGAATTCTCCAGAGGTTGTTRAACAGGATTTAGATATGATTCAAAAGAGTCCCAGCGCTTATCAAGGTTTGTATTTTGATTCTGAAGAGTCGTTGAAAAAATACTATGATACTGCCATATCTTTCCAAGCTTTTATTGTACCACCGACCTCAGAAAATAGTATTAGTGAGGAAGAACTAGGTGAAAAGGGCAAAAGCTTGGGATACAAAACCAACGGTTGGGTCGAGTTAGATATATGCACTGGTTACATATGGTGCTCTTTTGATAAAATTGGAGACGGTGGTCTAACTGTTGGAGCTAAAGGTGTTTACCATCGTTTTTCTGAGGARCAACAAAAATGGTACAATTTTGTTACMGAGAAGTATTTACAATAGTGTATATCATACCGCTTAACTTTTCATTCTGTAACCAACAGTAATTTAAATTTCAATACTACCTGTAGATATATATATTATATGCTAAATAGGCATTCTCCACCTGCTACGCAACATCAGTTTGATAATTTATACCACCAAGCACAATTTTGACATACTGAGTCACCWWGATGCTTTCTCTCCCACGCGCGATGACTATGTGCCATCTTTGTTGATCATTTTCTTTCACATTCTTTTCAGCTTGAGACAATTGCACAACCTTATTTAACGAGTGGCATGTTTTCAAGGACTCACATTGTGAAGCAAAGAAGCCTAAACGTTTTACGCGTGAGGTACAATTCCAGTACCATATCCAAATCACCATTTCTGGCTAGATATCCTTCATTGAAAGAGTCAGACTTGTTACCGGATGGTACACCAGACTATGTTAAATTRATTCTWACATCTAGGGTGTATGATGTTATTGATGAAACACCTGCTACAGCGGCTCCACTATTGAGTCAAAAAACRGGATCCAATGTGTTTTTGAAAAGAGAAGACTTGTTGCCTGTTTTCTCTTTYAAGCTYAGAGGTGCATATAACATGATTGCAAACCTGCCTCAAGATCTAAAATCTAAAGGTGTGATTGCATGTTCAGCAGGTAACCACGCYCAAGGTGTTGCYTTTTCTGCAAAACAGATGGGTATYAATGCAACCATCGTGATGCCTGTTGCTACCCCATCCATTAAATTCAAAAATGTGTCAAGAATGGGAGGTAGAGTTGTGTTATACGGAGAGGACTTTGATTCTGCYAAGGCAGAGTGTGAGAGACTATGTGCTGAACATGGGTACACTAACATTCCACCATTCGATCATCCATTTGTTATTGCTGGTCAAGGTACCATCGCACTAGAACTATTAAGACAAATCAAAAGTAATAAACTAACGGCGGTATTTGTTGCTATTGGAGGAGGAGGTTTAATTGCTGGTATTGGTTCATACCTCAAGAGATTAGCCCCACATGTTAAGGTCATTGGTGTTGAGACTTTTGATGCTGATGCRATGAAACAGAGTTTGGAAAAGGGCGAGAGAGTTAGTTTGAAAAATGTTGGATTGTTTGCAGACGGTACAGCGGTSAAAACTGTTGGTGAGGAAACCTTCAGAGTTTGTAAAGATTTTGGAGTTGATGAAATTGTGCAAGTTACAACTGATGARATCAGTGCAGCAATTAAGGATGTTTTTGAAGATACAAGATCTATCATGGAACCTTCAGGTGCCATGACTGTTGCTGGTATGAAGAGATATATTTCAAACAATCCACAAATTGAACATTCCAAAAAAACATATGTTCCAGTTCTATCGGGTGCAAACATGAACTTTGATAGACTCAGATTTGTGTCTGAGAGAGCTGTTTTGGGTGAAGGAAAGGAAGTTTTCCTGTGTGTTGAGATTCCAAATGTCCCTGGTACTTTTAGAAGGTTACAAAAAATYATCCATCCAAGAAATGTCACTGAATTTTCGCATAGAATTGATTTACCAGGAGAGCCTGCCTATGTTTATACCTCATTTTCGGTCATTGATAAGGAGAAGGAACTGAAGCARATCTTCAAGGAAATGGAAAGTGARGGCTTCAAAGCATATGACTTGACCGACAACGAAATGGCCAAGAACCATGGACGTTATTTAGTTGGAGGTAAATCTGACATCAGAGAGAGATTTATTCACTTTGAATTCCCGGAAAGACCAGGGGCTTTGGACAAATTCTTGGAGTTGCTACAAAGTGAYTGGAACTTGACTCTATTCCATTACCGTAATCAAGGGGACGATATTGGTAAAGTTTTGACTGGTATTGATGTTCCTGAAAGTGATGATTCTAARTTCCAATTGTTTTTGGATACSTTGGGCTACAARTACACAGAGGAAACGAACAATAAAGTTTTCGAACTATTTTTGAGAAAGTAGGTAGTTGCATGTGCGTGTTGAACCACGGCATGTTTGAATATACATGCACGCATGTGTTTGTAGAGTGTCTGTGTCGTTAAATCTGTATATATATAATATATATCAATTAGACTGGCATGCGTGTTTTGATGGTGCTATGTGCATGTGTTGGAGTGAAAAAAACTTAGCGACGAAGAATTGTCTTCTCATTGAGTAACCAAGTCTAAGTGTACATCGTTATGCAAAGTTTAGCAGCGGGAATCTGGAGACGTGGTATCAAGACGTTGAATAATCACAAAATGGAGAATGTAGTCAAGTCTGGYTGTGGGTGTGTTGATAAAAGAAGCAAAGAAGATCAGCAAAATGCGGGACCGCTGGAGAATTCCATGTATTACAAACTGGAGGAAAATGTCCAACCAACRCTACTSAGATTCCGTAACGATTCGTGGAAACACTCCCATCACAGTGGAATGAAGGGGGCGACTAATGTGGTAGAGAGCCACTTTCATGTGACAATTGTCAGCGACAAATTCCAGGACATCAAAGGTACTGTGAATAGACATCGGTACATATTCAAGCTACTGGATAAGGAGGTTAAAGAAATTCACGGATTTCAGCTGGTATGTAAGACTCCCGAAGAATGGGAAAAAACTCAGCAGCAGAAATCTAAGAATTGATTGTGTAACCAYATTTTCGGGTTGTGCTAATTAGTTGATTAAATACATGCTGTATAAAGGGAATAAAACGCGCTTAGTGGGATTCGTCCGACTTGACAAACTCTTGGTACTGTTCGTTAGTGAGTAACCCATCGGCTTCGGCRTCGATATCGCCCTGAACCTCCACTTTGACGATCCATCCGTCGTTCATTGGAGAGTTGTTGAGCAGCGAAGGGTCTTCGGCCAGTTTTTCGTTGAGTTCACTGACTATGCAGCTGACAGGGGAATACACGTCCGACGCAGACTTGACGGACTCCACGGACGARATCACGTCTCCCTTTGGAAACGAGTCTTCCACGGCGGGCATTTCCACAAACGTTATGTCTCCCAATGCGTCCGTGGCGTATGCTGTAATTCCAATGTACGCGTGCTTGGTTTCCGGGTTGTAGGAAATCCACTCGTGTTCCTTGGTGAACAGGAGTTTGCTRCCTGGCAGCGTGGACACTCCACGTCTGAGGACGCGTGCTGTAAGCGGACTTCTGGCAATGTGAGACAACATGGAGGATCTGGCGGTRGGGTTGATTAGCGCTGCTGGTAATTCTCTACACATCCAACTATACACCCTGGGGTTAAACCCACAGGAAAAACATCCACTCTTTATAGTGGTATATCACATCTGCGGCGCCGAGTCAGACTTCCACCATTTTTCGTTCTCCTGCACTGCTGTGTCGAGAAAGTGCAGCGGAGTCAGACTGCGCCCCACCACAGCAAAAAAGCTGCGCGCAAAGCGCCCAATGAAGAAAAGCTGCGATGTCGCCAGCGTGCCGCCTGGCGGTGCCGGGCCCTTGAGCGCCTCATGCAGCTGTGAAAACTCTCTCCCCAGGGCGCGGCCCCATTGCGCCGACGGCTCGTGCGCGCGGGCCACATTGGAGATATCTGCCGCCTTCAGCACCAGCGACGCGCGTAGCGGCAGCTGGTCCGGCTCCTGCTGGGGCTGGTGCTGTTGCTGTTGCTGGTGCTGTTGCTGTTGCTGGTGCTGCGCGTCGCCCACCATCTTTTCCGCCACGGTGCAAAACTCGTCGTGGCGCGCCATATCGGTTGCAAGAATGGCCGTCTCAATTAGCGGCCAATCCACCTGGGCACCACAAGCGGCAGCCCAMGGGAGKAGCAGTTTTTTGTAGGTGCTGGCGTGGAATCGCTCGAGGACAGAGCCTTTKTCSGTRTGCAGCGGGTGGCCGACCTGGGTCAAAAAGGCGTTGGTGGCGCCCGGGTGGCCCAGATCGTGGCCAAGCGCCGCCAGCACAATAGCAGCGCCCGCGCCCGCGCCGGTGGCCGTGGCCGTGGCGGCAGGCGTCTGGCCCAGCCGCAGCAGACAAGCGTGGGTGGCCTGTACCACGTCTGCGGCATGGCGGAAATTGTGGAAACCGTTATCTTCTCGGTACCCCTCCTTGACACAGTGCACGAGCGTCAGTATATAGCTGGAGTCAAYGGTTGGGAGCCAATACGACAAAATGGAGCAACATCGAGCTACAAGCTCGTYGCTGGTGTATTCCCAAGCGTTGAAAGGCCAGGCCTCCACTGTGGATTGTAGTGTAGCATATGTTTCTGTATTTGGCGTCAGCTGTGCCAGCGCAGCCCACCATTCGGGTTTAGGAGCAGTGCTGGCTAGGTAAGTAGGCATCTCTTCCAACCACGATTGCATACGTGTYTTCTCGTGTGCCCGAGAAGCCGCCARGACAGGCARGTGGTGCAGTTGAGMYTCGGTCAGTGGCTTTAGGTGGTAAAACCGCCATTGGATCATCTGCAGCAGCTCGGTTCTATCAAAACTATCAACCAGTAATGGCCCGTCCCCACGATATCGCTTGCCTATTTCTATTATAAAGGTGTCTTCCAAGGGCTGGGAGCGAGATAAGTACGCAATAAGCCCTTTTCCATCATCAACCTTCACCACCACAACATCCCGTTGTCGTCCGCCTTCTGCGCCTTGCAAATTTGACGCAGCTTCCAATCCTGCCGCAAGTTTCTTTTCAACGTCCACCTTTTTCAGTCCCATCCGGACCTGTAGCTGTAACACATGCGTGGTCATATTGTTTTCGATGTCTGAGAAAGAAGTAACAGCTCTGATCTATCTCTCTCACACATCGTTCGTTCTTATTTTTCATTTGATTCGATCAAATCGCTCTCTCATCGCTTTTTCTCGTCTGCACCCTACACCTCCACTGCACTTCTTGTTGGAATGGACTTTGCCAACAACATCGGACAATCCACCTACAGTGATTTGTGCTGCACGGTGATTCCTTTTTCCAATAAACTGATCATCACCGTTTCCAAAAATGGTATTTATAATATCACCTATGACTGCTCGAAAAACTCAACTCCTTCCTGTTTAATAGGTTCTGCGGATTCTATTAAATTCAGCGTACTGGTAGATGCAATCGGGTCCAATGTAGCAAAAGTCAGAGATCAGAATCTGATTGTCAACTTGCCTGGAAACCTTTTTTCAAATAAAGACGTATACATGGAAGAGGATTCCAACCTGCTAAATGTTGTATTGAGTTTAGTCAATGAAGCTGTCAAAGACATCAAGCAAAGTGAAAACCATGACTTCAGCTAGAACCATATACAATCAAAATATCGCCATGTTATGAATGGATATAGTTTAGTGCCATTTTCCTTGATGAAATGCCTTGATAACTATTTTTAATCCTGAGAGATTAATAAATTGTTGTTGCCGTTTTATTTGAAAAAGAAAATTTGTTATTGAGTTTGAAAGCCGGTATTTATGAATATTGATTATTTTGGAATGGCTAAAACACATGTCCCAAACTCATTGATTTATATGTATACTGTTGTTTTCAATGGAAACCAATCTAAACATCTTGTACACCGCTCGTGGCGCAAATTCACATTCAGTGATATATTCAAATGGAAGTACAAGCATCGCAACTCATTTTCACTATCGATGGTTTCATTTTCTTATTGTGTTTCTTTTTTTTGTTTTCTACGATGAAGCTCCATAGATATTAAACCTCGTATTTCAACTCAATGTAACGATTATCGCTGTTTCATTTCAAATGTTTCTTATCTGTGATAGTCCATTTATATATATATGCATGTGTGTCTGTATAACCATATAAAAATTATAACCATTTTTGGAAATGTTTATAAAGATCATGAACCTTTCTGTGCTGTGAAAGATGAATTCATTTTTTTTTTTTTAGATTTCTAGAAATAAGTGTGAGCACATCTTAACAAAAATGAGGTGTAGGTGGTAATATTTATAATTCCTAGATCTGTATCACTCTTGAAAGTTACCAAACAAGACGAAACCTCTTGAGACTGATTTCATTCTGCAGTCACAAATAATAAGTTTCAAATCTGTGACTTCACTTTAGCTATACAGCATGTGAAAACTTAACTTTTCTATAGTGATGCAAAAAATTGCGATAACTTTCCTTTGTGCTGAAACTAAATTGGAAAACAAACGCTATATAACATTTGACCATAAAAAATCACTTTACGCCATTGAATACTCTTGTTTCCGAAAAGGAGTGCAAATGGAAAGGACCGTGTCTTCAAAAAAATACATAGCACAAAACTACTCACTCTGCTCCCTCGGCCAATCTACCGCAATAAAATTTCTTAATTTTCACTTTAGTACTATCAACCACAAGATGACTCTTTCAGAAACTATGTCTTCACCACTAGCAAAACCTCCTACCACATCAGAAGATTTGGATGAACAGCTGGAAGAGCTTTCGTTGAATCACCCAAAACCAAACAGAGAACCATGGTACAAAAAGTTATCTGGTGTTGCTCTGAACACCCGTCCAGCATCCCCTTATACTCTAAACCCACCGATTGATTCAGATGGTCTATCGTGGCCAAGTTTAGGTGCAAGGGAAAGAATTGAATCGAGTCCTGAACAACTGAAGGAAAGAGAACAGCGGATTGCATCTGCTGTGAAAACAATCTTAACGGAACTGGGTGAAGATGTAGATAGAGAAGGATTGTTGGAAACTCCTGAAAGATATGCCAGAGCAATGCTTTTTTTCACCAAAGGTTATGAAGATAACATCAAGGATGTTATTAAGAGAGCTGTTTTTGAAGAAGATCATGATGAAATGGTTATTGTGAAGGATATCGAAATTTACTCTTTATGTGAACATCACTTGGTTCCATTCTTTGGTAAATGTCATATTGCTTATA
This sequence comes from Pichia sorboxylosa, assembly GCA_001599115.1. Classification (NCBI taxonomy): domain Eukaryota; kingdom Fungi; phylum Ascomycota; class Pichiomycetes; order Pichiales; family Pichiaceae; genus Pichia; species Pichia sorboxylosa. Next base: position 1,936,213 of record BCGC01000001.1, on the reverse strand, counting down.
TACCAAACAAAAAGGTTTTGGGACTATCCAAATTGGCTAGATTGGCTGAAATGTATTCAAGAAGATTCCAAGTTCAAGAAAGATTAACCAAACAAATAGCAACAGCCCTCAGTGAGATATTACAACCAAGAGGTGTGGCCGTTGTTATAGAGGCAACCCATATGTGTATGGTTAGTAGAGGTGTTCAAAAGACTGGCGCAATGACCTCAACTAGTTGCATGCTTGGTTGCTTCAGATCTSAACAAAAAACTAGAGAGGAATTTTTAACATTATTAGGAAGACGTTAATCACTATTGGGCATCGCAGCATTTTCTGTTTCGGTGTGTCGATGTGTCGATCTGTTCTATATGTACACTAAATTTACTTATATAAAAGGATTTATAAATACGTTTAAACAACTATTTACTTTGTGACCCAATGGTGATATTAACTTTTGGAGGTTGTGTGAAACCGAAAGACTTACCGACTTTCAATAAATCCAATTTATCGACCTTATAAACAGTCTTCAAGTGGTGAGAAGCGTAAGCTTGCAAATATGATCTGTAACCGTCCTTGGCAGATTGATTCAACCAGAAATTGGATTTTACTAATTGCTCTAATTGACTTTGAACGTTTGCAATTTTGTCGATTGGAAATTCATATTCATTTAATGGAACTTTGGCTTCTTTTAGATATCTTAAGAATCCTAATTCTTGAGGAATCAAAAACATCAAAGATTTACCTTTACCACTATTACCTCTAGCAGTTCTACCAACTCTGTGAATGTAATCTCTTGGATCATCAGGTGGGTCAAACTGTAAAATCCAGTCAACCTCAGGTATATCTAAACCTCTTGCGGCAACATCTGTACATAATAAAACACCTTGCTTTGCGTTACAGAACTCAAAGAAAGTAGAAGTTCTCTTTTGCTGCTTTTGTTTTCCATGTAAATCCAAAACTGGTATATCAATATAGTTCAATAATGAAGAGTAATATTTGACACAATTACAAGAAGATAAGAATACAATCACCTTCTTCTTCTTTTTGAGGTTTCTCTTCAAAAAGGAAAATAGTAGCAAGAATCTTTTATCAGAATCGCAGACAACATAACCTTGTTCTAAACCCTCTGCGGTTGAGAACTCTCTCTCTTCGTGAACATTGATATAAACTGGTCTTCTTTGCAGAGATGCTCTTGCGAGGTCTTCGACCTTAGTTGTTTGTGTTGCTGAGAAAAGCATTGATTGTCTTTCTTCATTAGGTAATATTTTAATGATCTGCTTCATTTCATCTTCGAAACCGATTTCTAGGATTCTGTCAGCTTCATCCATGATCAAAGTTTTCAAGTTCTTAAAAACAAAGCCTGGGGTGTTTTGTAAGTGATCCAACAACCTACCAGGGGTTGCAATCAGTAAATTGACACCTTTGATAAGTTTCTCGGCTTCTTGTCTTCTATTAGCACCACCAATGGCAATTCCCAAAGTTTGGGAATGGGTTTCCATCAGTTCTCTTGCCACACCAAAAATTTGTAAGGCCAACTCACGGGTTGGTGTAATGATGATAGCACCAGTACCATTTCTTGGTTTGAACTTCAAGTTATACAGTAATTCAATAGCAGGAATCAAAAAGGCCAGAGTTTTACCAGAACCGGTTTTGGCAGCACCCAAAACATCTTTGCCTGCCAGTAATGGAGGAATTGTACGAGCCTGAACTTCAGTCATTTTAGTGAAACCCATATTTTCAATTGCCTTCAAAGTTGGAGCAGATAATTCAAGTTCGGAAAAGTTTTCTGGAACATGGTTCAATTTTTCTTTTAGTGTTTCAATTTCAGACACTGGAGCTTGACTTTCGGTGTTTGTTTCAACCTCTTCAACATCGGAAGTTTCTTCACGTTTTTTTTCCTCCTTTTCCTTTCTTTTTTCTTCCTTCACTGCTTTCTTTTCACCTTCGTCCTTTTCCAGCAGATCAGCCACATCGGCATACTCATCATCCAATTCTTCAACTAGTTTATCGTTCTCTTTGTTTTCCACATTTTCCTCAGTTGAAGATTCTTCATGAGTTGATTGTTTTTTTGCATCGAGAGTGATGACACTTGTTTTCGATTTCTTACTCTTTTGTCCGGACTTTTTGTCCACGGAGCTTCTAGTTCTTTTTGAACTACCCATGGTTTATTCCAAAAATATAGCACGCAACGAAAATGGACCGAATTAAAGTGATATGAAATGAGATGAAATGAAATGAGATGAAAGCAAATCAAATTAAATTTTCAAAACCAAAAATAAAAATAAAAAAAAATCTCTGACATTTCATCTAATTTTTCAATAAAATCGTAAATTACCTAGTTAGGTAATTACTCTTTTTTCTCAAAAAAAAAAAAAATAAAAAAGTCGCGACGAGATATTACCAGCTGGAAAATACAAGCTGCCAGAAAAAACCAGGTCACGTGCCAAGAAAACCTACTATGTCGGAGCGTTTTCACGAGTGAAGTCAATAAACGCCCGCATAAGCTTTCGAAAATTAAAAAGAAAAAAAAACCAATAATCGAAATCTTATTGTCAGAAACTTGATCATGACTTCGCTGCGCTGCGCTGCATTGAAGTTGTAAATGGCCAACATATTATATATAATAGCTTTTGGTGCGAATTGAAATAGTGTGTGCTTGTGCTTGTGCTTGCAAGAAGGACCCTTGGGAGATATTTATAATCAGCACAATGGCTCCATCCAGAGAATTTAGACTGGTGGTGGTCGGTCCACCAGTAGTAGGTAAATCGGCGCTGACTATTAGACTAACGCAGAGCGAGTTTGCCAATGAGTATGACCCTACGATTGAGGACTCGTACAGGTATCTGTGTCAAGTGGATGACATGTCGGTGAGTTTGGACATTTTGGATACAGCTGGCCAAGAGGAATACTCTTCTATGAGAGATTTGTACATGAAGACGGGTGAAGGGTTTTTGCTGGTTTTTTCATTGAACGACAGACAGACATTTGAGGAGATTTCTACTTTTTACAACCAGATCATCAGAGTGAAAGGAGAAATGTCGCAATTTGTGCCCATAATGTTGGTGGGAAACAAAAACGATTTGATTGACGAAAGACAAGTGTCGCACGAAGAAGCCATCCACCTCGCCAAGAGGTTTGATTGTGCGTATATTGAGACCTCCGCAAAGACAGGCGTCAATGTGACTTCCGCTTTCCATGGGCTTGTCAAAATGATCATGAATGATGCCCTCTTGGGTGTAGGCCTGGAAAATACTCTTTATCCAAGCCCTGAAGAGGAAAGAAACGCTGTGCTCAAAAACTCTAGCCTGTCCAATTCTCACAAAATACCAAATAACAATTCTTCAGATTCCATCAACAAATCCAACAATTTGAGTAACCAACATGTAAACATGCAAGAAAAAGCCGCAGATTCTAACATGCAGCCAAAAACAAATAATGAATCAACGAAAAATAATAAAACTAGCAATCCTGCTAATACAACTCAAAGCGCTGGCGCATCAAATGACGGTGGTTGTTGTGTTATCATGTAACTGAAATGTATAACACTTGTCCAGACATTGTATTTTCTTGTTAACATATATATATATACATGTATAGATTATAATTTATGTAATATCTATCATATATCTATCTATCTGAATCTACCCTTTTTTTCTTCAACTGTTGGTTGTTTGACTATCGAATCCCTGTCGTGAATATCTAACAAAAATTGATCTTCTGGGATAGAAAGCTTACCCTCTTGTCTACCGTAATATTGTGTAAGTAATAATATAAATGGTTGTATAAATTCGATATCATATACTTCAAAATATGTATATATAATAAAATAAAATAAATGGCTATATATATTTGATTAAATGGATGGTGGAGCATCGATTTTTTCCCTTGTATAAACTGGAACATGTTCAGTTGCTTGGACCGCTTCCTTCTTTAAATCTTCACCTAGTTTGTTGAAATCAATTTCAGATTCGACTTCGGTGGTGGTGGAATCGAAAGTAGCTGGGATTGAGGTACCAGTGGTTGTGGCAACTGGAATTGATTCTTTCGCAGTAGATGGAGCAGAGGCAGATTGTTTGACAGTTGTACCGGCAGTTCTAACAGGAATCTTGGATTCAATCATCTTGATCACTGGTTCAAGAACGGACTTGGCTTTTTCGATATGAGGACCAAGTTTCTCGTTGGCCAACAAAGTGTATTCTTTTGCCTTTGCGGATGCTACGGCAACACCCTTTTCAACATTGGCATCAATAACGGTTTTATTTGAAAGGTAGATTTTAGGAGCTGCAAATGCCACAATAGTAGAGTAGAATGCAATAGTCCATAAGGAGAAAATGCTGGTCAATTTGTAGAGAAAGGCGGTAGCAAATCCGGCTTCAATTGACTCCTTGACATCAACACAAGTCAGCAAGTTTTGCACCTTCAATTCCACTTTCTTGAAAATTTTCACAAAATGTGGTGCATAGTATTCCACGCAGTTTCCCACGTAATTCTTAGTAATTGGCTTGTATTGAGTCACTAATCCCTTGCCCAAAATAGATTTGGAAAGGAATTCAACAATTGAACCAGCCAATAACACAATGGAACTGACATAAAACAAAACCGAAACCAAGTTAACGTATTTCACTAAAAGTAATCCCGAAATGATTGATCCAAAAATGATTCCCGACTTTTGAGGATTGGACCAGGTCAACACACTAGATGTGTTTTTGGTTAAACATTTACCACCACAACAGGTGTTAGAAGGGGAAGCAGATGAGGAAAAAGCAGGAACAGCGGTACTGGACATGTCGTTTCAGATACAAAACACCAAATTAAAATAAAATAGAATGAAAAAGCAGAAATTTGTCTAATCAACGGTGGCGATAGAAAAAACCATCCGTCTTTCACCCTCGGCCATGGCAGGGGTGGACGAACGATTTTGTGTCGCTCCTTGTCCCAATTTTGCACAGCCTGATTCGAGATTTTCCGCCTTACTAGAATCGCCATTTGTAGCGACGATTAGCTTGATGGAAATTTATTTTTCACGGATAGTGAATTTTTCACTACAACATGGAGTTTGCAGCGGTGGCTAATTCAGAAGTAACATGCTGAGACTGTTTAGACGATGGAGCAGTGGAGTGAAAAAAGGCTGCATAGATGACCGGATGTTTCGATTTCCGAGTAGTGGCCGATATGTGCAAGATCTGCCACATGAAAATGATGATATCATAATATCGATGTCGTCCGGGGTAGATTCTTCGGTGAGTGCGTTGATGTTTGCGCAGAAATACAGTAATGTGCAGGGTATATTCATGGCGAACTGGTCAAAAGATAACATTGTGGATGGTAACTCAAAATGCACAGTTGATGACGATTGGCTGGAGGTGGTGCAAACTTGTAAGCAACTAGGCATCAAATCAACCAGGGTCAACTTTGAAAAAGAGTATTGGACGCAAGTTTTTGAACCAATGTTGGAGCAGTATTCCAAGGGACTGACCCCGAACCCGGATATTGGATGTAATAAATATGTCAAGTTTGGCAAAATGATCGAATATCTGGATAAATGGTATTCCCAAAACAAGCCCAACGTCAAATGGTGGCTGGTGACGGGACATTATGCAAAAATTATGAGAGATACCCATACAAACGAATACAAATTAATGAAGGCAGACTATAAACCTAAAGATCAAAGCTATTATCTGGCCAATATGCCGAAGGATATCATGGATCACATTATAATGCCAATGGGGTATTACAGCAAGCCGGAGATTAGGGAGATTGCTCAGGATTATGATTTATACACCAAAGACAAGAAGGATTCCCAAGGGTTATGTTTTGTATCACAGAAGGGAAAATTCAAAGATTTTTTGAACGAGTATCTAGTCTCAAACCCCGGGAATATAGTAACTAAAGATGGGAAAGTTTGGGGGAAACATGAGGGTTTATGGAGTGCTACCATTGGCCAGAAATGTGGAATAAGCATGCCTCAGGGTGATGCAAAATATAAAGGTGTGTGGCTCGTTAGCGGCAAAAATATTGAAAGAAATGAGCTGATTATATCTAGGAAAGATGATTATGATGCTTTTTGGAAGGATGAAATTAGGGTTGATCAGTGGGATGGAAATCAATCTTGGAGCAATCTGGAAGAACAGGGTATTGTTTGTCAAATAAGGTCTTTACAAGATCCTATAAAAGTTATAAACGTAGAAAGGAATCACGACAGCAGCTTGAAAATTAAATTAGATGAGAAAATTAAAGGCATTGCACCGGGCCAACTTCTTGCTATGTATAATAAAGACGAGGTTATGATTGGATCTGGTGTGATTTTGTAAGTAATAAAGATTGTGTTTGTTTCAAAACGGACCTCTTTTGTAATAAAAGAAATAGTTTTTGAAGAATGGTAGTTAGTTTCAAAAGTATTTTTTCAAATCTGGAAAGTAAGTCCGAAGGAGGTGGGGTCTGGATAGCACTGATGTGTTTTGCAGCGCCTATGAATGCATCCAGAATGGGTATATAATCCGTAACAAGAGACAATTTGTCAGCAGCCACGTTGTACGACGATAAATTCGCCATCATTAAAAGCTTATTTGGCAAGGATGTTGTTGTTGATTCCACTACATGTTTGTCGTACAAAAGAGGGGCCAGCAAGTCTATATTAGCAAGAGTAGATTTCTTGACATTTTCGTAAGACTTTTCTAATAGAGGTAGAGCGTCGATGGATTGCTGCAGAACTTTGAGCCTAACAATCAGTTGTTCCATATCTTGCAAAAGACAGCATAGCACTAAAATAGACTGAAATACCACGGTTACCCTTTTCGGAAGATGCGCGATGGCGCCAAACCGCACCTGGATGAGACAGAAAATACAGCAGTCGAGGGACGGAAATGCCGTATGTGGCCTGAGTTTGTTTCCTCCACCAGCAAAGCCATCAATCTAACACCATGGTACGTGTCGACAGCAAACGTGGGTTTTCGAATTGATACTAACCAATCTTTACTACAGTCCAGATCAGGAGTTGCCGTTTCCGACGAAGCATTGAAGGCCTTTAATGACCTCAAATTAGGTAAGAAGTACAGATACGTCATCTACAAGTTGTCCGACGACAAGACCTCCATCATTGTCGACAAGACCTCCACGGAAGACGACTACGAGAAATTCATTGAGGAATTGCCGGAAAACGATTGTAAATACGCCGTGTACGACTTTGAGTACGAAATCTCCCAAGGCGAAGGTAAGAGATCCAAAATCGTCTTTTACCAATGGTCCCCAGACACCGCATCCATCAGACCAAAGATGGTCTATGCTTCCTCTAAGGATGCCTTGAGAAGAGCCCTCAATGGTGTGTCCACCGACATCCAAGGTACCGACTATTCGGAAGTTTCCTACGAATCTGTGTTGGAAAGAGTTTCCAGAGGTGCGGGTTCCCACTAAGGGTTGTACTGTATACAATTTGTAAGTAAATCGCTCAAGTAGCTGGGTATAAAAACCAGCTGGCTGCCCCACCGGTGGACCGCTGGCTGTGGACGTTCTAAGCTCCCAACAAGGCGCGCATGAAGGAGACCGAAGTTATTGTTGTGGGAGCCGGTATAGGAGGGCTCGCTGCCGCCTCCACAGTGAGCGCCGCTGGGCGCAGCGTTGTTGTGCTCGAGGCAAGATCTTACGTCGGGGGTCGGATCCACACGCTGAGAAGCGACCAGGACAATTTCTATGACCTGGGCGCCAGCTGGTTCCACTCTACGGAAAACAATCCGTTATGGGAGAAGTACGCGCATTATGGCCGGGTAGACGGTGCCTTGAAGGTTTTGGGAGCAACCGCCAACGAACCAGTTCCTGCTCTGACAGGGGACGGATCTTTGAAGGAGGAGTTTGCTGCATCGGGCGCATCTGCTAATGTAAAGGGGCTGGTGAGAGCAGCGGAAATTGGAAATGGGGCTACCTGGGATAAGGTGGCTGCTAAGTGGGCGGCACCGGCCTGGAAAGGACCAGATGCATTCAACGTCAAGGGGTACGATTTGTTGACAAAGGAGCTTGCTGATGGTCTTGAAATTGTCTTAGATGCAGTCGTGATGTCTGTGGATCAAATCGGAGATGATAAAACTGTGGTGACACTCACGGATGGAACCCAGTATGCCGCCAAATACGTAGTGGTAGCAGTTCCGCTACCAATTCTCAAGTTGCAGCCAGGCGAAACGGCGGCTATTTCTTTCAATCCTCCATTGCCGCAACGTATCACTGAAGGTTTTTCCAAGACCCACACCGGTCAGCTGGGCAAGGTTTTCCTAGAATTTGAAAAACCGTTCTGGAAAAACGACGAGAAGTTTCTCATTTTGCCTGAGTCCGATGACGATTTCCCTTGTTTGGTGGTCAATTTATTTGCTGTCAGAGGTGTTTGTGCTTTGATGTTTTTGCTACCGGCCACTCCAGCATTGGAAATTGAAAACTCGGCAGACCCCCAAAAATCTGCACTACAAATCACAACCCCATTACTTGCTAAACTCACCTCCGACCCGTACGTCTTGCCTTCTCCAACTAGGGTTTTAACAACTAAATGGAACACTGATCCCTTCTCAAGAGGCGCACTGTCGTATTCCGCTCCAAATGACACTTTTATCAACTTTGAACTAATAAATGGTTTTAATAACATCAGATTTGCTGGTGAACATACTATTGTTGAAGGTAGAGGCTGTGTCCATGGTGCATATTTATCTGGTAAAAGAGAAGCTGAGTGGATTCTAAACCATTAATTGCCAAGTAGCTATATATAACAATCTTTATTTATAGATCTATACAACGGTATCTAGCAGCTAACACAGACTATAGTTGATATATTGGGAATGCTACCTACCATCGATATTGCTATCCTGCTTCTGCAAATTCCTCGCGACAGCATTTTTAACAAGACGCAAAAGTTACAGCCTTTGACACGTCTTCTGATCCGCCATTTGACACGTCTTTTTGAGATATAAAAAATTATCCAAAGCACTTACACTAATGAGTATTAAAGACGAATACATCAAGGCTGGTCAAGAACATTTGTTTTTGGGGTGGGATAACTTAACTGCTGAACAAAAAGGTGACTTTCTTTCCCAACTGGAGGCTCTTCCATCATCCTTCTTGCAAGATGTTCAGAACGCTATCAAGTATTCCGCAGAGTTAACTACATCCAAGAGTTTCGACTCTCTACCTCAATCTTCGTTTGATTCAACTATAAATGCAAGTCCAGAACAGCTGAAACAGTGGAGGGAAGCTGGTTTGCAGTTGATTGCAGAAAATAAAGTGGGCATTGTTCTAATGGCAGGTGGCCAAGGAACGAGACTGGGCTCATCGGATCCAAAAGGTTGTTTCAACGTCGGCTTACCTTCTAATAAATCGCTTTTTCAAATTCAGGTAGAGAGATTAATGAAGCTGGAAAAACTCACCAATGGCTGTCTGCAGTTATATATAATGACATCCGGTCCAACACGCGTAGCAACGGAGAACTTTTTCAAAGCAAACAACTATTTCAACTGGAACTCGTCCAGAATTACATTCTTCAATCAAGGTACCTTACCTGCTGTTAATAAAGATGGTACCAAACTGCTTCTGGCAGAAGACAAATGCTCATTGGTTGAAAGTCCAGATGGAAATGGTGGTCTTTATAAGGCATTGAGTGATAATAACATCATTCAAGATATGAAGCAAAGAGGAATCGAGCATATTCACATGTATTGTATTGACAATATTCTTGTAAAGGTTGGTGATCCGGTTTTTATGGGCTATTGCGCTTCCAGAAACTTTGATGTTGCTACCAAAGTTGTCAGAAAGTCAGATCCAACTGAAAAGGTGGGATTGATTGTGATGGACAAAGATGCCAATGCCCCTTGTGTCATTGAATATTCTGAAATTTCTAAAGAGCTGAGTGAGCAAAAGGATCCACTTCACCCAGAATTGTTGAAACTGAGAGCCGCCAATATTGTCAACCATTACTACAGTGTTTCCTTTTTAGATTTGATGGTTCCGAAATGGATTTCCTCTAGAATGTTCTTACCTTATCATATAGCTAAAAAATCTATCCCTGCAATTGATCCGGTTACTCAAGAATTCAAAAAAGTTGATGGTATCAAGATGGAACAATTCATCTTTGATGTCTTCCCATCTGTGACAATGTCCAAATTTGGATGCTTGGAAGTATCAAGAAACTCGGAATTTTCTCCACTGAAAAATGCCTCAGGTGAAAACTCTCCCCAGACTTGTAAGGCGGATTGTTTGACAAGATCTACTCAATGGATCAAGCAAAATGGTGGAATTATTGCAGGCTCCCATTTGGTAGAAGTGTCTCCTCTCACAAGTTATGATGGTGAAGGCTTGGAATCTGTCAACTCTAAAATTTTCACTGACGCACAAATCATTTAAAACTGTCATATATCATCGTAGCATACTAAGTATATATTCATTAACAGCCACATTGCAAATATAGTTAAGACATACTGTTATACATCACAAATTTTACAAAACTCGGTATTTTCGGTCTTCTCTGTATTCTCCAGTACGTCCCGTACTCTCCGTACTTTCCTACTTTCCGTCCTCTCCGTACTCTCCATTTCATTGGCTTGTGTACCAAAACATTCCGTTCGGCTTCTATTGTGCCACATTATCCGTCCTCTGTGTCTCGGACATGGCCCCACAAAATTACTTGTTCCGCGCCAACTATAGATATGTTACTATCTTCTATTGTTCAACCCACCGAAATAAGGTGATGAAGACACGCGGAAGATTTCCCAAAAGGCTGCATTCAGCAGTGACATGCATTCAGGGAAAAATTAATTTAAATAGGAGAGCATTGCTCCGATAAATTGTTTTTGATTTTCGTTAAGTTTGAATTCTTTCCGAACCTTTTTTTTCCAGCTTCTTGTAGCATTCACCATGTCATCCATTGAGCGTTTGGGAGACGTTAGAAAAAACCACAGACGGTCGATGACCGGGTTCACGCCTACAGAAATCAAGAACATTGATGTGGCAATTCCAATGAAGTGCAGAGCTATCTGGTCCAAAAATGCCACCAAGCCTTTCAAGACTAGTGAAGAGCTTGAGGCTCAATTCATTAATCATGTGGAGACTACATTGGCTAGATCCATGTATAATTGCGATGATTTGGCTGCTTACCAGGCATTGTCCAACTCCTTGAGAGACAATTTGATCATGCAATGGAATAAGACACAACAATTGCACACCATCAAGGATACTAAAAGAATATACTACTTGAGTTTAGAATTCTTGATGGGTAGGGCTTTAGATAACGCCATGATTAATCTTGATGTGAAGGATTTGTGTAACAAGTCCGTTGACGAATTGGGTTTCAATCTAGAAGACTTGATTCAAATTGAACCTGATGCGGGCTTAGGTAATGGTGGCTTAGGTAGATTGGCGGCATGTTTTGTTGACTCTTTGTCCACTGGTAATTATCCAGGATGGGGATATGGTTTGAGGTATAACTATGGTATCTTTGCTCAAAAAATCATAGACGGGTACCAGGTTGAAGCTCCAGACTACTGGTTGAGGTTTGGAAATCCATGGGAAATCCCAAGAATGGAAATTCAAATTCCTGTTGACTTCTATGGTTCAGTCGAGACTGTTGAAGTTGACGGAAAGAAAAGAAAGCAATGGTCTGGTGGTGAAAGAGTCTTAGCAGTTGCCTATGATTTTCCAATTCCTGGTTTCAAGACTAATAATGTCAACAATTTAAGATTATGGTCTTCTCAACCCACTGTAGAATTTGATTTTGCTAAATTCAATCAAGGTGCTTATGATGATTCAGTTTCTCAACAGCAGAGAGCAGAATCAATTACTGCTGTTCTTTATCCAAATGATAATTTCTATCAAGGTAAAGAACTTAGACTGAAGCAGCAATACTTTTGGGTTGCTGCAAGTTTACATGATATTGTAAGAAGATTTCTCAAATCCAAAAAAGATTGGTCCGAGTTCCCTAACCATGTTGCTATTCAATTAAATGATACTCATCCAACTTTGGCTGTTGTTGAATTGCAAAGAATTTTGGTTGATATCGAAGGTTTGGAATGGAATAAAGCTTGGGACATTGTTACTTCCACTTTTGGTTACACCAACCACACGGTTATGCAGGAAGCTTTGGAAAAATGGCCAGTGGATTTATTTGGTAATTTATTGCCAAGACACTTGGAAATCATTTATGATATTAACTTATTCTTTTTACAAAAGGTTGAGAAATTGTTGCCAAATGATAGAGATCTTTTGAGAAGAGTTTCTATCGTTGAAGAATCCAATCCAAAGAATATCAGAATGGCTTTCCTGGCCATTGTGGGTTCTCATAAGGTGAATGGTGTTGCTGAATTGCACTCAGAGCTAATTAAAACCACCATCTTCAAAGACTTTGTTAAGATTTTTGGAGCCGAGAAGTTTACTAATGTTACCAATGGTGTCACCTTTAGAAGATGGTTAAAGCAAGCAAACCCCCAACTTTGTGAGTTAATTACAAAAAAGTTGAAGTCCGATAAGTTTTTGAAGGAACCTGTTGAATTGAAGAAGTTAGAAAGTTTCTTGGAAGACAAAACATTCTTGAACGAGTGGGATCAAGTTAAGCTGAATAATAAGAAGAGATTAGCAAAATTAATCAAACAATTAACTGATATTGATGTGAATCCAAATACACTATTTGATATTCAAGTGAAGAGAATTCATGAATACAAGCGTCAACAAATGAATATTTTTGGTATTATTTGGCGTTATTTACAAATTAAGCAGACCCCTGCCGAAGAAAGATCCAAATGGTTGCCAAAGGTGTGTATCATTGGTGGTAAGGCCGCCCCAGGTTATTACGCAGCAAAACATATTATTAAGCTAGTAAATGCTGTTGGGGATGTGGTCAATAATGATAAAGATATTGGTGACTTATTGAAAGTTATATTTATTCCGGATTATAATGTTTCCAAGGCAGAAATTATTTGTCCCGCAAGTGATGTTTCTGAACATATTTCAACTGCAGGTACAGAAGCTTCAGGTACATCCAACATGAAATTTGTTCTTAATGGTGGTTTGATTATTGGAACTGTCGATGGTGCAAATGTTGAAATCACTAGAGAAATTGGTGAAAATCAAATTTACTTATTTGGTAACTTGTCTGAAGAAGTGGACGATTTGAGATACGATCATCAAATGGGCAGAACCACGATTCCAGACTCGTTACAGTTGGTTTTTAGTGAATTAGAAAAGGGCACATTTGGTGATTTTAATGAATACAAAACTTTGGTTGATTCCGTTAGGTTATCTGGCGATTATTACTTGGTTTCGGATGATTTTGAAAGTTATCTTGAAGCGCAAAGCACAATTGATAAAGACTTTACAGATCACGAAAACTGGATCAAAAAGAGTGTCAAGAGTGTTGCCAATATGGGTTTCTTTTCATCTGACCGTTGTATTGAAGAGTATGCAGATAACATCTGGAATATTGAGCCAATCACAGACCAAGTTGAGTAATTGTTTTTGGTTTTCCAAAATTCTGGAGTTTATTGTTTGAGTTTTATATCACAGTCCATCGTACGTTCGCAATTTTATAATTATCAATTGGATATTTTGTTCATGTATTTTATTATATAAGTATAATATATTTCATAACTATTTTAGTAAAGTGAAGAGCAGGAATACTATAGAGGAATGTGATGGGGTATTAAATTCTGTTGTTTTTCAATAAGAACAGCATTTCAGAGTTTGGAATATCATTATAATTGTATAGTGATGCATCAATCGATTCCACGTCACCATTTGAAATCAATGTTTTTCTGAATAAGGCGTTTTGGATCTTGAGCTGTTGCATTTTGTGCTTCAATGCGACTATTTTGCTATTTTGTAGTTCCAATGTTTTTGACAATTCTGCCACTTTTTGAACTTTAGACTCTCTATATTTGAATGAAGTTTGTGAGCTACTCAGACGACGCTCGTCTATTGGTGAGATTGTGGTGGTAATAGAAGAGCTTGTGGCACAGTCCTGGTTTTCAAAAAAGGTTTCTGAATCTGAGTCGGAATCTGAGTCGGAATCTGATTCTGGCTCATTATCAGACCCCACCTCCGAGTTTATTTTGTCAACTCCCAATGAGTTTAAAAGCTTACTTTTTTCCTCATCATTAAACTGACGGGGTGTTGCGGGGTCTTCGGGAAACCCTTGGGCTTGTGCAGTGGGGGTAGCAGTAACAGAACTAGAGTTTTGTCTCGACTCAACCTGGTCGTTCTGCATTACTATAATGTTTTCCAGCTACAATATAACTCTCAACTACAAGCAATTAGATAAAGAAAAGGCTTGAAACATGCTGGAAAACTTCCACGTTTTCTACATACTATTCGTAACCCAATATTTCACCGACCCCAATCTTCTCTTGTCCGTGTGAAGAAATACAGCTAACATTTTGCTTCATTCGGAGTAGCCCATACTCCGTACATGCCACAATTTTGCTTATAATTTCCTCTTTAGGAGAAATTTGTCATGGAAACACGTGATTTATTTTTCTCACGTGATAAGGTATTTGGACACTTTTCAAGCTGTTTACCCTATTAGTGTCAGATATAAGGTAATGCATATTATATGCATGTAAGAGAGTCATGAGATCGTATTGATGTTATGCGGTCTTTGCTGTTCATATTCCCAGATGGTCGAGTGCTAGTGGTAGAGGTGGCCGTGATGGCTTTATCAAGCTATGTACGTAATTTGCTTGCAAATCTTGACGAAGAAATGGAGGAAGATGGTGCGGTGATCAGAATTCCAATTATGGGTGAGGATTTCTCGTATGAAACAATGGAGCAGGTAGTAATATGGTGTCAAAGACATGTGAATGATTCCATTGATGTAAATAGTGATGCTAGAGATCTTCATGTAGATGCTTGGGACATGGATTTTATTGCAGGGTTGGATACCGAATCCCTGCGTTCACTTATTCTGGCAGCAAACTTTCTGGACATTAAACCGTTACTCGATGTTTGCTGGAAAGTGATTGCAGGAATTTTCAGAGGTAAGTCTCCTAGAGAAGTTATTCTAGCTTTCAATCCGAAATGCTGAATACATTGCAAGGGGTTGCTCTTTTTCTACCCGGGACACTTATCGGCTGTAAGACTGAATAGTGCATATTCCCAGTTGACCTAAGGAACACCTAATTAGTCTTTTTGCTCTTAGAGATTGTAAATTCTAATTTTTCAATACCCAAAGTTTCAAAAAAATTCATCTATTCGAATAGATATCTGCATTTTGCAAGTTGATAGAAGAATAAGAACTACTTTTTCTTTCAGTATCCCACCTTTGCTACACTACGATCAATATATAATAGTTTTCTACTTGCGATCTAATGGTCGTTATTATACCATTTATACATGGATGTGCTATTTGACCTCTAACACTAGCAACAGTAGGCATGCATGCATGCATGCATGCACAGCATAAATATAATTGGTAAAACTCAATGCTATTTCTCGTATGGCTAAGAAAGCGATTTTTCAAACGTGCGAATCGATGATTTATCAAGGTTCGTGTTTAGGCGTTTGCCACCTGGCGCCTCAATACTTCTGGCCTTCTTTTCCAGACCTTTGACTTTTGTGTCCTTTCTGTTAGCAATGGCATCGAACATAGTCGACAGCGACACTGTGGAGTATTCCCAGTTGCTGGTTCCAAAGTCGCATCTTTGGAAACCATATGTCCTCCCATTCATGTTCATCTATCCTGCCTATTATAAGCTTTACTGTGATCATTACGACGTCTATTTCATTGGAAGAGAGTGGACTTTTATCTATACATTGTTGATAGTATCGATCCATGCTCTGATTTGGCTCTTGCCAAGATGGAATTTGGATCTGAAAGTCAAGTTTCAATACAATACTGTTGAAAGCTTGAACGATGCTACTCATATCCTGATGAAGGCAAAACCTTCTTTTGGTATGAGTGAAATTTCTGAAATCAGTAAAACTCCTGCACAGATTTCTTTCAAATACCAAAAGCGAAAGTTCATTTGGAATCCTAAAAATAAATCTTTTGCTCCTCCTAAATACTTTGTTGACGACACTGAACTCACTATCAAAGAAGTTAAATCCATTAAAGGTATTCCATCCGACAAGGCTGAAATTCTTCAAAGACACTATGGTTTGAATTTATTTGATATTCCTGTTCCTACTTTTACTGAATTATTTGTTGAACATATGTTAGCCCCATTTTTTGTTTTTCAATTATTTTCTATTTCTTTGTGGCTAATGGATGAAATGTGGTACTTGTCAATCTTCTCTTTAATTATGTTATTCTCCTTTGAGGCTACTACTGTTTATCAGAGAAAGTCAACCATGACGGAATTTCAAAGTATGGGAATCAAACCTTATGACATCTATGTGTATAGAGATAAGAAGTGGAGTGTGATTGAAACGGACAAATTATTACCTGGTGACGTTGTATCCATCATTAGAACTCCCCACGAAGACTTATCTATACCATGTGATATGCTCCTATTGGAAGGTTCATGTATTGTTAATGAAGCTATGTTGTCTGGTGAATCCACTCCTTTACTGAAGGAAAGTATTGAAAATAGAGAGAATGAATCTAAATTTCAACCTGATAGTTTAGATAAAAATTCTTTACTGCACGGTGGTACTTCTTGTTTACAAGTGACTGTTCCAGAAAAACCATCCATTCCTCTAGCTCCAGATAATGGTGCACTGGCTATTGTCACCAAAACCGGTTTTGAAACTACTCAAGGTTCTTTGGTTAGAGTGATGATTTTTTCTTCTGAAAGAATGTCTGTTGCCAATAAGGAAGCTTTCTTTTTCATTTTATTTTTACTGGTCTTTGCTATCATTGCAGCTAGATATGTTTGGGTTGAAGGTACCAAAATGGGTAGAGTTCAATCAAAACTAATTCTGGACTGTATCATTGTTTTAACATCTGTTGTTCCTCCGGAGTTGCCTATGGAATTAACTATGGCTGTTAATCAATCTCTAGCTGCCTTGGCCAAACATTACATATATTGTACTGAACCCTTCAGAATTCCTGTCGCTGGTAGAATTGATGTCTGTTGCTTTGATAAAACTGGTACATTGACTGCAGAAGACTTATTTTTTGAGGGTCTGGCTGGTTTTAATAATGAGGATCAGACTATTTTGTCTAAATGTGATTCACCTGAAGTTCCAAATGTAACCATTCAATTATTGGGCTCGGTTCATGCACTGGTAAGACTAGATGATGGTGACATTGTGGGTGATCCAATGGAGAAAGAAACTGTCAAAGCATCTGGTTGGAAATTGCATCAAACAGCTAAAAATGTTATGGTTGGTCCAGAGGACCAGGAAATCAAGATTTTGAAAAGATTTCAGTTCTCTTCTGCTTTGAAGAGATCTTCTGTTATTTCCAAAGTTGGCGATAAGATTTTAGTTGGTGTGAAAGGTGCACCTGAAACCATTGTGGACAGATTGTCCGTTGTTCCTGCTGATTATGAAAAAACCTTCAAGTTTTTTACAAGAAATGGGTCCAGAGTTTTAGCTTTGGCATACAAATATTTAAAAACAGAGAAAAATCTAGATAAAATTGAAAGAAAAGAAGTTGAATCCGATTTAATATTTGCAGGTTTTATTGTTTTCCATTGTCCTATGAAAAGCGATGCCGTTGACACCATACAAATGTTGAATCAATCTTCTCATAGATGTGTAATGATCACTGGTGATAATCCATTAACTGCTTGTCATGTTGCTGGTAAAGTTGGTATTATAACTAAAGATGTTTTGATTTTGGATAGACCAGAAAAGAATCATGCCGGTGATTCGACTTTGGAATGGAGAAATGTTGAAGAAACTAGAATAATTCCTGTCAACAAAGATATTACTTTTGACTTGAAATTTTTGCAGGAAAATGACTTGTGTATTACTGGTTATGCCTTGAATGAACTGTCCGAACACCCTCAAATTAGTACTTTGATTAGATACTCTTGGATTTATTCCAGAGTTTCACCATCTCAAAAAGAATTCATTTTGAATACTTACAAAGGCTTAGGTTATAATACTTTAATGTGTGGTGATGGAACTAATGATGTTGGTGCATTAAAACAGGCTAATGTTGGTATTGCTTTGTTGAATGGTACTGAAGAGTCTTTGAAGCAAATGCAAGAAAAGAAGAAACTTGATAATTTTGAGAAGATGTACCAAAAACAATGTGAATTGATGGCTAAATGGAATCAACCGCCTCCAAAGGTACCTGTTCAAATTGCGCATTTGTATCCACCTGGACCAACAAATCCACATTATTTGAAAGCTTTGGAAAACAATGGAACTGAAATCACTGAAGAAATGAAAAAGCTCGTTGATGAGGCAAATAAGTCTGCTTTACCAACAACGGCTAATGAAAAAGGTAATCCTGCTGTTTCCTCCTTATTATCTCAATTGCAGGAAACCCAGGAAGAAGAAGAGGCGCCTGTCTTAAAGTTAGGTGATGCATCTGTTGCAGCACCTTTTACTTCCAAGTTAGCAAATGTTACTACTGTTGTCAACGTTATCAGACAAGGTAGATGTGCTTTGGTTTCTACTATTCAAATGTACAAAATCTTGGCATTAAATTGTTTGATTTCTGCATATTCTTTATCTGTCTTATATCTAGCTGGTATCAAATTTGGTGATGCACAAGCTACTGTTTCTGGTGTTCTATTATCTGTTTGTTTCATGTCAATTTCAAGAGGTAAATCTCTTGACAAATTATCCAAGGAGAGACCTCAACCTGGAATTTTTAACATTTACATTATGGGATCAATATTGGGTCAATTTGCAATTCACTTGATTGCATTGATCTATATCACAAGAGAAATTTACATCTTGGAACCTCGGGAACCACAGGTTGATTTGGACAAAACATTTTCACCTTCTTTGTTAAATACTGCCATGTTCTTACTTCAATTATCGCAACAAATCAGTACATTCACTGTCAATTATATTGGTAGACCATTTAGAGAATCTATTCATGAAAATAAGGGTATGTACTATGGTATTCTCGGTGTTGCAGCTTTGTGTATTTCGGGTGCCACTGAATTCATGCCTGAATTAAATGAAGCAATGCAGTTTGTTCCTATGACTGATTTGTTCAAATTTAAGCTAACTGTTACCATGCTCCTTGATTTCTTTGTTGCATGGGCAATTGAAATAGTTTTGAAGTATTTCTTCATGGACTTCAAAGCTGCTGATATTGCTGACAGAACCTTTGATCAAGATATTAAAGTGATTACTGAGGAAGAGAAGAAGGATCAATAATTGTATATTGAGTGCTATTCTTTCAATCCCGTGACGAAAATGCGTATTATGCTATAATCATATAATTACTAGTAACATTTATTAATTCTATACACTACAGTAACTGAGTTTGTACTTCGGAACAGATTCACCAGTTGGAACTAGAAACAAGTTCACGCGTTTTTTTTCTAGAAGGAATAGCTTGGTGATCCGAATCTGATCAATGAATGAGAAAACGAATCTCAACGCAGGTCTTTGTTGAAATACAAAGCCAGAAAGCAGTTTTATTTTGTGAAAAAAAACAGAATGAGGGGTATGTTAGAAGGAAACTGGTATATGGCATTGGGGGGTATACATGCATATATGGAAAAAGTGATACTAACGTTCAATTGAACAAAAATCATAATAGTTACTATTTTTAACTTCTTGCAGACTACAAACTGGTTGTTTTGGGAGCTGGTGGAGTAGGTAAGTCATGTCTTACTGTTCAATTTGTTCAGGGTATTTACATTGACACTTATGATCCAACTATAGAAGATTCATATTCCAAAGAACTTGAAGTGGATGGACGTGCATGTGATTTGGAAATCCTGGATACTGCTGGTATTGCACAATTCACGGCCATGAGAGAACTTTACATTAAAAACGGACAAGGGTTTGTATTAGTTTATTCGGTGACTGATAAATCTTCATTAGAAGAGCTACTAGCAATTAGAGAGCAAATCACTCGTATCAAAGGTACAAGCAATGTTCCAATGGTTTTAGTTGGTAACAAATGTGATTTGACAGAAGAGAGAGAATTAGAGCCTGAAGATGGAATTGAGGTGTCTAAGAAGTGGAATAAAGTTCCATTCTATGAAACAAGTGCAATGTACAAAATGAACGTTGATGATGCATTCATTGATGTTGTGAGACAGATAATCAGGAAGGAGTTTAAACAGCAACAGCAACAGGAAGAAAGCAAAAAGGATGATCAGGCTGCATTGAATACAAAACCAAACAAGCCCTTTACATCACACACATCGCAAAACACTAAAATTCCTATAGGCATACAAACGAACAATGTTAAAAACAATACTACGCAAAACAAATCCAATGGGCCAGGTAGCAATGCTAAAACTACCATTGCCGCAAAACCAAAGAAGAAGAGTAAAAAATGTGTGATTTTATAAGTTTTATCAAATCCATTTATAGGTAGTTAAGATTCTCGTCAATTTTTATGAGAATGGTGTACCTTCTATTATCAAAAACTATGATCTACATTACAAAAATATTATTATAGCTAAATATAAAATAGATTAGCTTCTGTGGGTTTTTTTTTTTCTTGAAAGTCTTGAACTTGTTGTTTATATAATCTCAATTGCAACCATCTCTTCGAATCCGCCAAATACAAAAAAAGGATACTTTTTATATCTTTATATTTTGAAATAAAAATTTGACAATAATCGTAGACTCAAAGCAGATAAGAAATATCTTATTCAACGTTTTAACATTTGTGATTAGATTACGAGTGATCTAAATAAGAATTGAATCCTCCTTTTTATATGGACAGAAGTGTCATTTATATATTAATTTACTTTAGTTATCATTTTGTTACCCAATAACGATAGATAAACACTAAATATAGTTGTTAGTATCTGACCCTAATCTTCAAGAATTTTGAATGAATTAAAATAAAGTTCCCCTATAATCATATAAATCTTGGAAAAGGTAGATCTGTTCAAATGTCTGAAGGTTTTTGGAATTCAAATTTATTGTTTTGAGGGTATTAAAATTCATTATTTTTATTAACTTTTGAATATTAGATAATTTGTTGTTTTTTATTATGGATGCAGTATTTCATCAATATAAAAATATAATATAAACTGCAAATTAATTTATTTAATGTTACTTAATAACAAAAATAACTTCTTTATTTTCATTAAACAAAGAAAAATAACTGGATACTGTACAACGTATGGTTAAGTACACACTTTGAAGTAATGTAAATTGGCAATTTGGCCGAGTGGTCTAAGGCGTCAGGTTAAGGTCCTGGTCTCTTCGGAGGCGTGGGTTCGAACCCCACAGTTGTCATTTTCATATTATTTTTTTCCTTTATTAGCTCATATTTCTCTGGGCTGGGTTTTTTTTTTTTACAGAGCGCTCTTCCATGCGGCGAAAAAATTACCCCTTATTGGTGTTTCAGAATTGATCTTTCGTGTCTTCGGCCCAGTTGTTTTACGTGTGCACACCCACAATGTGAGTGCATGCATGCATGCTGTGTGAATATTTTAATGTATCTTGAGGCATCCTATCTTGAGTAAGCCTATCTGAACGCTTCTTTAATTTAAAGAGAGTTTCGGTGATAATATTTGTGTAGTAACTAAAGGCTAGTTCGAGCGGTTCAAATCTTGGAATTTATCGAAAACAATTTTAGTAGGCCAAATTGAATCTCAAACTTTAAACAACACGCTTCCTGTCAGGCACTTGTTTTATTTTGAATATATCGAATTTTACATTAATAAGGTGGGAGGTTAAGTCAAGTTTAGTTCCTATATATTATATTGTATTTTCGTGTTTGTTGACGCATAATACACATCATTAGCAGACGATTGTCTATAACATTGAGTCCTGAATCAGATTTACAGAACTGTCCCTCTAAACAACCCTTATGTTGATGTTTTATTTACTGCTTGGTTTATTGATGGCATTAGTCTTTTTGGGGATTGTTGGATTGTTTGGAGATTTGCCAAGTAATAGAAACACTGCACTGCATCACATCTACCAAGCCATCTTCATAAACGCCCTCCAAACAATGGTGGACTTTTTTAATGATATTGATTACCGATACTTTCACGGATATTTTTGTTCAGATAAAACCCAAAAGAAGCTAAGATTCGTTGGAGGATGGATTATACCTACGTTTTATGTTTTAATTTTCACTCGTTGCTTGGTTTACTTCTTTCAATATCCATTTATCCAAATATTGAAATACGAAAAATTGGCCAACATTGACACAAACTGGACCTTCAGAGTCTGGTTTATAATTTTGCCTTTAATTTTTGCAAACTACTTCTCCTTCTTCTCTGCGTGCTTGTGTGATGCGGGTCACGTAAAAGGGGAGAAAATACAGAGCTCTAATGAGTTTCAAATCACATTTCCATATGACAACTTGATTTTTTTTGCCAACGTTGAATGTTCAACATGCAAAATAGTGAAACCTGCAAGAAGCAAACATTGTTCTCAATGTGATGGATGTATTTTGATGTTTGATCATCATTGCGTTTGGCTGAATAACGATATAGGTTACTATACCTATCGCTGGTTTCTAATGTTTTTGTCTTCACTTTGCCTGATTTTCATTTACGGGGCATATCTATGTTTTTACAGTGTCACCTTATTTGAAGTACACTCTAAGCAACTCAGTAAGTCAGTGTCAGATACTAACTGGGTAGCCAGATACTGGCATATAATGAAATCCACCACTTTCACAAATGAGGTTTCCGGCATTTTGTTGTTACTGTGTGTTTTCATCTTGCCCTTAGTTGCATTCTTCCTCATGGAACACTTGTGGTTTATCTATTTGGGTGTCACTACAAACGAGACTGCTAAATGGGATTACATTAATCACTTAGTAGAGAGCGAGTTACTTTACACATATTCCTTACCGGACACCAAGGAACATTTGTATTTGATTCTGAACAACACAATGCAATCTAACACACCCCAGTATCTAAAGCTCGAAAACCACAGCCCATTTGACCCCCTTCCAACTGCCACTATAGTGAGAGTCGGCGATTGGAGTGGTTTGAACAACATTTATGACTCGGGCTTTTGGTCCAATCTCATAGAAAGATTATTTCCTAAAAGATTCGCATGAATCAGATACTTTCTTGCAGATCTCTTTCAAAACACATTTTTTTACTAATTCTAACCATCTTGATGCATGCGAAGCCACGCTACTAAATAGCAACCTAAAATTAATTAATTGTTTATCGCTTGAAATATTACAAGCTGGACTTTTGAAACATCGATTCGCGTACCATTTTCGAAGATTGACATGAGAATTTTATCAATCAGGAAATAAAAGAATACGAGATCTGCTTTAGTTGGCTCGCGCGCAACCTAATATAGAAGAACAATCGTTTGATATTCAACACATTTTTCAAGCTGCTACCACTCAGTATGAGATTATATGCATGCACGCATTGCATGCAGCGATAAGTGGTCCTGGTTACATAAAATTTAGCATCGTTTTTACAAGAATATTATGTACAAATTGATTGAAATATATATAGAAATACATTGTAATTAACACGGCTTAGGGAAAAGGGTTGCACTATTCACTTAGACAGCTCACTCATCAAACTTCTCGCATTTGTCAACTCTGGAAATTCAATACTAGTTCTTGCTCTTTCAAAACTCCGGCCCCGGTCCTCAGAATCTCCTACACTGGATAAATTCATTTTTTTTCTGGTGTTTTCCAAACTCTCCTCAATATTCTGATTGTTTTTGATAGATAAGCTTGGACTTGTTATTGTACCATCGGCATTTTTATGTCCTTTCTGGAAATCCATCTCAATTTCCTCAGTTTGCAAGCTTTCCAGAGATGGATTCGTAGGTATGTTAGGAGAATATTTATTGTTGCCATTAAACATACGGGTGAAAACACCCCCACGTTTACCAGCTGTGCCATTGATCGAATCTCTATAAGTTGGCGTAGGTTCTGGGAAATCAGCAGGTGATATGTGTGCCTCCAATGTATGAGCTTGAGAATATTTGGAGACAAGTGGCCTGTTTGGATCTGTTGGATCATAGTCCCGAGGATATTGACTAAAGTCTCCTTTAGCCACACACTCCTTGATGATTTCAACATCCTTTGGACGCATAACTGAGCAGGCAAAGTCATATGTTACTCTTGGTAGCATACACATCAAAAAGCCAATGAAGAAGCACGCCCAAAAGGCAGGAGCACCATAAAGTCTAGCAGCAACTTTATAGAATTCACCAGAGTATGTAGCTGATGACCAAATACCGGTCCAACCAAATAAAACCATATTCGATAGTAGGTTGATTAAGCAACTTAACCAATCCCATCTATTTTGCCTTAGCATGACATAAATATTACATGAAACAATGGATATTGTGGCAACTAAAACACCAACATAGAATCTATGGTCCAATTGTAAGCCAATACTGGAAATGACACCTGTCTTATAATAAAGAAAGTATGGGTAAAAGAATGAAATGATTGATTGATAAAATCCATCAACCATGTACCAATAAAATTTTTCAACATTCCATTCCGCTCTTAGAATACCAGTTCTATATAACTGTGGTACTAGCAGAGAAATATAATCATCAACATCTTGATCAAAAATACCCAAGAAAATGACTGGTAAAGAGGTGAAAGCTAAATTGTAGAACATCAGATATGTGTATTCAAACAAATATGTACCATCGAAGTTATCATAAATACCATACCAGAATAATGCCAATGTGAAAACAACGTTTTTGTAGAAAAAACATGGAATCATTTCAGCTAACCGCTTATAAGACCATCTACCATGAACCAAAACTAAACGACCTAAGTATCTGAATTGGCCAATAGCGTAATCAGAAGACATAACAGCTTGAGTACCTTCTTCACCAGCAATACCCACACCCACATTGGCAGCTTGAATCATAGCAACATCATTAGAACCATCACCAATAGCTAGTGTCATCACATTCAAGTTCTCTTTCACTAGTTTAACCACTGAGGCCTTTTGGGCAGGAGAGACTCTACAACATAAAACAGCTTTACACTGCTTACAGAGCAGCAGAAATTTCATCTTCAAAGAATCACTCAGGGCAATTTTCAAAGCATCACCATCAATAATAACACCATAGTTGCCACTTGGAGGAGCATGGATTTTTTTTTCACTTTCGAGTTCTTCTAATGTTCCCGACATTTGAAAGTTGTCTTCCAAATACTTTTCAAGGAGGAACTTTACCATGGCAGTTTTGTCATTAACAATGTCTTTTTGACTCTCAGGAATGATCTTTTCTATATCATCACCTGAAGTTTTAATGATTAATAGTTGCATAGTATTTTCCAATAAGTTACATGAGAAACCAATATTTATAGCAGTTTCAACCTTATCACCAGTTAGAACCCATAGTTTGATTCCAGCTTTCGCCAATAATTGAATACAATCTGGAACACCATCTTGTAATCTGTCTTCAATTGCGGTACCACCCAACAGAGTTAGATCTTGCTCAATTGACGAGGCAACATCCTCCATTTTACCTTCTCTATCTTGCAATGACGAAGAAGCGACTTTATGACGTTCTTGCCAGTCAGTATATTGATCCCAAGTTAATTGCTTTTGTGCTATACATAATGTTCTCAAACCTTCTGTTGCAAATTGCTCCAAATGAACTGCGGTTTTCTCAAGCAAAGTTTTGTCGTTCTTCTCACTTAATCTTGAGTAAATGACAGAGTCTGCACCTTTACAAATCAACAAAGCTCTTGGATTCCCACCTGGAGTTAATGGAGGTAATTTAATAATCGCACTCATCCTTTTTCTAGTAGAATTAAATTCTAAAATATTCAAAATTTGATATTCTTTTTCTTCACCTTGGACATTCAAAATCATACCGTTTTTGGTACGATTAACAAAAGCAAAACCCACATCTCTAGCAGTACCAACAAGGGCTGCTTCATCAGGAGATTGTGCCCTCAATTCGAATTTTTCAGGGTCCTTTTCAGATCTTTCAGTGAGAACACTATGACAAAGAGCTAAAGCTAACATAAAATTCTCATTGGCTTGTTTTTGTGTATTTCCACTTTTACCCTTTAAATCGTCGGTAAATTTTTTAGAGATAAAAGTCAAGTCCTTGTTAATTGTATCAGAAATAGCTCCTTGATTGATTTTTTTCAAACTCTCAATCATCTCGAGCTTATCAGAAGCAATACCCTTTTTTTCTGCAATAGCTTCTTCTTCAACATCAACACCCTGTCTTCTTCGGATCTCAGCATAGGCTTCGGTATAAGCTCTACCATAGTTTACCCCATTAATAGAGCATTTTTTAAATTCCATAATATTCTGAGTCAAGGTACCAGTTTTGTCACTGAAAATATACTCAATTTGACCCAAGTCATCGGAAATATTCCACGATTTAGGGACACAAGGATAATCCAACTTATCATAATACATTTTGACATCGGAATAAATAAAATAAGCCTGTGCAGTTTTGATGATTTCAACAGAAATGTAAAGGGAAATAGGAACCAACGATTGGTATAAAATGACTGCAACAAAAAAACTGACAATACCATTGGTGACAGCACCATTGACAGGGCTCTTGTACTCAAAACTTGCTCTCGAATTATCATTTTTATTATAATAAATACCATTCACAATTGCAGACACAAGACAAAGGCAGAACAATATGAAAAAATTAATAATAACAGACCAATTCAATTCGGAAGCAATTCTGGACTTCTTGGTTGGAGTGATACCCGAATTGAGCATGATCTTAGTGTCGTCTCCTGTGAATGTGACCATACCAACGACCCATTTGGTATTTCTCAATGAGCAACCTCTTAGCAACACATTGTTGATATTAACAGGCTCATTTGCTGTCTCCCCTCTTATTTCATCACCATTTGCATAATAATTAAGGTTTCCTTCGTAACTGTATAAGTTAGATTTAGGACCTTCACTCTCTAACCAGAACTTACATTTAGCCAAATCATCCACAGATTTTAGATCGTTATGAGAGCATTTTAGAGCTTGCTTCACCTTCAAATTTGTTTCACCATCTAAATTTTTAGTTTCAACATAACATGCACCATCAGAATCGGAAGTAGAGAGGATGACAATATCAACTGGAATCGAGTCATTATTTTTGATCTTGATAATATCACCAACATGAATATTTTTCCAATATTCTTTTTTAAAAGTAGGATGAGCAACATAATTGTCATTCACTTTAGAAACAAAGGAGGGCATTTTATCGTGCGAATCTTCCGTCATATTAAGATTTAGGTTACTTCCCGATGGATCAGCAAAAGGATTTGCACCTTGTGATTCTTTGATGGATTCATCATATCTCTCTTGTTGCAAACTTCTCCGATAATCAATTGAGTCAATTGACTTCCTGGATAGATTGATATCCTCAGCCAATGGATCTACAAATTTTTGATTCTTAATTTTTCTAATAATGGCAAAAATCAACTTCGAACATGCCTTTTTGAGACGTCTCCAAAGACTGATATTCTCACCATTGAAGTTCGGATTATCCATACCTTTCAAAACGTGTGTAATTTGATTATTCACCTCCAAATCCAAAATAGTTCTTCTGGAATCTTCCAATGCATCTTTGAAAGCAGTGATGGCACAAATGACTATAAGTGGAACTGCACTAAGAACAGGACTCGGAACACCAAAAATAGAAAACGCACCTAAAATAATCATAGTCAAAAAATATATGTTTGCAACATTACCAAATTGGTAGTATAAATTTTTTGGTATGAAGGTCATCGGTGTGTATTTTGTGGTTCTAATTTTGTTTCTGGCATAATTAGGGGGATTACCATCTTCATCTAGAGAGGAGTTAGGTAGAGGTAAGTTCCAAAAGATGTCTCTTTTAACATGTGACTTATCTTTTTCATCCTTATTGAGATGTTCATACAAGTGTTCATCCGAATCTTCACCTCCGATATGAAATTGTTGTTCAAAAATTTTTTTGATTGATTTGTTTCTTCTTAACGGTCTACCATCCTTTTTTCGTTGAGTACCCCATCTATGTCTTTGAAAAGTGGTTTTATTGCGCTTTGGATCATTCAATTCGCCGACATAATCCATGTTTTCATCATCATAATTTTCGTCATCTTCAAGACCTTTGAATTGAAGTTTTTGAGATTCTTGAGTGATATCAGGATATTTCAAGTTCACTGGGGAGCTGAAAGAAGAATCTTGATGCATCATAGGTGTTTTGCCAATTGAACTAACAGCATCTTCAAATTCAGCATCACCAGCTTTGGATGATGATGTACTATAACCGGAGAAATTTCTTTTACCGAGGTTAGATTTGTAACCACTAGGTGGAACTTGTAGCATATTTGTTTCCGAGTCGTCCCTAAACATGTATTTGTCATCAAAAGGACTACCTGGAAGAGTATCTTGCGGCATATTGGAATATATGAATTTGCTTTTGAGTCAACTAAACTAGCAAAGAATCTAACAATCTTATTTTCACAAGTCGTATCTTGATGATTAAGAGATTGGTGAAATAAAAGCCGTTATGGTCAAGCCTTTCGAAACTATCAAAAATAAAGTTCAAACGTTGATGCGTAAAAGTAGTCTTCAAGTTACCTTTGCTGTGAGACCAAGGTTGCGTGAAATATTGCCTATCACTAACTAAAATGCAGGGACAATGTCAACTCTGAAAGAAGCAGAAAAGAATAAATAAATCCGTCTCAAAAACTCCAGACGCAATTTAGGTTATTGAAAACAAAAAATGAAGCTGCGATTTTCTGCGTAAAATAAGGCGTAGACAGCAGCACTTGGAATTATCGGAACTAATGGGTTTCAATTCTAGCGATGCAATACGGCTGCACTTAGTAGGAACCAATTTCTTGAACTCACGAGCAAACAACCAAAAAAAGAATCAATTTCTCAGCTGTGAAACGTGTCGCCTTTTTCAAGAAACCAGATWTACCTGGAGCTGGGTTTTACTAGCACTTTTAAAATCAGCCTCTATCTTCGGAAGTTAAATGCGCGACAACCAATCTGTTATTTTGCACCCTATGGATTTACCCATTAAAACTTGGCATTCTTAGCGAGGAACCTCCATGAAAAGTAGTAGTAGCTAACAGTTTTCAATTTGAACTCTGCTATTGTCTACAAATTCAGAAGGAGTTTATGTTTTACTTGGAAATATGTCATCCATATGACTCCTACTTATGACAAATTAAACATTCCACAGGCATCATATACTGCTTTTCGCTTGAGATACTGTAACGCCGCGGAACTAAACAGTACTACGTCGTCCAAATTTATAGGAGAGTTGCCCCGGGCCTGGCTTCTAAATAAGAAATCCGTGATTCTAGCTAACATTTACAGGCTCGGCGATGAAGGAAAATTGAAAAAAAATGAATACGGAAATAGTATTTCTGCAATATTGAAAAATTCTATAGATGAATCACTCGAAATGCAAGATCCAAATAAATATCGCAATCAACTGAGAAACAAAATCTATGATATTTTATCTAAACCAGAAGCCGAAAAGTCGCTATATGATAATGACTTTAATAGTTTTTTGAACCACGCCAAAGATCAGCATCCAATCAATCCGAAATCTGTTCCCCCTCTTATCAATCTGCATCCTGCTAAGTCAGATGCATCTACAACGAGGGAAGCAAATGATTATGGTGACGCGAAGCAACTATTGTTTAGTATAAAGCACAAGCCATCATCGAAAAATACTGAACTTATGTCGATTTTAACTGCAAGGCATATAGATGAATCTGAATCTGAGTCTGAATCCGAGTCTAACTGTGAGTCTGAATCTAATTCTGCTTCTGATTTCGAATTAAATTTTGATCCAAAATCTAATTGCTCTTTTGTAGCTCCATCTGATGAAAATAATGACTCAAATCGACCAATTGATTTCATGAGCAACAAAAACCCTGACACGCAATCTAATAAGATGAATAGAGAGATTTTATTGACAAAAATTGAAGAAGCGATGATCCACGTTCAACAAAAAAGAGCCATAGCTTCATCAGATAGCTTATCCACTTCCGATATTTCCAGCACAGAATCTTTTGAGACTGCACCAGAAATTCCTACTGCAGAAATCAAAGATGTTAACGAATCCTGCTTACCAACGCCTACAAAAAAAGTGACATTCAGCACTTCCGAAGCTTTAAAATCCAAGAATATTTCGAAACATGAAGCTCCTTTTGCTCCCGACCATTCAAATTTGCCTTTGAAGGAGCAGCCACCTGCACCGTTGGATGAATCAATTTATAAAGCAAAACTTCGTGAAAAATGTTACCAGGGAAAGGACAAATGGTCAAACATCCATCACTTTGAAAATGGTGAAAATGAGGACATTGAAAATGAATACTTTAAAATATCTGATAACGACATGATGGAATCCCCAATTATGAATGGTAATTCCATTTCTGCTAAATTAGTATCTTCAAATTTGACATCGGAAAAAGATCAGAAGAAACAAATTGAAAGATTGATGCAGAATTTCCAGGCTGGGCAAATCATAAAAATGGAAAAACTTTTAGTAATGATTACTAACGTTGAAAAAATTAATATAAGCGGAAGCAATACGAAAGTCATTGAAAGATGGAAGGAATACATTGTTGCTGTCAGAGCAACAGATAACTTTGAATATCCAGCTATTATGCAGTTCTATAAAACCAATAAGATACTTCACCAAAATGTGTATGCAAATTTGGAGAAGGAAAAGCAAATAACAATTGATGCAACTGAAAACGCAAGGAAGAATATTGGTAAAAAAATGTTGAATCCTGATTTTGAAATTGATCCCCCTGAATATGGCAACAATACAATAAAAAACGACTCCAACAATTCTACAATGAAATGCAAAAATTCCCATCAGCAACCCAAAACAGTATTTGAGCCCAAGCATAATAATGAAGCTGGAAATTTATCGCTTTCAAAGACGGATAATTCTACATTTTCAGTTTTATTATCCAAAAGAAAGATGACTGTTTCTTTTGCAAATCTGCTTGATAAATCGATAAGAATAACAAAAGATGACCAAGATTCATTGACTAGTTACATTCTTTTAGCACATTCAAAATCTTCTGCAATTTTATGGTATGTGTTTTTGAAGGAATTACTAGTTCAAAATGTTAGAGAACAGATCAGAAGCAAAATGTTGCGCATTTCACTTCCAGATTTAGACATTTCATTGCAGGTAAACGGGGCCAATAATCTGTTTAAGTTATTGGTTGCAGAGTATAAAGCATCGAGATCTTTTGCAGAACTTACGTTGACACCAGATGGCTATTTTTATCCAAATTTCAAAAGTTTTGATTATTTGATAGACTTGGTATTAGAGCATATCAATCACTTAGACAAGCTTGGAAAATTATCAGATAATCCAATGGCAAAGTTATTTCTGCAAAAAATGAAAAATGATAGAGAATATTTAGCACTAGCGCTTAAAAAGTATGACAGACTCGAATGGATTGTTGGAGAAAGGGGGTCACTTCTTCAGATTTTGTGGACAATTATAGGATCTGCATATGAGTTGGAGTTGAGGGAATTTCAACACGAAGCACATGATTTAGCAAATGATCAAATTGTAGAGCCTACTCCAATTGAAGGATTTGTTGCAAAATTGTCAAACAAAAATGGGGAAACAAAGTCATTAGTGGGAAAACAGTACTATAAGTTATTCTATGCTTTCACAAATAAAAACTTACTCTTCTTTCAAAAATTTCACAAAGCAGTGCCTCTTTTTCCAGCTAGTAAAGATTATCCACAGAGGCTCATGATAACTTCAAACGGTCGGGTATTGGATCTTCATTCACTAGAAGAAGCCTCTAAGTTTAATAATACCGTTTTTGAATACTCCTCATATCCAATTTCAGGAAACCACATTTCATGGTTGAACAAAGATACGAAACTGGAAGATTTTTTGGACAATGATGCCAATGCACTATACGATGCAGAAAGACGTGCATACATGATATCCAATTCTCATCTAATTGTAAATCTTTGCCGAATCACAGATATAAGATTAGTTCCAGCTGACAGAATAAGCATGGCTGCAAAATTGGCAAGTAAAACCATTTGGGGGGAAAATTTCAATAATTTCAAATGCAAAAGTGAAAAGACTTCATCAACCAGTAATGCAGAGGATACCGAATTTATTGAAAATTGTTTTGATTTAATTATGGATGATGGATCAGTGCTGAGATTGCAAGTTGGCACAAAAACCTTGAGAAATGAGTGGGCCACAAACCTAATAGATTTGAGCAAATATTGGACTTTGAAGAAAAAGGAGGATTTGATGAGATACGTTTCKTTAAAGGAAAAAAACCTCAAATTGATCAACACAAATAACGATAACTATGAGTTTCAAGTTGCAACTGAGACTGAAGAAAGTTGCACTAAATGGGAGCAAGCAAAAGCATATACCGACTTGCAATTATACAATATATCTTCTTACATTCTAGATAATCCCATGATAATGGATGGCGATCTTTACTGCAAAATGTCCAAAAACGGACAGTTCCAAAAGTATTATGCTATTCTCAGTCCAGGATATTTGATTCTCTACAATGTCTCAAACAGATCGAAATTTTTCAAAAGGGCAACCCCTACATCCTATTTCAGAAAGTTTGCCACCATATCATTGGTTGATGCTTATGTTTTTGCTAATTCAGATGAAAAACTACAGAAGCACGAAAACCAGACAATTTTTGATATTTCTGCAGGTTCTACAAACACCCCGAGGGTTTATGCCGATGGATTTAGAAGTAATGAATCTGTTCAGCAACGATCATTTACATTATGGTTTGGATCTAAAAAAATTTTGCTAAAAAAGATTGATGATAATAAGCTAGAAGGTGCACACATTTTGAACAACCATAAAGGAGGTGAAAATCTGAATATCACTGATTCTCAAGTGCAATCTGGAGATGAGCAAATGTCAAGTATAAAAAGTAAACTCAGTGTTAAGACTTCGAAGTTTTTTGAAAAGGCGAAATTCAATAAAAGACAGGCGAATAAAAAGACAATTTCCTCCGAGGACTGGGATCAAAGTGATTTTGAAAGTGATTTGTCAAACTCAAGTGATTCCTATTTTGAAGATAGCGATGAGTTGTCTTTTGAAGAAAGCAGTTCATCTGAAGATGAACCTCCCGCAGACATAGTACCAGAAAGTACAGGAGATGAAATAGGTAGCAAAGCCACAACTCTAGAACTTTTGAAATATGTGACAAAATTTGGTGTCACAGGAAAATCTGTCATTTTTTTAGCTAAATCAAGGGTAAGCAGAGATATATGGGTAACAAGATTAATGAACGAAATTGATAGATTTTCTTCATCTAAGGATATCGATGTTAAAGTTTTTGTATGACATAGTAGGCATTGAATATATAGAATATGAAATTATAGTTTATAGATGCGGATTTTAAATATCGAAACTTAAGCAGCTTTCCAGACGTATACCATCTCGTCCCAACCAGTGGAAGCAACAAAACCTCTCCCCCACAGAGACCAATCACAGCCTAAAACAAATTCTTTATGCATGTCGAAATTTCCCACTATAGCATCACCATGCCTCATTCTAAGGCTGCTCATACGTTTAGCAGAAATATCAGTTTGGTCTTTCCATATTTTGCATGTCATATCATATGAACTTGTCATGAGAGTATCGGAATTATGTGGACACCATTGGACTTTACGAATGGCAAAATCATGACCTATCAGTTTGTTTATCGGAGATGGGCCAATTCTATCTTTCTGAGCCAGTTGATGAGAATGGTTCATATCTGGCAAAATCCTCAAGTCCCAAATTTTAACCGACTTATCCACAGAAGCGGTCGCAATGATAGATGACCTATATTTGTTAAAATCGCAGGACAAAACCTCGAAACCCGAATGTGCAATGAAATCCATCACTAGTGGAGAGGAAGATCTTGTGTCCCAAACCTGGCATTTCGAGGCTGAGTTAACTGATATTATCAGGGATGGGTCGTGTGGAGAGAATGTAGCTTGATAAACACAATCATTCATTGTGTTTTCCATGATTGGTTTCGTAGAAAGTGGGGGTTTATCTTGCCCATACACCAAATCTGTTTTAGCACTCACATCTTTTT
This sequence comes from Pichia sorboxylosa, assembly GCA_001599115.1. Taxonomy (NCBI): domain Eukaryota; kingdom Fungi; phylum Ascomycota; class Pichiomycetes; order Pichiales; family Pichiaceae; genus Pichia; species Pichia sorboxylosa. Next base: position 1,902,165 of record BCGC01000001.1, on the reverse strand, counting down.
GAGAAGAAAGAGTCAACAAGGAATTTTCTCTGACCGGTGACCATACCTTGATTGTGCTGTCCCAAGAAGAGGAGCAGAATACTGATTTATCCACCATGTTCCAATACACTGAAAACACTTCTCTCTGGTGTTCATGGAATCTTTTTATGGGAAACTGCGACAGCGTTACATCAAACAAAGAAATTGACCCATCTCCAGAGCATGTCAATACCTGGTTTTCATGTAACTCGGACCATGCTACATCAAACAGTCCATCTTGAGTCTCAAAACTAACATCTTCAACTATCCTTCCATCGTCGGTTATTGAGAGGATAAACAACTTACCATTGCCAACCAACCCGTAATTAGCTGCCGACGCCACTGCTATTTTGTTGTCGTAAAAGGGAGAGTATTTGCATGCGTATCCGTTATACCCGGCTGTTCTGAATCCTAACATATTTTGTCTTTTTCTCTATGTTATATTGACTATTGTGATAAGAATTTGTCGCAACCAAGTTCAAGTCTAGCTATCACTTTCGGCAATCCTGAAAAAATCAACGTAATAAGGTACGACTACTTAAGTATTGAGAAATTCAAACTTACAAGTAGCTATGATACGCTTCTCCACAGGTAACAATATAACTGTCCGCATAGTAGCTCCACAAACGGTTGAATGCATGCATCGCTATGACGTATCGCGACGGCTTCTTTTTCCAAGTTGAAAAGACATCACCAGAGTCGCGTCGATAAACAGAAGCCGATTGTTAGGAGAGGTAACATAGGTATAGAAAGTGAGTACAGATTACACGTTTTAAATTTAGGGTGAGTCATTGATGTTTTTCATCAAGAATAGAGGTATATGGAGATGATTTGGTTTCCCAGTTTATTAATGATGCGGTGTTGTCTTCAGGAAAAGGCGAACTTGGCATTCCAATTCCTGACTTTTTCTTGGTGCTATCAACGCTTTTAGATGTTGCTACCTCATTCAAAGATATGTCCGCCAAAGGTTTATTGTGGGATTCCGACTTGGCGGAGGTTGGTGGACCAACCTCCAATGTAGACCCCAAGGGCATTGAAGAGTTTTTCACATTAGGAGAATTGTTTAGCTGTGTATGATCCCTTGGAGTTGTCTCGTATTTGTCGAAACTATTAGAGCCGTATGGCTTCATTGACTGATATGGAACGTTTTTTCCAATACTGCCACCTAGTCTCGTTGTCTTCTCATCTTTTGAACTGTCAATTCCCAAGACTTTTTTTAATTCGGGATCTCCAACGTCGTCATTCTCCTCGAAGAAATTATAATCCCACTCTCCATTTGTAGTCTTTGAAGGAGATGGTGCGTCTTGCGTAAACGATTCAATCATTTTTTGAATTGTTGGAGAAATGTCTGTGTTTAGATATTCCTCCAATTCTTTTGTCTGTGGTTTAGAATTGAATATATTGTTGGAATTATTAAGTCCCATCCCCATTTCCATTGCGATTGGCATGCTCAAGTTGGAATTTTTTTCATATTGAAGATTGTTTTCTTTATCATCTTCAACATCAAGCGGTATTAAAGTGGTATTCAGCTTAGTTGCGATAGGAAGGTTAGCTAAATCAGGTTCGGAAGGAGAATTTTTATTAGAAGTTTCTTTAATTGTTGAAACAGGAGATATTGAAGAGTCTGATATCACTGGGGACGTGTTTTTATTGAATCCTGTCTCAAAATTCATATTTAATTCCTTCAATTCGTGATTTGTGTTGGAGTTGATATTGGGTATAGCAAACATATCATTCGAATCTCCAAATCTTGATTGAGGTAAATGGGAACGACTATTATATTGAGCAAAGCTAGAGTCGAGTTTCAAAAGATCAGTAAGTTCAAAATCGTTATAGCCTGCTAACTCAGCAACAGATTTATTGAGGAAATCCTCGTTGTCTTGGTAATCATTTCTTGGCTTGTTTTTCAATTTGTTGGATGGAGACGATGGTGTCATTTTAGAAAAAAATGGAGAGCTTGAATTATCTATTACTCTCGAATTTATATTGATATTGTTGTCATCATCATCATTATTATTATTGCGACCCCTGATCATTGTGTTTGAATTATTGATCTTTCTTCTTGCAATCTTTCTGGCATTTTGATTTTTTGATTTGGAATAAGGTACGTCAAACAATCCCTTTGAGCCCATATCCCCCCTCTCACGTAACCCCTTTTGATCATTTTTATTCTGAAAAGAAGTACAGGTAAAGCACAAGTAGCCGGAGTTTCCAAATTCAAAAATTCCTTCTTTGTAATATTTGTAAGGGGGGTTTGAAGCAGAAGAGCAATTAACACATTTTGAATTGGAAATGGATAGACCTATCTGCTTTTTCGGCTTGTCTCCAACTTTTACAACAGAATCAATAAAAGACATACTTTTTTTGGCTCTTGTAGGTTGATCCAGGGGTATATTCAAGTTTGATTCATTTTTGACTTTTGAAAATTTTTGAAAATTTGAAAATCTAGAGGAAATAGGTTCACCCATTGAATCTATTTCTTCGGTTGTGGATGGCAACATATCTGAGATTCTTATTCTGTTCGCTAAAGAATCTTCGTTCACAAAAGGTAATGATTGTGTACGAGAAGCCAATTGAGGTAGGTTTGAGCTTATTGGTGGCAGGGTGTTCAGAAGAGTATTTGAATTGCTGTTGATACCAGCGCTTTKYGTCAAAGCGGTAATTGATTTTCTAGTCCTTTTTCTTTGGTTATTTTGCTGTGTATTGCTTGTATCATCAGAATTCAAAAACGGGCTGCTTGAATTTTCGTTAAACAGTGCGTAATCCCGTTTGCTAGGATTGGTAGAGTTGTACAACGAGTTTTGGGTAATTGGAGATAGCTTCAGCTTAATATCCAGTGTGTTTGGTGACAAATCACCTCCTGCATATAAATTAACCACGTTTGTGGAAATGGCTCCTGTGACAAGCAAATTTTGCGTCTTCGAACGTTTGGAGTAAAAAGACGAATATAACCCTGATGCTACAAACGGCTCGCCAAATTCAATAATGTCTTTATAGTAAATAGAATAATCAGTACCCTTTTGAAACCATTCGGGCGAAATGGATCTCAATAAGTCCAAACACTTTTTCAACTCTATGCACCCGATCTTGGTTGTGTTAGTTCCCGTGGTTTGAGAGGGTATGTTCACAATCCTGGCGTTAACCTGAGTGGTGGATCGTGCCAGAAACGTGTTAACATCATCAAACGTGTACAGCACCTTCAATGTCACCTTCTGACACGTGGAATCCATGACTGTGTAAAAAGAAAAACCCAGGAAAGCCACAAACCAGAGGAACAAAATCCAAATGCGTATAATCTCTACAGCTGCCAGCTACGCGTGCAAATCTGACTTGTCTGCTACTGACGCGTATCATATCTTGAAACGAATTTTTTGGGTCAACAGATTTGCAAAAAGTAAACAAACCAGCACGCGACGCGAAAAAAGTCAAGGTATCTTTCCAAGCGTCTATCGACGTACGTACTAGGAGGCTTAGCATATAATGCTCTCGGTCTAATACGCTTCCAACTTTAGATGGTAGCAATAATCTGCATGTGTGCCAAAATAGGATGTTACGACACATATTAATGTATTATACTAGATAATCAATAGCAAAATATCTGAAGGCCTTGGCACAACTCTGGTCAAGTACTCAATTGACGAAGCATACACTCACTATGCTATTTAACCAAAGTTGCATAATGGGACCAGAACATACAGCAACCACAATAGATCCAACTTATACACATAAACCTCAACCTACGAAAGGGATTGAGACTGTAAAATAAGATAAAAAATGGTAGAGGCTTCTATAAGATTTAGATAACCGCAGAGGAAACCTCCTTTTCTTTGGTGTCCCCAACTACGTTATGTGCAATTTTAATATTCTTCAATCCAATCCACGCCTTTATATATCAACACCCACTTGTGCTAACTCCTATACTATAAATATATATATATATACATATATATATATATATACATGCGATACTTTTGGTATTGGCGTATCCAGAAGAAAAAAAAAAAAGCCAACAAGCTTGCATTCAACACTAGCCTGCACATATTAAATATAATAATGTCGTCATAATTATTTATGTTGCTTTTGCGAAGTTTTTTTTTACTTAAAAGGAGACCTCCTTCGCTCTAAAATTTTAATGCTGATAGCCATAAGTGATACAGTTTCCTCATTTTTTTTTCGTTCTTTTGTGGCAAAGGTAAGTCTTCACGCAAGTAAAACTCAAATCAGATTCTTATTCAGGTGTATATGAACACCGAAAAAGAAAAAAATGATGAGCCAATCATTACTTGTAATTCGTCGGTAAATACTGACCAAATCTCAGAAAATGCTGGTGAACAGTCGTACATGATTCCTGTTCAAAAATGTTTAGAGCTATTTAGAACTGACGCAATTCATGGACTGTCGCAGAACAATGCTGCCTCATTATTGAATGCTTATGGTCCAAATTCTCTTGGTGATGGTAACAAAATATCTATAACTAGCATTTTGATGCGGCAAACTTTCAATGCCATGATCATCGTCCTGATTATATCCATGGTTATTTCTTTTTCAGTCAAAGATTGGATCACCGGCGGTGTGATCACTTTTATCATTGGTTTAAACATCATTATTGGTGCTCAACAAGAATTTAAAGCTGAAAAAACAATGGGCTCTTTGAAAAACTTGAGCTCTCCCTCAGCCAATGTCATCAGAAATGGCGCTGAAGTTGTTGTTCCATCAGAAGATGTTGTTCCAGGTGACATCGTTGTTGTCAAAGTTGGTGATACTATTCCTGCTGATTTAAGATTGATTGAGACTCATAATTTTGAGACTGATGAAGCTCTACTGACAGGTGAATCATTACCAGTCGCCAAAGATGCAAAGGAAATATATAGCCAAGAAATCCCAGTTGGTGATAGATTGAATTTGGCATACTCTTCTTCAACTGTCTCGAAAGGTAGAGCTATTGGTATTGTAGTTCTTACTGGTTTAAACACCGAAATTGGAAAAATTGCCAAGGCTTTAAAGGGTGATAATTCAATTATTCATCGTATCGAAGACAGAAAAAATGCCACCCCTAAAGATTATGCAGATGCTGCTAGATATACTATTTGGAATTCCATTGGTTATGTTCTAGGTACTGCAGATGGTACACCTTTAAAAAGAAAACTATCATGGCTTGCTATTTATTTGTTCATTATTGCTGTCATTTTTGCAATTGTTGTTATGGCCGCTGAAAAGTTTAATGTCACAAAAGAAGTTGCTATTTATGCCATTTGTGTGGCTTTATCGATGATTCCTTCATCTCTAGTTGTGGTTTTGACAATTACGATGGCAGTTGGTGCTAAAGAAATGCTGAAAAGAAATGTCATTGTCAGAAAGTTTGATGCTTTGGAAAATTTAGGTTCTGTTAATGCAATTTGTTCTGATAAAACAGGTACCTTAACTCAAGGTAGAATGATTGCAAAACAAGTGTACGTTCCAAACTGTGGTACATTCTCTGTTGTTGACTTTAATGAACCGTTCAACCCCACATTAGGTGAAGTCTTGTTYACCGATAGTTCACCAATGGATAATTCCAAYGACGTCGAAACCAAATGGATCCCATTCAARGAATTTGAAACTAAATATAAAGGAACCGATAAGTATCAATTTTTTCAAAATTGGGTGCTAACTGCTTCCTTAGCCAATGTAGCCAAGGTTTATGAYGACTTAGATGACGATGGGGMAAAGATTTGGAAAGCAAGAGGYGATCCAACCGAAATTTCAATTCAAGTTTTTGTTTCCCGTTTAGGCTATGGCAGAGATGATTTAGTTGATAATAATGGTTTGTATACTCATTTGGCAGAATTTCCGTTTGATTCTTCAATTAAAAGAATGTCATCCGTATTTAGGGCTGCGGATGATGGAGTGGAAACAATTTATACAAAAGGTGCTGTGGAAAGAATCTTACAGTTATGTTCCACCATGAATGACCCAGCGACAGGTAAAGTTGTTCCTATGACACAAGAATTGATTTCTGATTTGGAGCTTAATATGGACTCATTATCTTCCAAGGGTTTGAGAGTTTTGGCTTTTGCAAAAAGAATTCCAGAAGAACAAGGTTTAGGCCAAGAATGGCAGAAAGTTAACCGTGAAGAAATTGAGCGTGATTTACATTTCTTGGGCCTGATTGGCATATATGATCCCCCACGACCAGAATCACTTCCTTCTGTTCTGAAATGTCACCATGCAGGTATTTCTGTACACATGGCCACGGGTGATCATCCATCAACTGCTAGTGCAATTGCTAAAGAAGTTGGTATTTTGCCACAAAATGTCCATTCGTTATCCAGAAGTACCGTTAAAGCAATGGTTMTGACCGCTCCACAATTTGATGCTTTGTCAGATGACGAAATTGATAAGCTACCAGTGTTGCCTTTAGTTATTGCCAGATGTGCACCACAGACCAAGGTTAGATTAGTCGATGTTTTACATAGAAGGGGACAAATTGTTGCTATGACAGGTGATGGTGTGAATGATTCCCCATCTTTGAAAAAATCTGATATTGGTATTGCTATGGGAAAAAATGGTTCAGATGTTGCTAAAGATGCTTCAGATATTGTTTTGGCGGATGACAACTTTGCTTCGATTCTAAACGCTGTTGAAGAAGGTAGAAGAATGAGTGACAATATTCAAAAGTTTGTTATTCAATTGCTAGGTCTAAATGTAGCTCAAGCGTTGTTTCTTTTGATTGGATTGGTTTTTAAGGATAGAGATGGATTTTCTGTTTTTCCACTCTCTCCAATTGAAGTTTTATGGGTCATTGTCGTGACTTCTTGTTTTCCTGCTATGGGTTTAGGTGTTGAAAAAGCCGATGATGATATCATGGATAGGCCACCAAAAGACTCAAAAGATTCAGTTTTTACGTGGGAAGTTCTTATTGATATGTTTGCTTACGGTATTGTGATTGCTGCAGCCTGCATGATTCCTTTTGTCATTGAAGTATATGGTTACGGGCACGGAGAACTAGGACAGAGATGTAGTAGAACTGATTATGCCGATTCATGTACTCATGTTTTCAGAGCCAGAGCTGCGTCTTTTGTTACTATGACATGGTGTGCATTGATTTTAGCATGGGAAGTTGTCCATACTAGAAAATCATTATTTTTAATGCATCCTGAAGCCGATAACCTATGGACCCAGTGGATGAAGGACTTATGGTCAAATCAATTTCTTTTTTGGTCAGTCATGTTAGGCTTTATCACTATTATCCCTACTATTTACATTCCAGTCATTAATGATTATGTCTTTTTGCAAAAAGGTATTAGTACCGGTTGGGCTTGGGCGTTTTTGTCAACCCTGTTATTTCTTGTTGCAGCTGAAATTTACAAGTATGGTAAAAGACAATATTTCAAGAATGAAAAGCCTCACAATCCAGAGGAGGATTTGGAAAGAAATCCAACTTTCAAATCTTTCAATTCACACGAAATCAATTTGGAGGAGTAGCTGAAAAGCGGTATATCTCAATTTATATATATTATATCTATTGTTGTGAGTATTTTATTGAAGTTAACAACTAAACCAGAACGAAAGCAAAAACAAGTAAAGTATAGGTATTTCAATGCTTATTCACAGAAGCAAATGGTGGGTGAGACTTTGCCATATTCTTATATCTCTTGTTGACTTCTTCAACTGATAGTTTTTTTAGTTGCATCACTTCTGCATCTTGAACAATCAATGTTTTGTAGTAACTCCACTTAAAAATAGTCCACCAAGTATTATAGAATCTATAATTTGGCCATAATGTATTAGGGAATTCTATAACAGAGTCTTCATGACATTGCCACAACATGTAATCACTTAATCTTGTATGACCGGAGGTTCTGACCAAGATATCTACTTTGGTTGCTAAATCTTCGTAGTAAAAGTTGTTATCGATAAGGTTCTCATCAATATCTTCGACTTTAACCTTTTTATCGCATACTTTTTCTACAATCAGATCCGTGGAGTGCCACATGTCATCTCTGGAGGTGTATGGAAAAGCAATAAACAAAATGTGATCGGTATGGGCTTTTGTGCGTTCTTCAATCACTTCAATATCTTTTAAAATGTCAGCTGGAAGATACGATCTATTGCCGATAATTTTGACCCGAACTTTATGCAAATCGCAAAGTTCATTCTCACTTGAAATAATTGCCAACTTGTATTTAAGCAAAGAAAATATGGTATCAATTTCTTCGGTCTTTCTATTGAAGTTTTCGATGGAAAAAGCGTAAGTAGTGACATTTTTAACTCCAACTCTAAAACAGCAATCCAAAACTTTCACCAATGCGTTAGCACCGTGTTTGTGGCCATCTCTTAGGGCCAAATTGTGATTCTTGGCAAACCTTCTGTTTCCATCCATGACAAATGAAATGTGACTTGGTATGGGTCCCGTTTTCAAAATGCTCACCAAGACTTCTTGCATTACGCCTTCTAGAAGCGTGTAACCTGGGATGTATTGCATTAATATGCCTGCGTAGCTATCCATAATATGTCTAGTCAATAGTTTTATCTCACAAAACCACACTTCAAATAGAAACAAAGAAGAATAGAAAACATCAAAAATACTACAAGGGAAATSAACGCAATAAATAGTACTAAAATGCTCAGCTCAAAAGCGTCCTGAGAGCAACTATTACAAAAATTGCTGAGCCTCCCGCGTTGCAAAAGTTAAGCGAGGTCGATCGACGCAACGCGGGGGCAGACGCATAGTTTTTTGACAGAATTTTCAACGGCGCTCGTCTATAAAATGTTGGGCCCTTATTTTAAACTCTAATTGAATAAGGTTGGGGGAGCAACAAGTGTAATAGTGCTGTATAGCTGGGAAACGAGACTAACAAATGCTTTGATAAGCATTAAGTTTCCGAAACAATGGTTTCGGAGTTTCAATGGTGCGGACTAAATATCATGGAAGGGGCCAAGTAGGCCTGCTCTCACGAGAGGGAGGTCATGTTTGGTTTTATAGTTTAGGAATGTAGCGTCGCATTGTAGTATCGAAAGTAATAAGTTAAAATAATTACAGTCCAGAAATTAGCAGTACATTATAATTATATGTGATAAGAGTACACAAATCAAACATTAAACCAATGTTTATAATAAAGCAATGGCACCTAAAGCGAAAGCAGCAACACCAGCACCTGGGGCAAGGTAGGCAGCACCAGCAGTAGAAACTGAAGAAGATTCAGTGGAATTCTTGGAAGCAGAAGTGACGGTGGAAGAAACTAAAGTAGATTCAGAGGACACTGGAGCAGAARAAGAGACTGGAGCAGCAGAAGAAGAAGAGGAAGCTTCGGAAGAAGAAGAAGAAGCTTCAGTAGAAGAAGCAACGGAAGCGGAGGAAGAAGAAGAAGCAGAGGCAGAAGAAGAAGCAGAAGCAGAAGATTCAGCGGTGGATTCAACTTCAGCAGCAATTCTGGAAGAGTACCATGGTAAGTTAGTGGCAAAAGCAGAGATGGAAGCTAATTCTTCAGAGTTGACTAAGGTGGTGTAAGATTCGTCAGTGTAGGTTTGAGCAGCTTGGTAAATGGATAACAATGGAGCAACATCAGCAGCAGTGTTAGCTTGAACAAAAGATAAGTATTGGTTGATGTTTTGGTTGATATCGGAGTTCAAAGCAACTAAGATGTTTTCTGCAGAAGCAGAAGCAATCAATGCGGCAACGGTAACAATAACGGATTGGGAGAATTGCATTTTGTTGATAAAAGAGAAAGAAAAGAAAAGAAGAAAAGAAAGAAAAATCAGCAACCGCCCTCCAAAATACACTCGAATAAAAGCGGTGATCCGTCTTTGAATTTATACTCTTCATGGAAATTGAGAAAAAACTCCATTTCGAGCAGAAAACCTGTCATCGAAGGCAGTAAAATTTCCCTTTTCGGCCATCGCACATTTCGTGCGGAGTCGCACTGTATGTAAAATACTCCAAATCACGTTATATTTCCAGAAAAGTCATATCCCTCGTAAAACTACTCAATTATGAGAGATTTCCAACAATTAGTCTACAAACAGCATCCTTTAGTTCTTCCACCGGACGTTGATTGGGTAGTTCTCAGCCTTATTATTGTACCAGGCCGATAACTTAACGGCTTTCTTGGTTTTCTTTTGACAGTCCCGCGTCGATCGGCGCCACAAGCATATTGTGGCGCTCCGCGTTATTCTCCAGCATGAGTTTCATCAAATGCATTCCATCCAAGTGATTTTTGCCTTCGCAGGTGTATAAATATTGGTTGCTACCATATCAACGCAATACCGACATGTTTTTGACTAGAAGTGAATACGATCGTGGTGTGTCTACATTTTCTCCCGAAGGCCGTCTTTTTCAAGTGGAATACTCCCTTGAAGCCATTAAATTGGGATCCACTGCAATTGGTATATCAACATCTGAGGGTGTGATATTGGCGGTGGAAAAGAGGGTGTCTTCGACTTTGCTGGAAAGTGATAGTATTGAAAAAATTATGGAAGTTGATAAACATATCGGTTGTGCTATGTCCGGACTTACTGCCGATGCCAGATCTATGATTGATCATGCCAGAGTGGCGTCTGTCCAGCATGATTTATACTACGATGAACCAATCTCAGTTGAATCACTAACACAATCAGTGTGCGATTTAGCATTGAGATTTGGAGAGGGTGCTAGCGGTGAGAAAAGATTGATGTCCAGACCCTTTGGTGTTGCTTTATTGATTGCAGGATATGATGCGGATAAAGGACCTCAACTATATCATGCTGAACCAAGTGGCACATTTTATAGATACGATGCCAAAGCCATTGGATCTGGTTCCGAAGGCGCTCAAGCCGAATTACAAAATGAATATCATAAATCTTTGACTCTTAAAGAAGCCGAGATCCTATCCCTCAAAGTTTTGAAGCAGGTGATGGAAGAAAAGCTTGATTCGAACAATACACAATTGGCTAGCGTCACCAAAGATGGTGGTTTCAGAATATACTCAAACGACGATGTTGCTGCAATTATAGAGTTAATCAAGTCCCAAGAAACTGAAGACACAGATGCAACTATGCAGGATTAAACTAGATGTCCAGATTTCAACATTCACAGAAATTTTATACCTAGATTATAATATATCGTATAACTGGCTTATTTAAGTATCACTTTTTTCTAGCATCTTTTTTATTATACTACAATAATAATGTACACATTTTAATAGCTTAATTTTACAATATATATATATATTTCTATCGGTCTGTCGAAAGGAGCCTTGCTTATTTTTTGCTGGTTACTATTTTATTTGAACATATCTAAGCAAGCTGAATATTCTGGAAAATCTTTCAACTTTGCAATAACAGCCTTTTCAAGCTTATTGGCATTTTTGTAGAATGTTGTATTATCTCCATTATATTGCCTACAATTGTTGAAGATCAATCTACAATCATAAATAAAATCTTCCATAGTTTCATAAGCATCATTTTCTAACTTCACTTCCATCGTACTCAAATCCATTGGCTCCTTGATGACAACATAATAATCTGGAACCTCATTTCTATTCACAGGTTGCAAAAATGGCCAATTGGAGGGGTGGTTTTGCATTTCTGTAAAGATCGTCAGCATTGCAATGTAATGAGGTCCCCTTTTAGGCTTTTGTGCAAGATCATCCATTTCTCTTGTCCATCCAGCATCTTTTAATCCAGGAATATCAAATGGGTTCAAAGGTTTAAATGTTTCAGATCTGAAATGATCTAATCCTTTATGAACCACGTGTGATTTACCAATCGATCGAATTTTTCTCCAAATTGCAGCTTTCTGAATCGACAAGATTTTTGGACTATCAAGATATCTTATCCTGGGCACCATTGAACATTGCATTAATGTTCCACCCTCATAATCTTTGATATAACCCATCCATACACTCTTGGGCAAGGTTATGTCTTTGGTGAAACCTTGTTTTTTGAAATACCCTATGGCATAATTATCTGCATACGTCAGAAAGTATTTGATTTTTGTTGTGTTCCGAACATAATCTTTCAAATGATTCATCAAATGTGCACCGTAACCTCTGACTTGCTCCGTTGATGAGATGGCACAAAATACAATTTCCGCAAACTCATGACTTTCAAAAGGTCTTATAGTAATACCACCAACTACAGTTAAAGACTTTCTTACAACTGCAATTGAGACATGCGAACGATCATATACTAATCTTGCAATATAGGCCTTTGGCATTTCTGGCAACTGCTTTTGGAATATGTTTTTCAATCCCGTTAACACGATCATGTTATCTCTAGTGTCATCGTTATTGACAACACGGAATTCAATATGTCCTTCACTTTCTTCGAGCACAGAAGGTCTATCTTTGTATGTATACCGGGTGCCATCAAAATCATAGACATGCACTCTTTTCTTTTCTTCAGACTCCAGCTGGTCTATTTCTTCATTGTTGCTCCGTAACTCTGCAACATTTACATCATCTATTATTTCATCCTTTGGGTTTTTTGTATTTATTGAATCTGCAGTCTGATCAGTCGACACAATTTCCTTTTCAGCATCATTCTCCACATTGTCCACATTATCATGCGTTGAAGAATTGCCTTCGTCTTGTGTGACTTTCGTGGTTTGATTTATGGTTCTATTCGTACTCGCATCATGTTCTGGATCATTGTTGGTTTTTTCATCATACAATTGTGGCTTATCATTTTGTTCTAGTGTTGAAACATTCTCCGAACTTTTTTCTTCAGCGATACAAGACCCTTGAATCGGTATTTCGGTGACCTTATGTGTTTCTCCTGATTCTCCACTAGGAACGTCTGTTGGCTTTTCAACTAATGTAGCATTGGTTACTTTTTGCCTCTTATTATTCGTATCAATTTGTGAATCAGTTAAACCTGCATTAGCAGCCGCCCTTCGTTTGGTTTGTGCCATTGGCCTGTGACAACTTTTCGGGAGATACGTACTGTATATATTTCCTGCCTCTTTCAGACACATAAGTTGTGATTCATGATGAGGTTCTTAGAGGCGTCGATCGACGTACAATTTTGGGAGAAGTCAATCATTCATTTCTTTACCAGAGCGATTACAAAATTTTATTGTGTCTATAAAAAAAAGAGCATCCCTTCGTTGAGGGAACTTGAATTGTTWAATGRATTGTACCCTGGAAGTAGTTTGCATTCTTGACTATTTTTTGACTTGTAGTTTTTCTTTTCTCTTTAAGTAGACACGCTTCTCTTTCCTCATTGCATCAAACAATTTTACACCACTTGTTTGATTCCTTGCATAGCCTTTTCTTTTTGTACAATAAAAAAAATTAGGTTAGGACAACCATGGTTTCGAATTTCACTGTTCTGCCTGGATCTCAGGCTTTGTCCAGTTTCAGATTGGCCAATTTGATTTCCGACATCAACAATTCTGTCAACAGTTCCGTTGTCATTGAAGTTGAATCTTGTCAAATACATTATGTTCATTCTAAAAACGGACTTTCAAAAGATACGCTTGATAAGTTGAATCAATTGTTAAAGTATGATGATGAATTGGATCTGTCCAATAAGAAAAATGAAATTCTTTTCAAGCTAGCTCAGGTTGACGACGATAGTACTGCTGCTGTAGATTTGATCAAATCTTCCTTRGGCCAGGATACTTATCTGATTAGAGTTTTGCCAAGATCTGGTACCATTTCACCWTGGTCTTCCAAAGCCACCAATATCGCCGAAGTTTGCGGTTTAGGAAATGAAGTTGTCAGAATTGAAAGAGGTTTAGCCATTTTGATTAGCGTCAGAGAAGGCTTCCCAATCATTGAACATTTCAAAAAGGATCAGTTTTCCTGTTTATCTTCTGTCTATGATAGAATGACCCACACTTTATACGTCAACGAACACATTCCAAAATTCAATGATTTGTTTGAAGACCACAAGCCAAAGCCTTTAGTTCACGTTGACATTATTGCTTCAAAGGACAATTTGATCAAAGCAAATAAGGACTTAGGTCTAGCTTTGGACGAAGGTGAAATTACCTATTTGATTGACGCTTTCAAAAATCAACTTAACAGAAACCCTACGGATGTTGAACTATTCATGTTTGCCCAAGTCAACTCTGAACATTGTAGACACAAGATTTTCAATGCTGATTGGACTATCGATAGTGAAAAAAAGGATATGTCACTTTTCCAAATGATTAGAAACACTCATAAATTAAACCCACAGTATACTATTTCTGCATATAGTGATAATGCTGCTGTTTATGAAGGTTCTCCTGCGTACGTTTATACGCCAAATCTGGATAACAAGAATGTTTGGACTTCCACCAAAGAAACCGTTCATACCTTGATCAAAGTTGAAACTCATAATCACCCAACCGCTGTTTCTCCATTCCCTGGTGCCGCCACTGGTTCAGGTGGTGAAATCAGAGATGAAGGTGCTGTGGGTAGAGGTTCCAAATCAAAATGTGGGTTATCAGGGTTTTCTGTGTCTGATTTAGAGATTCCAGACTTGAAGCAACCATGGGAGTTGTCTGTTGGCAAGCCAAACCATATCGCTTCACCATTGGATATTATGATTGAAGCACCATTAGGATCTGCTGCTTTYAATAATGAATTCGGTAGACCATGTATTRCGGGTTACTTCAGAACATTGACTACTACTGTCAAGAAYGAATCTGGCAAAGAAGAAATTAGGGGATTCCATAAACCAATCATGATTGCTGGTGGTATGGGTGCCATCAGACCTCAATTATCATTGAAGTCTGACTTCAAAATTACTCCAGGTTCTGCWATCATTGTTTTAGGTGGCCAATCTATGTTGATTGGTCTTGGTGGTGGTGCTGCATCGTCTATTGCATCCGGTGAAGGTTCTGCTGATTTAGATTTTGCTTCTGTCCAAAGAGGWAACCCTGAAATTCAGAGAAGAGCGCAACAAGTTATTGATGCTTGTAACAGTTTTGGTGTCGACTCTCCAATCCAATGTATCCATGACGTGGGTGCCGGTGGTTTATCGAACGCTTTACCAGAATTAGTCCATGACAATGGCTTGGGTGCCAAATTCGAATTAAGAGATATCTTGTCCTTAGAACCAGGTATGTCTCCAATGGAGCTATGGTGTAACGAATCCCAAGAAAGATATGTTCTAGGTGTTTCCCAAAACAACCTAGATTTATTCAGATCCATTTGTGAAAGGGAAAGATGTCCATTTGCTGTTGTCGGTACTGCCACCAGTGAACAAAAACTAATTTTAACCGATAAACTATTAGGAACTACTCCTATTGATTTGGATATGTCATTGTTGTTCGGTAAGCCACCAAAGATGTCCAGAAGCGATGTTACTACTCAATTGCAACTTTCTCCTGTTGTAACATCAGACATCAAGTTTTCTGATGCTCTATCTAGAGTTTTACAACTACCATCGGTTGGTTCCAAATCCTTCCTCATCACAATTGCTGATAGATCCGTCACTGGATTGATTGATAGAGACCAATTCGTTGGTCCATGGCAAGTTCCTGTTGCCGATGTCGGTGTTACTTGTACCTCATTGGGTGCTGAATTAATCAAAACTGGTGAAGCCTTAGCTATGGGTGAAAAACCTACTTTGGCCATTATTGATGCTGCTTCATCTGCGAAAATGTGTATTGCCGAATCATTGTTGAACATTGTTGCTGCTGATATCAAATCCTTAGACATGGTCAAACTATCCGCTAACTGGATGTCTTCTGCTTCCACAAAGGGTGAAGGTTCTGCCTTATACAAAGCTGTACAAGCCATTTGCTTAGATTTATGCCCTGCCCTAGGTGTTGCTATTCCTGTTGGTAAAGATTCCATGTCCATGAAAATGACATGGGACGAGACTACGGTTATGGCTCCATTGTCATTAATCATTACAGCTTTCTGTGGTGTTAATGATACTGGTAAGACATGGACTCCACAATTACAAAACATTGAGGATGAGACCATTTTGGTTCACGTTGATCTTGCCAGTGAGGTTGAAAAATCATTAGGTGGATCCGCCTTTGCTCAAGTCTACAAACAAATTGGTGATTCTTGTCCAACTGTTCATGATTCTAAGGTTTTCAAAGGCTTCCTAGAATCTGTTATTGAATTACATAACGTTTTTGACGTTTTGGCTTACCATGATGTTTCTGATGGTGGTTTGATTGTCACTTTGTTAGAAATGGCTTTTGCTGGTAGATGTGGTTTGGACATCAATGTTGAAGGCAAACAAAACGCTTTGACCGAGTTATTCAATGAAGAATTGGGCGCTGTATTTCAAATCAAG
The DNA here is from genome assembly GCA_001599115.1 of Pichia sorboxylosa. Classification (NCBI taxonomy): domain Eukaryota; kingdom Fungi; phylum Ascomycota; class Pichiomycetes; order Pichiales; family Pichiaceae; genus Pichia; species Pichia sorboxylosa. The sequence goes on along the minus strand of BCGC01000001.1, from coordinate 1,885,941 downwards.
AAATCACAACTTTCTAGCTTCCAAACCATATTTGAAAAGAACGGCGTGTCTTCTAGCTCGGTTAAGGTTGTTGGTCAACCAATATTTGATAACGAGCAAGAAATTCAAGTTACTTACAATGGATCTTCTGTTTTGAACAGCAACAGAGCCAAGTTACAAGGTGAATGGACCTTGACCTCGTATCATATGCAAAAATTAAGAGACAATCCACAATCCGCTGAACAAGAGTTTGAAAACATAAAGGACAACAAAGATCCAGGTTTGAAATATCAATTAACCTTTGAACCTAGTGATGATTTGAACATTAAATCGTTGAGCACTAGACCAAGAGTGGCCATCTTGAGAGAACAAGGTGTCAATGGTCAACAAGAAATGGCATGGTCCTTTGAACAAGCAGGATTTGAGAGTGTTGATGTTCATATGACTGATATCATTTCTGGCAGAGTATCATTGGACGAGTTTGTTGGTATTGCTGCATGTGGTGGATTTTCTTATGGTGATGTTCTAGGTGCTGGTAATGGTTGGGCAACTTCTGTTTTGTACAACGATAGAGCCAGAAAAGAATTTTCCAGATTTTTCAATGAAAGAGATGATACATTTGCTTTTGGTGCCTGTAACGGTTGTCAATTTTTATCCAAAATTAAATCTGTAATCAACGGTGCTGAAGATTGGCCATCATTTGAAAGAAACCAATCAGAACAGTACGAAGCAAGAATTTGTACCTTGGAAATCGAACCTGAATTGAACGGTACCCCAAGTATTTTCCTTGATGGCATGAACAACTCCAAGATCCCAATTGTTGTTGCTCACGGTGAAGGTAGAGCCAAGTGGGAAACCAATGAGCAAATGGAAAGATTCATCAAGGATGGTTTGGTTGGTGCCAAGTATATCGATAACTACGGTAACACTACCGAGAGATTCCCATTCAATCCAAACGGATCTCCTCATGGTATCACAGCCATTAAGAGTAAAAACGGTAGAGTTTTAGCCATGATGCCACATCCAGAAAGAGTTGTTAGATTAGAATCCAACTCTTACTACCCATCTGAGGAAAGTAAAAACTGGTCTGGTTACGGTCCTTGGATTAGACTTTTCAGAAACGCAAGAAAGTGGGTTGCTTCCAATGAGTCCCAAAAAGTGTGATATTCAATAACATCCCAAGAATATCTTCCATACAATAGATATATATATATATATCCCCTTTATAATTACTATACATTTTAGCTGTTGATCCATTTTCAATCCACATGCGACTGCCGTTTCAGCCATCAATTGTTACTGCGTCTTTCGTCGTATAGATCTTATCGTTTAGGTAGGTCGCGTTTTCGGGTTTTGGTCACTGTGTAATAAAAACAAGATGAAGAATTGAAGATTTCTTTGTACGTGTATTGAAATACTCGTTGATAACGACAAGTTCATTAGAAACAAAGATGTCTAAGTATGTACCATAAAGGGAAAAGTAGAGACTGGCCCTACGATAAGATTTCTGACGAATACTAACATAGATGGAATAACTTCCTTGTGAAAAACAACATTTCTTTTTTTCCTTTTTCATAGAGTTTTTGGTGGTAGTTCATTGGACTTTCCTTCGAAGGAGTCATTCTCGGCCATATATGAGACAGTCAAGACCATTCCTGGTTTGAACTTCATGGAGAGATTATGGGCCAGTTATTATGTTTACATGGATAACGACATTTTGGCCACTGGACTGATGTTTTTCCTGCTTCACGAAATCATGTACTTTGGTAGATGCCTGCCATGGTTCATCATTGATAGAACACCATACTTCAAAAAATACAAGATTCAGCCAAATGTTTATCCAAGTAATAAGGAACAATGGGAATGTACCAAGTCGGTCCTGAAGTCTCACTTGTTTGTTGAGGCTTTACCAATTTGGTTTTTCCATCCAATTGTGGAAAAGATTGGTGTTTCTTACAATGTCCCATTCCCAGCATGGTCAACAATTGCATTCCAAGTCATCGTTTTTTTCTTCCTAGAAGACGCATGGCATTACTGGTTCCACAGAGCTATCCACTATGGATCCTTATATAGATATATTCACAAGCAACATCACAGATACGCCGCTCCTTTCGGTTTAGCTGCTGAATATGCTCATCCAATCGAGGTCATGCTATTGGGTTTTGGTACTGTTGGTATTCCAATTGTTTGGTGTTATTTCACAAGAAACTTGCATTTGTTCACCATTTGTATTTGGATCACATTAAGATTATTTCAAGCTATTGACGCCCATTCCGGTTACGAATTCCCAATTTCTTTACACCATGTGCTATTTATCTGGGCTGGTGCTGACCACCACGATGAACACCATCACCATTTTATCGGTAATTATGCTTCCTCATTCAGATTATGGGATTACTTTTTAGATACCGAAGCCGGAGAAACTGCTAAACAATCTAGAGAAAAGAAAAGTAAAACTAAAGGTGAAAAGGTCACTGTAGCAAAATAGAAAACCCCWTTCCTTCCCTCATATGTCTCGGTATTGAGATATTAGTATAAAACTATATAATTCATAAAATTCAATATTCCATAATGTCCACGCTGTTGCTCCCGATGCAAGCAAAAACCCTCGAAGAATGAAAATCTCAATTTTCACTCTCAGTYCGAGCATCCAAAAGAAAAAAAATATATAAAAGGCGCTCTATCCTCCAACAAAAAAATTGAGATGTTCAAGAAGAAATATTTATTGGCCAAAAAACCCAACTGGAAAATTACGCAGGAGTGTTCTTTCCAGTCAAGTTTTTGACTTTGGGTTYGGCTTTAGCTTTGGCTTTGACCCTTTCTGTTTAGATTTAAATGATGACTTTAATATTACAGACCTGTACCGAATACTTGATGCGGAGAACAATATTGCTGACATAAATCTAACCCTTTTTATTGGTTGTAGCTTTCCCCATGTAGTTTTTGTAGAAGAGCATCTTTTTCGTCGTAAATACCTCCTTCCCTTTCGCCCWCAAAACCTCTGTTTAGTGAYYTTACCACKTTGTTTTGACGCTTCATTCAGCAACACCTCTAACCTCCCGAGTCGTGGGGAAAAGAGCTTGTTTGAGTTCCAGATGTACAAAACTTGAATGTATTTTTCAACTAAAGGTGGATCTTTATACAACTAAATTTATTAGAAAGGTTTTATATGGTGACTATAGAAAATTATTTCTTAGCGGTTAATTTCTTAAGGTAGAAAGCTAATTCTTCACCTTCCAAGATGTAACCATCACATCTACCGGATTGACCTGGTCTAGAAGAGATAGCAGCATATAATTTACCGTTGGAGAATTGGGAAGCAACAGATTCTTCAATTTCAGAAGCACCGGCTCTTTCAGCAAAAAGCTTTTCTTCTTCTTCGGTTCTCTTAACAGCTTCACCTTCTTCGCTAGCTAAGTTAATACCGTAGTGGGATTCAAAGTATTGCTTGAATGGGGTGGCATCAATTTGAACAATAGCAGCCTTGGTCAAGGTGTTGGTTCTAACCAATTCGTTGTTGGAAGGATGGTAGACAACAGTGATGATTCTGGTCTTTCTAGCAATAGCTTCGGAAGCCCAAGAAAAGTTACCGGTTTCAACTCTAAGAGCTCTGAACTTGGTGTTACCACCTCTGGTTCTAACAGAGTGGACTCTCTTAGGACCAATCTTGGTGTTGGCACCTGGTCTACCACACTCAAACTTTCTCTTCTTTCTGTATTGAGCTCTCTTAGCACCAGTGGCAGATCTCTTATGACGACCTTCTCTTGTAATACCCATATTGACTATAAGAAAAAATAAAGTATGCAGAAAGACAATGTTAGTAAAATGTTCGTAGTGGGGTTTCCAGATTCGTGAAAGCTGAGTCAAATCTATATAGCGTGGAATTATTGCACCAATACAATTTGTAAATTTCAAATGATGAACTGCATTGTAGAACTTCAATCAACATGAATGGATCCTTGTACACCAATTTCAATTGAAGCTTGGATTATGTAGCTGTACTTAATACTATTTCAACATATTCGCCATGCCACACCAAGAATCACACTTGGTTTGGATTTTTTACATATTCATCTCTGGAGACTGGTTGTAATTCCTTCACATCAACATGGTACTATCTTCTTCAGCAACTGCCTATTCCATTCCAATTTTATAATTTGACTCGTCTTACATGTATTAGCACTGATACGTACGATTAGATTTGGTTGGGAAAGTAGAAGCAAAAGCGTAAGGCCAAGGTGAGAATTTTCAAGGCCATTTACTTGTGTATGATCATAGCAAATCGAGCACCTCAGAGTGGCAACCTCCTGGCCAAGCTCGCTACCGAACCCACCCGCGCACCACCTATCACAATCGCACTGCTTGCGTTTTTATTTCTGGTAAAAATTTTCACCGTCACAACGTATTGCGCTTAATGCACGTGATATGCTAACCCTGGTGGAACGCACGTGCCATAATTTTTTGTTTTCAATTTTTTTATTTTCTGAATATTTCGAGTCGTGGCTTCCTGTTGCGAGCAGCTTCGGTGGCACTTTTCTCCCCAGCAGTGCTTGTAGCGTTGAGCGTTTGATATCGAGATTTTCGCACTGCTGAAAAGTGCCAGAGGAATTAAATATTTTTGGTACTCGGAGATGAAATAATTTTTCATCGATTGAAATACTTTTTGTTCTACACGGCAATGTCAGAGACTGTGTATGACCAAATTGAAATAGAAGATTTCACGTACGATCCAAATACACAATTATTCACCTATCCATGTCCTTGTGGTGACCGGTTTCAAATATCCATCTATGATTTACAAGAAGGTGAAAACATTGCAGTGTGTCCATCGTGCTCTTTGATGTGTGAAATAATCTACGATGAGGTGGATTTGCAACCGTATGTTGACGAACTTTGATGCTGCTGCATGGTTCAATAAAATACCCAGCCGAAAGTGAGATAATTCCAGAAACAGCTATTGTATACACACACACACACATGCATACATTATAAACGGATTAAAGCAAACCAATACTTTTTACAAAAATACCAATAAAACAGGCAATCATTAGAAAGTAAACCAAATGGTTGGATTTCTGCGGTTTTTCAGAATTGTCTGATCCRGGATGGTKGCTTGTTTTTTGATTTCTTTTCCGRTTGATTAGTCCTGCACGAATCCGATCCTCRGGGTCCTCTACAGAWTCAATATTTTCCACTATCTTTTGTTTTCTGGTTTCCAAATCACCMCCATTTTCCTTTTCAAGTCCAGAAGCTTGGTTCTGTTCCCGCTGGTCTYTTTCTTGCTGCAAATCTGCCACGTTTTGTTTCCAGATTTCGGGAAACACAGCTTTAAACGGTATATTAGAATATGTATTAAACTCTTTCGACTTTCTAGCCAACTGTCTCTTTGTGTTATCCGATGTAACCACACTACCTGTAGTACGCTCATCCCCAGTCATAAACGACAACAACCCTGTAATTATGGTGGAAACAGACCATGATGGATTCCAGCTCTCCTCATGGAAATCACTCATACTCAAACACAATCTAGTGTTAATTTCAAATCTGCCTGATGGTGTACACATCTTGATGCTAGGTGGTTTAAATGGATAGTCATTTGGAAATGTTATACGTCCATGATACTGTCCATTTTCATACGGAGTACCTGGAGGACCAGTAATTATATAATGCCAATCCAAAATGTTACTTTCGGATGGTCTGGCAATGATATATGGTGGCGGATTCGCATCCATTTGTTTGTACTCCTTATTCAATCTCTTAGTAGCTTGTTTCGACATGTCGGCTTCCGTTGTATTTTCACTGTCTTCTCAGGTTTCCACACTCCAACTTGCTACGTAATGCTTCTGCTAATTTAACGTATTGTGAGAGACATGATGAATTTCGAGCACTTTTTCAAGCCACCAGTGAAGTGAGAAAGTTGCAATCTCAATCCAAACTTATGGGGTGGCCTTTGTCCTTTAAAATCTTTCAGATTTTGGAAGGATGCCTTTTGATCGGACATTCGAAGTACCAGCACCTGATTTACCGGCCGTTTTCGTTTCTACCATGTCAAACAAACAGTCCAAAAATAACATCAAAATTTTAGCGGCTAATTCACACCCAGAATTAGCTAATTTAATTTGCCAAAAGTTGAAGGTGGAGTTATCCAACATACAAGCCATTACGTTTGAAAATAAAGAGAGTGCTATTGTTGTTGGTGAAGACATCAGAGACGAAGATGTTTATATCATTCAAACTGGATGCGGTGGATACGAAAACTTGAATAATTATCTAATGGAACTTTTGCTGATGATTCATGCTTGTAGACAAAGCTCTGCCAGATCTATCACAGCGGTGATACCAAATTTCCCATACGCAAGACAGGATAGAAAAGACAAAAGTAGAGTTCCAATTAGTGCCAAATTGATTGCCAATCTTTTAACTACAGCAGGATGTAACCATGTCATAACAATGGATTTACACGCTTCACAGATTCAGGGTTTCTTCAGCATACCGGTTGACAATTTATATGCAGAACCAAACGTCCTTAAATGGATAAAAGATAACTACAAGGACTCTAATGAAATAATGATGGTCTCACCTGATGCCGGTGGTGCAAAAAGAGTCGCATCTTTAGCCGATAAGTTGGATACACAATTTGCGCTAATTCACAAGGAGAGAGCTAAAGCAAATGAAGTCAGTAGAATGGTTTTGGTTGGTGACGTTAAAGACAAAAGCTGTATTTTGGTTGACGATATGGCCGACACTTGTGGTACTCTTTGTAAAGCATCTGATATTTTGTTAAATGAAGGTGCGAAGGAAGTCATCGCCATTGTCACACATGGTATTTTCAGCGGCAATGCTATTGAAAGATTGAACAATTCTTCACTCAAGAAAATAATATGTACCAATTCAATGCCACTGTCGGAACACGTGCAACAGTGTGAAATTCTTGAAACTTTGGATATAAGTGCCATTTTGGCCGAAGCTATCAGAAGATTGCACAATGGTGAATCAATCTCCTATCTTTTCAACAATGTTGTAGTGTAGAACTATAACAGTCACCCCCTCCCCCCTTTTTTTTGTAAAATTGTATTAGAATCTATAAACAATTACATAGTTACCAGATAAACCATGTTGGAGAGCTTTGTGATTGAATTTGGTGTCCTCACAATTCACCTTTTTTTGTTATTTTTCTTCTCGTGTGCCAACTTTTCCTCCTTGGCTAGATTTCCCCAATATTGTGATTTCTCAATATCTTTATCACAACCAACACCCATATTGTAGAATCTCTGAAGAAGTAACATTGCCTTTATGTGTTTATATTTTTCAGCAGCCCTCAAGGCCCAAGCAAAAGCTTCATAATAATCTTGGGGTAAGTTTTCCGTCCCCACAAAATACCAAGAACACAAACCCATCATACCATCTACATCACCCAATTCGGCACTCAAGTTATAGAAATGAATAGACAAATCTGGGTTTGGTTCAACAACATCACCAATCTCATAAAATTTTCCCAACAAGGAAGCAGCCTTGGCATGTCCCAAATTCGATGCTTTGAATAAAAGCTTAACGGAATAGTTGATATCTTTGATAACGATATCTTTAAATCCGTTCAAATATATTAAAGCCAGTTCGTATGGAGCTGCACAGCTCAGTTCCGAGGCCACCTCAGTGGCCCTTCTAAGCCAGCTAATACCTCTTTGCTTGGTAGCAACATCTTCGGGGAATCCCATCAACCCATGAAAGGCATAAATACCATATTCCATCATGGCAACAGGATGGTTATTTAAAGCTGCAATTTCCAAGAATTTCAAGACTTTTCTTGCATCTCTGGTGCAACCCCATCCCTTTTTATAGCATAATGCGGTTCTATAAGCAGATTCTGCGTGTCTTAATTTACCTGCACCTTCAAAATAAGTCAATGACTTACCCAAATCAGGTTTACCTTTAGTGAACAAGCCAACAGAAAATGCATCACCAAGATAGTATTGTGCCTCAACATAGCCCAGCTTGGATGACTTCTTTAGGGATTGATTTGCTTCTTCTAGATATTGCCGTTTTTCTTTATCCGTCAGAGGATTGTCAGGACTTTTTGATAAACAGGTTTTGATCAAAATCTGTGCAAACRAAAATAAAACTTCTGGGTTTTTGGACTTTTTGGCATTCTGTCTGTATAGATCAATTGATTTGTCCATTGGTAACATGTTCACAGTACTTTTTTCCAAAATAGAAGAGGATGAACCATTTGTTGTATTTTCTAAATCCAGATTTCTTTCACCTCTACTCAACATACCAGCAGGATTGACATCCATTTTGTCCGAATCACACACCGGATGTAATATATTGGCAGTGGACACTGTTCTTTTATGAATGGTAAACAGCTTGTTATCAGGTTCATTGGAATCCTGTGTTCCCGGTGTTGGTAAATCAATTGATAAATTTCTTGACTCTTGAATGCTACCCTGTGTACTCTCATTCATACTTTGGTTGCACTCTGCCGGTCTAAACTCAGCAACATCCATGACATCCCTTGAATCGGGAGGGGTAAGTGGGTTGATTTTGCTATTAATGCCACTTTCTGAAATTGCATTGTTTTGTTGATTTTTATTTTGACCTTCATTATGCATCAGATTGCGGATGGCATTATTCTTTTTCAAAATGGATTTTGGTAGATTGAAAGTTGAATTTTTGGCCAAAGATGCCGGTGAGCTGGTATTATCATTGCTACTGGAGGTAACTGAACATGATGAGTCGTTTGAGAGATTAAAGGATTTATTGTGTGGAGATGCAGAATTGGAATTCGGATTTGTGCTCGACGTTTTGGAAGTGAGGGACACCTCTGAGTTTGTGATCTTMATAGCTTCTAAAGACCTTGATAAATCTGTAGGTAGTTGTTCCAAAAAGGGGTGTGACTTTTTTTTGGTATTGGCGGCCAGCTGCTGAGCAGCTAGGAGTTGGTGTGGGTTTACTTTATTTGGCAAATCTGACCCATTTGCTGCTATTTTTCCGTTTAAATAGTGGGTATTCACTTTGGATCTATTATTGGTATAATTGTTGCCCTGGTTATTATTATCCACTCCACCAGCATTGTCGCCGGCAACGATATTTGGGCTATGGAGTTTCGAGTGCTCCTGCGTTTCAACGCTATTTTTTCCATCTGCCACGTGTTTGACTGTATCTTGATTTACAGCCGCCATTGGCATATGTACTCTATATGGGTGAGACATTGCTGTGTCAAATTCTCCACGGTATTATCCCAGTACGTGGTGCTCTTCAATGTTTAGACACGCAAAATTCCACGATTTTCCTCACTTGCGAGATAAATTATTCCTAGTCTAGTCTATTTATATGTCACAGAATATTGACGGAAACCTATTCCAGCCGGTATTTGTTCAACAACAACAACAACCTGTCCAATGTCCTTCAACCACACTGATTGTACCCACAAACAAAGCAAATACACCTGCTGCACTCCAAGCTTGTGAAAGAACCAAGGGGCAACTTAGAATGTGAAGCAGAATGTAGACACTCACAAAYACGCTTCTGAATTATCATATTTCTACCAATTCGCGTTTGCACACGCTTGTGRCATCGAATGAAATTGAAAAGTGRGTGGATTCGGAGTGGGGGCATTTCCAAACKGTGTGAGAAGCACACCTGGCATAAGCCATGCTGAGAAAACTGAGGGGGAAAAGCAAGGCTTCGGCGTCGACAMAGMAGGATCAAGATAAGGATGATGCGTCCATGGTCAACGGTGTCGGGGTCGGGGTCGGCGGTATCAGCAAGGTARTTTCCGGGGGTGCACGGAAGTCGTCTGTTCGTGTTGCCAGTGGTACGCCCAGTAGTACAGGRAAGAGCGGATCCGGTGTTGATGCTGCAAATGTGAAAAAAGGCCCGGAAACGGAAAAATCTGATGGTAAGCACATTAATTTGAAAATAAATGAACAAGTCATCGATCCGATAATTGCGAAACAGCTGGAGTATAAGGTAGTCAACGACTTCAACCAGGAAATTCCGTATGGAGATGGSTCCGATAAATTGTTTGGAATTCAAAACTATGGTTACATTTGTTATGTGTCATCAATATTTCAAAACTTGTACCACATCAGACAATTYCGTGAAGCTTTGCTTCAGTATAGTAAAACTGCAGATATCAGAAAAAGAAAGCTAGAATTCAAGGGCAAGAATTACTCTGCACTGGAAGCCTCCCTGAATAACTATGTGAACCAACAGCCACAGCAGCAACAACAACAGCAGCAGCAGCAACAACAACAGAGCACTAGTGGAAATTCACCTGACACAGATTCTTTCACTAAAATATGGAACATATTTGGGAGTAACAATTCCGACATCAGCAACGAATTGAAAACATACAAACAGAGCGATTTCAGTRTTTGCACCTCATCAAAAGATGTAGAAGATGAACAGCTAAGAAAACATTATGAGAATAAATATCCCGCCTTAAAAGYGCTGAAACTGAATTATTTCCTGAATACACAAAGAAACGTAACGCTGGTTGGAACAAATAATGATCCATCCGCCAGTTTAGAATGGAGAAAAAAGGCGGCTGTAATAAATGGACCAATTGTGAATTTCAATGTTTATTTGAACCAAGACTATGGAATAGAAAATCCCGATATGTTCACAGTGTTAAAGGATAGTTTTGAATGCATTGCCGAAAATTATTCCAAAGTAGGAATATTATCGCCATTCAACCTGATTGAAATGATAAAAAAAGAGAATATAATGTTTGACAATTTTCAACATCAAGATGCACACGAGTTTTGGAACTTTTTGATAAATAATATAATCGAATGTTTGGAGATACGAGGGGAGCAGAAGCTCGTAACTGATATTTTCCAGGGAGAGCTAACGAGTGAAACCAAATGTTTAACGTGTGACAATCTGACCTACMGGGACGAAAAGTTCATTGACTTATCAATTGATTTGGAGCCGGATTCTTCAATTTCCAACTGCCTCAGCATTTTTTCTAAAATTGAAATGCTGAATGAGGATAATAAATTCTATTGTGAAAATTGCTATTCATTACAAGAGGCGTCGAAATGTATGAAGTTCAAAAAGCTGCCTCAAATCTTGACATTCCATTTGAAGCGATTCAAATATAGTGAAAAGTTGGGAAGACTGGTGAAGTTATTTTACAGAGTTGAATATGTCAAGACTCTACGGATTTTCAACTGTACCGAAGATTCGCCTGAAATTAATAAGCTTTATGAATTATCTGGTGTTGTGGTGCACATTGGTAGTGGTCCATATCATGGTCACTATATTTCGTTGGTGAAAACTGATCTCTATGGATGGTTGCTTTTTGATGATGAAACAATTGAAAAAATTAACGAGGACTTTGTCTTCAAATTCTTTGGCGACGGAATCGGGCTTTCCACTGCATATTTACTATTCTACAAGGAGGTCGAAGACGAGGCTAAGTATTTCGACAACATTCTCTACAATCCCCTCAATGATTTAGATGATGACGATGAAGACGGGGGTTCTAAATGCATGCCTGCTGATTTGGAAAACTCCTTTACAACTTACTCTTCCGACCCACCTGTGACCAAAGAAATCTTGGATCCATTTGCTATACCCGAGGAAGAAACCTTAAAAAAGAACATATTTAGCTTCAAACGTAAGTAGTGGATGTAATAAATAGCATCTCTCAAAATGCTCTCTTTGTATTAACACAACCGCGCACGGTTCATCTGCTTTTGATCGGCATCAGGCGATACGATACCTTTAAATGAGGTGGAAGAAATGGATGTTCGGACACAGCTTGCTTCTTAAATATTTGCCCTGTTGTCAATGATAAAAGGACGTGCTATTACGGTTTTATGTCTGGTAGTACTGGCCACGGCGATCAATGCCATGGAAATGGATTCCCCGGGGGATGAGGCGGAGTATCAATGGACTACATTACACAGCCATTGGAAAAGCAAAACAATACATTGGTTGGTGGCGTTGTTACTGCTCGTGATACAACCAAGCTTGACATGTGTTTATACCTGCATCAACCGGTACCGTTTAAGTTTGGTGCTGCAGTTTGTCAGTTTTGTGTGGTTGCTTTGTGAGAAGATACTCTTCAATTATCAAGATCCATATGAAAATCATGAAAATAGGGTCTCAAAAGGAGTGTGTACCTTCATGATATTTTACTACATTGTAATGATGTCAGTAACAGCCTTTAGCATGATACGTGTCAATACGATTGTTGCTTATGCTGCCAGAATTTTGACCTTTTTGATTGTTATATGTGGGGTCATTAAACAAGCAGTGAATGTTGTGTCACTCTTAGGATTTTGCTATGATTCTCATGTCGGACAATGTAATGCCCATGGTATCATGGGGATGAGTTTCATTTTTTACGGCTTCTTGTTGTCGTACGTTCTCGTATTACCATGGATCAGAAAAGGCGAGAGACGGTACTCACAGGAATTTTACGATTCCATCATAATTACTGTTTGGGGGATAGTCAACACTTTCACCGAGCATAGACCATGGGAGCCATGGTCTCATGGCGATTATCAGCATACCTCTATGGGTATCATATTTTGGTGCTGTGGTATGCTGGGTATATACCTGTCGTTGAACAATCGTAGAAATTTCCTACCTGCACTAACGTTGATATTCACTGGTTATGCCATGAGTGAACATGTTCAAGAACTAATCATCAGCACCAAGGTACATGGCTTTTTTGGATATGTGTTGATGCTTGGCGGGGCTTGCAGAATTGTGGAAATTTCAATGCTATTAGATGATAAAAATAGCAGCTTTAGTGGAGAGATTCTAAGTTTCCAATACATTGCACCGTTTGCTCTTATATTATCTGGTATCTTATTCATGGGGGCCAATGAAGAGCAATTGAGATTGGTTGTCAATATGGGAGCTGATCATTCCTCCTATATTTTATTGTTATCCAGCGCAGCATGTGTCTTGCAACTATGGGTTCTTATGGTCCTGAATCTGTATGTACGGTTGAGCGAACAAATGACTCCAGATTATAAGCCATTAGACACCAATATCGAAATGTCAGATTTTGATGTTTGACATCCGTTCTATTTAGCATCGAAGAATAAAAGTATTTATAAAACAAAGCGTTATAAACCTTGATCATTTACAAAGACTGGTTTATTTTTCTGCCACGGACTCCTTCTATTACCAGTGCTCCATGGAATCAAATGAAATTATACCATCTCTTCCGAACCGAAACAAACAAAGAAAACATAAACTGATATTGCAGCTGGAAATCCACAAATTGAAACAATAGAACATTAACATGTTTATGATTATTTTGTTCCACAGTTGTACGAAGCTACAGCTGGGGCTAACGCTGACAATATGAATTCAGTGTCTTTGTTTATTATCAACAATGTGTTTTCAAGTACACAAAGGAGGGCCTGATGGATCTATAAAACTACACTTTAGATTCATTGGGGGTTGATTCCTTTTCAAGAAATTCAGTCCACAAAGAAACAAAAGATTGGGAGGATTTGGATAATTGTCTGTCCGGATGTGGTACTTCCACAATGCTATTTGAGTGAGATTTATAACTTGCACCAGATAAAAGACCAGCGTGTCTCTTTTTATCGTCATCCCAGTCCAGAAAGTTTGCTAACAATTGTAAGACTTCAAACTTCTTTGTATCTCCTCTAGGGATTTGTAGGAAACTTATGAACAAATTGGAAACTAGTTCTCTATCAACAGTTTCCTTACCAGAACCTCTTTGAATAAGTTTCATCGCTTTATTCAAATGTTCATTTAATGTTATATTTTCGTGCCTCAACTTTCCAACCAAAAGTTGTTTCTCTTTGATATCAGCTTCCAGCTGTGTTAACGATTTCAGCTTCAGGTCCTGTTCATCCAGAGACAGTTTATAATTTTTGTTACTTTCAGTTAGATGAGTAATCTGCTGTTGCTTCTCTTCCAGCTGAGTGTTTGATTTTATGGTGATCTTTTCGTTTTCTTTTTTCAGATTAACGATTTCTTCATTCAACAATTTGATTTCAAGAGCTTGCTGGATGAATCTATCATTGGATTTTTTGGTTTCCACTTCATAGTCCGAGAGTTTGGATTTTAGATCAGAAATCTCTTCATTAAAGTTGGTTTTCGCTATCGATGCTTCCTGGACTATGATCAGGTATTCTTCAATGTCGGAGGATAGCTTTTTTATCTCTTTTTTCAAGCTTTGATTTTCGGTTTCAAGAGTATTCTTTTGTTTTTCATTATCAAGCTCTTGAGCCTCAAACTGTTTTTTCATGGAAAGATGTTCGTTTGATAGCTTATCACATTCCAAATTCACATTTCTCACCTCGATGGTCAATTTTTGTAAAGACCCTTCCAAAATAGATATTTTGCTGTCTTTCTCCAAAATTGAAGTCTTTAACGTTTGGTTTTCTTCTTCGTATTTTTGAAACTTGGTTTCTGATTCTTTCATTTTAGTGAATACGTTTTTCATTTGCGAAACTCTATTCAGAAGCTTTTCATAATTTTCCTTATTTTTATTGCTTTCTTCGGTTTTTTCCACGAGTTTCTGTTCCAACTCTTTTATTTTTGCGTCTTGTGTTTCCAATTTGGCTTCCTCGCTTTCACTGTGGGCTTGATTTAAAGCGGACACTTTATTTTCAAGGATTTCCATTTCGTTTTTATATTTCGAGTGGAGTTGTTCCATCTGGGTTTCTTTTTCCACCACAGTTGTTTTCAGATCTTGAATCTGTTTTTTCAATTCATCAATTTCCTCCTTTCCAAGAAGAGTTTCGGTTTCGTTTCTATTCACTGACTCTGCTTCTGTCGCAGCATCGTCTATTGTCGGTTCAGAATTTTCTTCAGACACAGACACGGGCACAGACACAGAATCTACTTTCAGCTTGTCATCCCTGGAACCAGATTTCCTATCATTTCCTGACCTATTCTTATTCTTACCCATTATGGTACTCTCTGAAACTTAGGAAAGAAAAATCCCTATGTCTCTAATTCTATCAGCCAGAGCTTCCAGAATCAAAAACAACACACGTAACACAAAAAGTGAAATTTGAGGAGGTGCGAAAACCAAGCGAACTACAGAGAGTTAACAACTGGAATAACCTTGGATATGATACAAACAATACTTTCTCTTGATCAAATAGTGGCAAAATATTACAGTTCATAACCATTTGTCATCGTCTGATAGTAAAAAATGGACGTTCTGACATTCCTTGTGTTGGTACTGGGGGTGTGTTTGCGATTGGGGTTTTTTTGGTATGTACCGAACGTTACAGCGGTGCTTGATCGATTTGTCTTGTTTTCAACACCTATCAACTCATACAGATCATTGAATGAGGGCATCTTTCTTCTGTCTAGTAAGTTGAATCCCTATAATAATGGGGAAATTATCCATCACCCACCTATATTGCTGCAGCTTTTCAATGTTTTGAAAGAGTCGCAAGTGACGGATAATCTGAATACCAACGTGTTGTTTTCTGTGATTGATGTGCTGATCTGTTTGCAATTGATAAAAATCAACAAATCTTTGAATAAAGAAGATGGATATTCTTCTTTCCAGATTTCTTGTTTTTATATGCTCAATCCGTTCACCATTCTGACTACGTTGGCAAAATCTACAACATTAGTTAATAACTTGACGTTGATCTCATTTGTTTCCGCTTTGATGGCTGGAAAATACACAATTTCGATGATGTTGATTGCAGCATCCACCTATTTGGGCTATTACTCCTGGTACCTGATAATACCCACCTTATACTACATCAATAAAGAAAAGCCAGCTAAAAGTATCATCAGCTTGTTGTTAACATATGCTTTTTCCATCGGCTTTTTGTTATCCTATAGCTATTATCTGTGTGACCAATCTCTATCATTCATTGAGCTTTGCTATGTGTCAGTCGTGAAATTCAAGAAAATCACACCGAATTTAGGCTTGTGGTGGTATTTTTTTACCGAAATCTTTCAATTTTTCAACAATTTCTACCTGTCGGTGTTCAATCTCTATAGTTTCATTTACGTGGTTCCACTATCGTTAAGATTCATAGTTCCTGGCAACAAAATGAACTTAATTTTCACTATTTGGTTGATCATGGGCATTACCAACATCCTAAAACCATATCCTATAATGGCTGATTATAGTATGTTTTACACTTTATTGATTCTATTCAAGAAGCTTTATTCACACTTGAAGTTTAGCCCGGTGGTCAGTTATGTTGCTCTCTTTGTTGTTTTATTACAGGCTCCCACCTTTTACACAGTATGGATGGTGTTAAGTTCTGGTAATGCCAACTTCTTCTATGCCATAGGTCTAGCTCTCAACTTGGTTCAAGTGATTATCTTGAGTGACTATTTGTGGTCATTCATACAAGTGGAGTACCACAGTGAAAACTCCATCGTGCCACCATCCCAAAGTTGTATAAAACTCACACAAATATAACTCTTGTAAGATATTATTGATTCCAAAACCCGCCATCTGGTTCCGAAACACTRGTCCGATCCAAACAATAGCGCTGTTGAAACTTTTTTTTTTCAAAACATCTGAAACCCCAGCAACGAGAACATGGCTATAACCAGCACCTTCCTAAACCAGCAAGATTTACAAGCTRGAAATCTTCTTTCGCTTCAGCCCGCAAGCAGCTTTTGTAGCATAAAAAGAGCAGCAATGTGCTGTTTCCAAGCAACAAGTATGCATTCTAGTGAATCATAAATAGAAACAATAAACACATACACACCCACTATGAAGTTCTCTGCCGTTTTATTACTTGCTTCCAGCGTCGCAGCTGCATCTAGTACTTTCACCGCTACCGAAAGCTCCACAACTTTGGAAACCATCACTTCTTGTGATGCCACTGTGACTGATTGTCCTGCCAAAAACTCTTCTAGCACCTCCGTCACCACCTACTCAGACGCTGCTAATAAAGCATCTCCTTATTTTGCTGTCGGTGCAGCCTTTGCYGCCGCTGGTGTCATGCTTTTATAAGAACCAACGATTTTTTTCCGATACCAAACATGAAAATCATGATTCAACTATATGCTACACTATTCGTTATAAACTTTTTGTATAATATTAGACCAGGATTCGATCTTACTAGACAGTACTCGCAGGAGAAAATCACTTCTTGTATCCATTTCGGGAATAATTAACATGCCTATTCCGACTACCGGCGGTAGTCAGGCGCTGAAGAATCTCACTTATATCTTGACTTAACTTCGCATTAGCTTCTTCCAAAGTTCCGACCTCCGCATGCAACTGTTCTGCCTTTTGTGATTCCAGATTGTACTTGGTTTGGTCATTTCTGATTAACTCAACTTTTTCAGCCAATTGAGTATTGGTTTCACTCTGCATTTCAATAGCAACTTCAGAATCTTGGATGGATTTTTCAGCACGTTCAATCTCTTCTTTCATGTARGTTCCTTCTTTTCTAGARTTGGCGAGTTTTTGTTCAAGCTTGGTTATTTCCTCTAACAATTGATATTTTTCAGAGTCATTGGTGATGTAGTTCCTGATCTCCAGCGGGAGTGTCTCATTTGYATTTTCATCCTGAATAAGTCGTTTCTTCTCTTGAATTAATTGCAGATTCTTCGTCTCTTGCTCTTTGCCTTCCGAGATTTGTGCCTCAATGTGTGACAGTCGATCTTGTTTCYCTTGTAAATCGCTATTTATCTTAGTGTATGCATCGCACATTGTTTGGAAATTGTTAAACCTTATGTTACTGTATTCATTAAAGCTAATAATCTCATCATTGGATAAAAGCATTTTGTTRATCGATTTGTTGAAATGATACATCAATGTATGCGTCAAGACGTCATTGTGTTCAACCTGTTTAGATATTCCAGTCATTTTTTCGTAATCTTCATTTAGMGGATTAGAAAGATAATTCTTCTTTAATCTTTTATCATCATAAAAGTTTTTGGCTTTATTATTTTTTTTAGAAAACCGAGGTTGAATGATATGACCTATCATTTGGGTTTTTCCTCCAAAGTTGGTATTCAAGCTTTCTTCAACGCTTTGCTGATTTCCTTCTTCTTCTTTCAAAAACTCTTCATTGTCAAAATTGAATTTCACCTCCGTCAACAACGACCTCTCAACATCTGCTGCGTTATATTTTCCTATTGCAGGCATATCTGGAAGAGGCCACTTGGTATGCAATGGGTCAGCCAAATAATCTTTCAAAAATAATAGATTTTTCGAGTATACAGGTTTTAGGCTGGGAGGTAATTGACCAACCCTATCTCGTAGAATGACAATTGCTGCAGTAATAGGTTTCAAATAGTTTTCACTATCTCTTAGCTCGGTGTGTTCTTGTTGGTATAACTGAATATGCTCAACCGAAAAAATTGGAACCAACCTTAAGCATTTTGTGAATGATGGATCGATTAGATTTGAAAAGAAGGGGTTTTCAAAGTCTGTGGTAGTGTCAAAGCATATTATAAAATCCATTTTTATATTGCTTTTATGAAAACTTTCATCAACTTCTTTGTCATTCAAGTTTTGAAAGTCTGATGGGAATAAATGAATTACAATATTTGAGTTCATGTTCTTCTTCTGGTTTGAATCTCTCAATTTGAGTCCTGAGTACTTTTTTAAACAACATTTATGACCTAAACACAAAGCATCTATCAAATCCAAACCCCTTCCAGGGCGTGCGACAATGGCTACATTGACTTTCTTCAAGACTTTTGTTTTAGATTGTTTATCAACGGGGTTGTACACCGCATCCAATTGTACTAAAATATCGTTAAGCACTTGAAATTTTCCACTTGTTTCAGCCAACCKCTTTGGTAAGTCACGATTGATCAGACTTTTGGGGTAAAAATGCTTGATCAAAAGGTATGGATGAAAACACACAAGTTGGGTGTTTATCAGCAGAGTTTGCAAGGAAGATGTTATAATCTCTTTTCTATGACTTGACATATTTTCCCATGATTCTGCATCTAACTTTTCAAAATATCTGAGTATGTCACTATAATGCAAAGACACTATCTGATCAATCAATTCCTTTTGAAAATCACTCATCGTGGTGGCTATTTTATAGATATTAGAAGCCTGGTATCCTGGATCCACATTCAGGTGTTCAACATCCACCACCATTGGCTCTGGTTTTGCATCTAGAATGCGCAATAAATCCATGTTAATCAACTAAAAAAAAACCACTGCTTTGAAACGGTATATTTAAAAATATGAAAGAAATGACCAGTGGAGCACTACACATCAAGTTGGATATGATTTTCTTGCACTTCTCAGGGTATAATATTCCTTTTCGCGTGCAGATCTTCAAACGTTACAGTTCGAGGTCTGTAATATAATACGAACTTCAACACCGACAACGAATTGGCAATTGGACTGTTTCTCCAAGCAAAACATGCAATCGGTTCAAGATAACAAGTAATAAGTATTGTAAGAGCATTTGGGCCTGTTGATCAAGTTTCCAATCAGCGAGGTATTAAATATTATACAATTAAAAAGAATGAGTAAAAGGTTTTTTTGATAAAAGAAGTTTGAAAATATAATCTGGCTTACACATCTATATATAGAGTATCAGCAGATTTATTCTTCGTCTTCTTCTTCAGCATCACCAGAAGCAGAAGCGTGCTTCTTTCTAGCAAGCTTACCTGGTCTACCACCACCGTATGGAGAAGTAGCAGCAAAGTCAATGTGCTTTTGGGAGTCTAATCTGACCATGAAAGATGGGATGGTGACTAATTGCTTACCAACAGCGATGTGTCTTTGAGAAATCAAAACTCTGGCGTGGTGGATAGACTTAGCTAAACCCAACTTGAAAACTTGGGTTTGTAATCTTCTTTCTAAGAAATCTTCGATCTTCAAAGATAAGACGTAATCTAACTTCATCTTGTCTTCGGATAAGATACCAACTCTCACCAATCTTCTGATCAAAGCGTTACCTTCGAATAATCTCTTTGGATCCTTTTCATCCTTGGTCAATAATTCTCTGGCAGCTCTTCTCAACTTAGATAATTGGAAACCAATTCTGTAGATTTCTCTCTTGTTCTTTAAACCGTATTCACCAGCTAGCTTTAATTCAGCATCTAATCTAGCGGTTTCGTATGGGGTCTTTGGAACGGAGTAGGTCTTGGAACTCTTCTTTGGGATACCTACAATAGAAAAAAAAATTCAAAAAATTATGTTAGTGAGTGTTCTTTATGCAGAAAAGAGCTCACAAAAATACGCCTGTTACCAGATTTCTACACTAAACAATGTTTTACATTCAATATCTTACCATCTTTTCCCCTTAAAAAAACTAAGCATACAAGCCAATTTTAAAAGTGCCAAAAACTAATGAAAATTACTCGATAAACAAGTAATCAATGAGCTAAAGTGTCGGGAATTTAGCGCATTTTAACACAGTTCAGGAAAAAAAGATGAGATATCAATAGTAAAACTCTGAATAATGTTAAAGCTCAGAGAAACTGATCGATATTTGTTCCCGATATACAGACTCTCAGCAATAGCTGCTGAGGTGGTCATGTAATTATCTGGATACAAACAAATCATAAACAGAACACAGGTGCTACTTATGTTTTGTCTGTACAGCTCTAGAAATAAAATATGGGTACATACCAGCCATGTTGGATTATCTATATAGAAGGAAGTTTTGCAAGTTATTCCACAAACCGTATGGAAATCTCGGTGTCTTTATAGATACTGAAAAGTTTCGCGCTCCAAAATGAAAAAAGTTTGCGTGAAAAGTTAAGGGTTTGATCACGTGCATATAGTCAGGGCTGTATGCTTTGTCACATCCTCCGGTGGCCGATGGAGAAGAGTGTTCATTTAGCCCTACGTAGGGTCTATGTCAATGTTACGATAGATCCGTTTAACTTGAGTTTAAATTGGTGGAATAAGTTTCTTAAAAAATTTAGAAAAAAGCGTAAGAATGAAAATACTGCATGTAACACAGGACAGCACTTCCAACTGGAGTTATAAAAAAACAGATGAAATTTAATCTAATCTTTGTCTTTTGGTAGAAGGCGCCTCTTCTACGGATTCTCTGGCGTGAAATTCCTTGATAATTGAATCTACATCTTCGATACCAAGTGGTCTGACATCACCCATCTTCTTAATTTGAGTCGTGACGGTTTTGATCTGGTCATCTGATAAATCAAGGTTCAATTGTTCAACTCTGGCCTTGATAGCATTCCAACCTGTCAATCTGTTGGCAAAATGAATGTATCTCGTCAATCCGAAATCTTGTGGATTGAGGATCTCGTATGTAGATGGGTTGGCTAAAATAGCTTTTGCGTGAATACCGGCTTTGTGGGTAAAAGCACAAAACCCTGTGATTGGATTGTTGAATGGAATATTCACCTGCACTATTTCAGCAATTAGGTTTTCCAAGTCCCTTATTTTGTTTAGCTTATACTTAGATTTGACGTATTCAGGAGCAGAAACAACCATTCTAGCCATGAAACCCCCCAAAGGAACAATACCGTTTCTTTCTCCAATACCCAAAATACAGGTGTCAATGTATTTGGCACCAGCTTCCAATGCGGTGTATGCATTTGCAATCGCACAACCAGTGTCATTGTGGAAATGGGTCTCTATTTCACATCTGACACTAGACTTGATGGTTCTGATCAATTCATACACTTGTCTTGGGTTGGCACCACCGACGGTATCGGCAATACCAATTCTATTCACTCCAATCTTATCAACAGTGGTGTAAATGTTTAGTAGATCCACAATATCGGATCTGAAAGAATCCTCTGTGGAAAATCTGATTTCTAGACCTTTGGATTTGACAAACTCTATGACTTCAATTGCTGCTTTGGTAATGAAAGACATGTCTTTACCATGTGAGTGTTGCCTTAAAAAGTTTGAAGTACCAATAAACACATTGACACCATCAACACCAGTCTCCACAGCTATTTTAGCATCATGCATATGACATCTAATGTGTGTTAGAATCTTGGAGTTTTTCAATCCTAGTTTACACAGCGTCTCCACCTCCTCTCTGGCTTGATCGGACGCCACAGGAGATGTGACTTCAATGTAATCTACACCAAAATCGTCTAAGGCTCTGGCGATCTTGATTTTGTTTTCCAGTGTGAAAAAGGCATTGGCAAATTGTTCACCTTCTCTCAATGTAGAATCGATAATTTCGAATCTAGGCACATTTGATATGAAATCACTAGGATTTGGAGCGTACGGATTGTGTGTAGCGGACATGATAAATTGTGAAAACAAAAATCTCAAAAAGAACAAAGGCAAAACTGAAAACAACCTGAAGGAAGCAGAGGAAAAAATGTGTRTTTAAAACGAAAATTTCTGATCGCCTGAAAAGTTCGAACATCAGTCATGAACAATTCGATATTGAAAAATCCCATATCGAGGTCATGTCCGCCCTGAAATTGCCTCTTTAGGAAGGTGTTAGTCATTGCACCGGTCCGCGCCCCCGTAAGATTGTTATATCCGATATGTATATAAAATAGACTACATACATCTTGCTACCATATTCTGCTCCCACACTGGGGTTTGGCAGAAGGGCACATGTTAACGGTTGTGAATGTACACATAAAGCCCCCTAACTCCACGAGTCATGAGAACGTAAAGCGAATTCAAGATGATCTTTTCCATGGCACGTTGTTTGTCGATGCCCTGGCGGCGAGTGGTGCCTGCTCTGTCTTCATATTTGTCTATGTTCATAGTCACGGTGTCTTTTTGTAGGTCGATATTCACGCTAGGGCCGATAATTACACCAACATAATTCAGATCAAAACCTTGAATAGTGTATACACTGCCAACTTCATTGATGGTGTAGTCTCGTTCGCTCCATGGAACTACATGACCGGGGGTGAATTTGTCCCATCGTAATTTGAAGCCACCACGACCAGTGACAAACCAATCCTTATTACCACTTATACGATAAGGATAATCATAGGTGCTCAAAACTCGGCATTGTCCATATTTGTCATTTTTTTCCCTAATTCGGTTGTACATGGCCTGACAATCGTCAAATATTTTGAATTCGAAGCCTGCCCCTTCGCCTGTTCTTTCAGGCGGGATCGGCAAGACTTTTCTATCAAAACACAATTGCTGCACCCATTTCAAAATATCGGAATTGTCATGTGTACTGTTTTTCAAATGCATCCGAAACTGCTCCTTGAGTTCGTGCTCCTTCACAATTTTGCATCCTTTTTCAAAGCAGTCCTTCAAAGAGCTACCTTCACTGTTACCCTCCTCCCAGTACTGGTCAGTTCTTAAAGTCTGCTTATCATCATAGACTAGCACAATCACTTTGCATGTTTTCATGATTTCAGTCAAATGGTTGTCACCGTAAAATCTTTTATATGCGTTTTTACAAGTTGCTAGTAAATGCGCTTCATCGATAATCACACAATCATTAAGTGGTGTGTTTTTGCTTTTACTCTTTTCAAATTGATTAATATAGCTTGTCGGTCTTTCAATGTCATTTTTATTTAGATATGGAAAAGATTTTGCGATTCGATGATATAGACGGATCATCTCAGGATGGTTGACAAGAAGGAAATTTTTCGATCCTTTCAAAACTTTGTCGCCACCTTCTTTTGCCAATCTCTGAATCTCGTTGAACAAACTATTGAGTACGACCGATTTCCCAGTACCGGCTCCTCCCTTAATAACAAAAACGCTGGGTTGGTCCCCAGAATTAAAGGTTGCAATGGCATTCTTCACAAAATCAATAACAGTTTTCCTTAAGTAAACTTGCTCTTCCGATAAGGTGACATTTGCAAGTTTATCTATAGAATCATTTGCTTTTTCGCTTTTAACCCCGTTCCCTTTTTCATCTGTCTTAATGTATTTCTGCGGATTGACGGATTCTATTTGTATCGATCTTTTATTTGAGATGGTCATAATCGGTCAATTTTTATAGAACTTTAGTTTTTTCTTCTAATAGTTGTTCCATTAGAAGAAAAAAGTTTTACACCAACTGTCAAAATATTCCAACCTTCCTAAACCCGAGACTGTCTTTTCTGCGAGTGTTGCACCCCATAACAAAAAACATGTCATGGGCTCTGGGGCGCGACAACATTTTTGGCGTTGCAATATTTGGCGTCTGGCTTGTTGACATATTATATGAAGGCAAACAAAAAATTCATTTTGTTCTTATCTTGACGTGTCTTATCATGGGCCCTAATCTGAGAATATTAGATGAATCTTTAAAAGAGAATAAACAATTGCCTGCTACTATTCTGATGAGGATGTCAAACAAAAGTATTATGCAATTGCATGCAGGCACGACTGAGGTGGAGAGAGATGTAGAGTACGACGGATCGCATACAAGCAATACATTTCGGACAGAAGAAAGGCCCAGAGAAAGGCCCAAAGAAAATGGTTCGAGTTTGTTGGAAATTTTAAACGGAAACAATAGGATCAAAGGAAAACGAGCATCATTAGAAAGTCCAGGCGTGACTTTACGAAAAACCAATTCAAACCAAAGCACAGCCAACCTGAGGGCTCTTTTAAATGGAAATCAGAAGAAATCATTTATTGTTTCATTAAAACTACCTGAAAAGAAGAAAGAATTCTGGGTTACACTTAAAGTTTCTGGGTCTCGTAACATTTCAAAGGCATCTGTCTCCAAACCTAAAATTTCTGCAAAACAATCCAATCATCCATTTTTCCAACAAGTTTATAAACGAATGGATGCTGCAAATAACAGAGAATTGAATTTGGAAAAATCAATATTAACCAAGCGAATAAAGTATCCTTCCATTGCAGATTTTCCGTATCCCACAAAGTTGGATAGAGTTTCCATGAATATGAGAAGTCAATCTGAAACCGAAAGGACATGGCTAGCAAGCTTATATCCTATGGCAGAAATCAAGTTACCTTCTAATTCAAGAACTCAAAAAATGATTGTCTACAGTGAACTTGAATTTATTGAGTTTTATACTCTGTACAAAGATGCACAACCAAAAGAAACTCACCAATACCCCAACTTGGTAGCCACGATAGACGAGGATAAATTTTGGTTAAATGAGTTGAAAAAAAAATATGAACATTTAGTATTCAGTTCTAAATATAAAAAGTTTTTCAGTATTAAATATAATAAAGATCGGAGACTCAACACTACCGACCAATGGTGTGATTTGTATGCGCCAACAGGACACGAGCAATGTTTACAAAGTCAGCAAATATCAAATGATGTATTTAATTGGTTGAATTCTGCCTTTAATAGTTTGAAAAAAGTTGATCAGAGTAAACGACGAGAAAAACTAAAGACAAAAAAGAAATCAAACAAACCTAACTGGGATTCGTTTATTGTTTACTCAGACGAGGACGAAAGTGATGGAGATGATTTTTCCACCAATGTACCGTCTTTGATAATTGAAGGACCTATCGGTTGTGGCAAGACCAGTATTGTACATTCAGTCGTTGATACTGAACTTGAAGGATTTGTTTTTGAACTAAATTCCAGCGAGTCTCGGGCTAGAAAGGAGATTAATTTTCATTTAAAGCAGATAGGAACAACCTCTCTAGTGAAACATCGTAGTTACCATAAAGATAAAACTGTGATACTTTTTGATGACGCTGATTTGATCAACGAGGAGGAGGATGATAAAGATTTTTGGTTGGGAGTGACAGATTTGCTTAGTTTTTCTTATAGACCTGTCATTTTCACGACCAGTGATATATCCAAAATACCTAAGCACATTGTGAATGAATCTACGGTTTATAGATTTAACGACATCAGAAGAGGAGAAATTTTCCAGTATTTAGATATGATGGGACTGAGTCGCTCGATGAATATTGACGAGAAAATTTTAGACTATTTGTCTAGGATGGATTTACGTTGTGCAATAATGAATTTACAGATGTTTTCGTATTTCTACAATGCTTCAGATGTGGGTCTGACCAATATTACAGTTCTAGAAAACACAGCCGATAAAAGAGTCACATCGCTTGACACACACTCCAGCAATTTACAACAACTAGAGGATCGAATTTTGAGTCTCGACATAGAATATCATTCACAGCAAGTTGAAAGTCTGGATATGTTCCAGGAAAAGCAATCTGAAGACCAGGATTCATTTCGCCAAGGTGTAGTTGAATATTATCAGGCTGAAAAGAATTCAGCGGTAGAATTTTATGCCAGCAAATACTACTCTAACGGGTCCAGGTCTCGTATCTGCAAGTATCAAGATGCTATGGACTACTTGAAAAAAAACCCTTTGAATAGCTTCAGCCTACTTCCTGCTTCCGTTTGCATGACCCAAATTCTTGCCCTGATCCGACAAATGGCGGTTCAAGAGAAATTACGCGTTGAGAACAATCATCCTCAATATTTTGAGTTGTATCCTGAAGATATTTACGATGACATTTGAGCGTTTCTCCATTAAAGAACATTTTTTGCACACATCATGCTAAGCGTAGCAAAACCTACATGCCTTATTTAGCGCCCCTAACAAAAATTACCAAAATAGGAACGAGCAGCGCGACAACTACAATAGCTGCAATGAAATTCCGGTGAGTCAACAACGCCGGTATCGCTCTTTCAAGGTTTACCAAATAGAAAATGAATTTTTCAGGGTTGACGAATGAATTTTTTTGTGTTGACCGAAAGACACAACAAAAGAAGAGAGAATGTTGGCACACGCACAACGTTGTAGCAAAGCCAAGGTTTTGGCAAATCGTTCTTTTGCTTCAGTGGCTAACTTTGACAGCATTGTGTCTCCAAAGGGATTCGAAGCCAGAACACCCCCATATGCCAAACTGTTGAAGAATTTGAGCGAAGTCAAGAAGGTCATCAACAATCAGCCTCTCACCCTTGCTGAAAAAATCTTGTATTCACATTTGGTGAATCCAACTGAAATCTCAAATGACATCAGAGATATCAGAGGTAAACAATATTTGAAACTTAATCCAGATAGAGTGGCTATGCAAGATGCATCTGCTCAGATGGCTTTATTGCAATTCATTACATGTGGAATGAAGTCCACTGCGGTTCCAGGATCCATCCATTGTGACCATTTGATTGTTGGTAAGGAAGGTGCAGAGCAAGATTTAATTAGCTCTATTTCAACCAACAAGGAAGTCTTTGACTTTCTTCAATCTTGTGGTGAGAAATTTGGTATCCAATTCTGGGGCCCAGGTTCGGGTATCATCCATCAAATTGTTCTTGAAAATTTCTCTGTTCCGGGTTTGATGATGTTGGGTACTGATTCACACACTCCAAATGCTGGTGGTTTAGGTGCCATTGCTATTGGTGTTGGTGGTGCAGATGCGGTCGATGCTCTTACCGGCACCCCTTGGGAATTGAAGGCTCCAAAGATCCTCGGTGTCAAATTAACAGGTAAAATGTCTGGCTGGACTTCACCAAAGGACGTTATCACTCACTTAGCTGGTAAATTAACTGTGAGAGGTGGTACTGGTTACATTGTTGAATATTTTGGCGAGGGTGTTGAAACTTTAAGTTGTACCGGTATGGCTACTATTTGTAATATGGGTGCAGAAATTGGTGCAACCACTTCTACCTTTCCAATGCAAGAAGCTCATCATAAATATTTAGTGTCCACTAACAGAGGTCCAATTGCTGATTTAGCTAAATCTGTTAATCAACAGTATGGTTTCTTAAAGGCAGATGAAGGTGCTGAGTATGACCAAGTCATTGAGATTGATTTGAATACGTTAGAACCAAGCGTTAATGGTCCATTTACACCAGATCTCTCAACAAAAATTTCTGACTTGAAGGAAACTACTAAAAACAACAACTGGCCAGAGCAAATTACCGCTGGTTTGATTGGTTCTTGTACAAATTCATCTTATCAAGACATGACTAGAGCTATTTCAATCATTAACCAAGCTGAGAAGGCTGGTTTGAAACCAAAAATTCCATTCTTTGTCACACCTGGTTCAGAACAAATTAGAGCTACTATGGAAAGAGATGGTCTTATTGAAGTTTTTGAAAAGAATGATGCTATTGTTCTTGCAAATGCATGTGGTCCATGTATTGGACAATGGGATCGTGGAGACAATGCTCCTAAGGATGAAAATGTTATTTTCACTTCTTTCAATAGAAATTTCAAAGCTAGAAATGATGGTAACAGAAACACCATGAACTTTTTGACTTCTCCAGACATTGTGACAGCCATGATTTATTCTCCAGAAATGAGCTTCAATCCATTGAAAGATTCTATTAAGCTACCAAATGGTGAAGATTTCAAATTTTTGCCACCAACCGGTGAAGATTTACCTTCTTCTGGCTTCATTAAAGGTAGAGAAGAGTTTTATCCAGAACTTGAGCCACAACCAAAACCAGATGTGGAAATCAATGTTAATCCAGACTCTGACCGTCTTGAACTCTTAGAACCATTCCAACCTTGGGATGGCAAGGAAGTTGAAACAACTGTGATTTTGAAAGTTGAAGGTAAATGTACAACTGATCACATATCTGCAGCAGGTGCCTGGTTGAAATATAAAGGACATTTATCCAACATCTCTAATAATACCTTAATTGGTGCTGTTAACAAAGAAAGTGGTGAGGTCAATACTGCGTATGATCTTGATGGTGGTAAATTTACCATTCCTGACTTAATGATGAAATGGAAGGTTGAAAACAGACCATGGATTGTTGTTGCTGAACATAACTATGGTGAAGGATCTGCCAGAGAACATGCTGCTTTACAACCTAGATTTTTAGGTGGTAAAATCATTTTAACCAAATCTTTTGCTCGTATTCACGAAACTAACTTAAAGAAACAAGGTATGTTGCCTTTAACTTTTGCAGATGAAGCTGATTATGATAAATTAAGTGCTGGTGATATCATGAAGACTATTAACCTAGTGGACATGGTTGAGAAAAATGGTGATAACGGTGGAATTGTTAAAATGCAAGTCACCAAGAGAAATGGTGAGCAATTTGTCATTGATTGTAAACACACCATGTCTCTTGATCAAATCAATTTCTTCAAAGCAGGTTCGGCTATCAATTTCATTGGCCAGTCTAAGAAATAAAAAACTTGCACGAGCTTGCATGTATACCTATAGTTTTATACGTAAATACATTCATTACTAGACTGTATAGAGACTTTGTCGTGGGAATTAATTATTTCCATTTTCATTATTATTCATCCTATAATATAACAAATATCAAGTTTTGACGTTGTGTACATAGATTGTAAGAATACAGTGGTTTGTATACATTAGGGCGATCGGTCTCAACGACGACGGCCGTTTCTACCCTTGCTGGTTTTTTTAGGACGAGAGGCAACTGGTCCGGAATAGTGAGAGTAACCAAACTGCTCAATTGCACTGCTGTTTACCCATAAAGACATATGTTCTGCTCTCCTAGCATCTTGAAATCTCTTCAATCTGTTTTCTGCCCGGATTAATAATGACTTTCTTAAATCTTTCGAATCTGATTCCAAAGGACGGTCTTGAGAAAGGACCATTTGAATCACCTTTTCACGCATGGCTTTGTCATTTTTGAATGGATCATTGTCGTAATTATATTCATMTTCACTATCATTTGCTAGATTCGATTGCAAGTTATCTTGTTCGTCTTTATCATCCTCACTCAAAACTACACTTTTGCCTCCTGACCTTGTTGATCTTGTTCGTGACCGTGGTACTTCATCTTCACTTTCATCTGCTTTGTCGTCTTTTTCTTCGTGTTCTCTCTCTCCTCCATCCTTCACATCATCGATGATCGATTTATCTGCTGTGCTGCTCTTGGAGTCGTTTACTTCTGAAATACCAATATCATCACATTTCTCTTTGTCAGTTGAGGGGTTCTCAACATTTTTAATGGAGTTGTTTTTCAAATCATCTATATAATTCACAAGTTGGTCATTTGTGTAGATAGTTTTCAAAACTTGTTGTCGACTTTTAATACTACCTAAAATTCGATCTTTATATTCAATCAACTCCTTTTTCAAGGCCTTTTCCCTTATACCTTTATCATTCAACCAGGTCATCAAAGTCGAAAGCCCTTGGACATCGTCTATGAACGCCCAATTGACTCCAGAACTGAGCATGCGTTTGCCCTCATCTTTCTTCTTGCGTTTTAGGCCATGTCCGTTTTCAGCCTCTAAATGACGCATATCTTGTTCGCTTGGTCCTTGGATCCAGATGCGACCCATGAGATATGTCTCTGAATCATATTCACTATCACTGACATCCGCATCAGTTGATGCCATTTGAACATCTTCGCTATCATCTAACTCATCTTTATAAGCATGGCCATTAACTTCTTCGTCATCGTCGTCTTCTTCTCTTTCTTCTTCTTCGTCATCCACATCAACATTCTTACCAGCACCTAGATTAGGCAAACCATTTCTTTCAAACCACCAGTATCTGTTGAATACTTTATCTCTTCCAAGATATCTAATTCTAGAACAGTTAAGTTCAACCAAAGATTTATCAATTTCTAATCGCTTCTCCTTTAGATCTTCAATTTCCTTGACCTTGGCTGTACGTGCATTCAAAACTCCTAAAAAGTCGGGATATGC
This sequence comes from Pichia sorboxylosa, assembly GCA_001599115.1. NCBI lineage: Eukaryota > Fungi > Ascomycota > Pichiomycetes > Pichiales > Pichiaceae > Pichia > Pichia sorboxylosa. The sequence goes on along the minus strand of BCGC01000001.1, from coordinate 1,855,542 downwards.
AGCGGCCACCGTCTTTTCTAGCAAGCTTGGTTCGGGCAATAAAGTATTTTGCACTGGTCTTCCACCTTTATTCTTCATTTCTATAAATTTTTCTTTTTCTGCAGGGGTTTTCAACAACTTGTACTCCTCATCTTCAACTCTTTGTCGAATGTCTTTAATTTCAAGCGTCCGCATCTTGTCCAGAACATCTTTGTTAGCTGTATGTGCTTCTTCTATCTTTGCCTTGAGATCTTTCTGCAATTCAAATCTCTCACGTCTTAGGTTTGCGGACTTCTCAACAATCAAATCAGTATGGTTTCTAATGATGGTTCCGTTAAGCAACAAGGTCATCAAAAAACATAAAATTGAAGTTCTGCAGGCAGGTGTTACATTATGATAGAAATTGCTGACAAGTGTATCAATGTTTACTGGCTCGTCTAATGGTGCTAAAATTTCATAAACTTTATTAATCATTGGTTTAAACTCATTCATTGATTCAAAACTCGAAAAGATCCCAAGTAAAACAATGATCCATTGACCATTTTTGAATTCTCTTCTCTTCAACCTATCACGCCAAGATATTTTTTTATAATTGAGAATAGAGTATGCGTTATGATTGATATCTTCATCTTCTTCTTCGTATTCGGAGCCGGAAGGCGAATCATTTTCCTTGTCTTCTGATTCATTATTTGCCTCTACATCATCTTCATTATCTGAAAGATTGATGTTGCCCAAACTTTTATCCTGATCTGCACCAAGCAACTCTTGTTCCATTCTACTTCTTTTTTCAGCTCTTTCTTTTTCCTTTTCTTGAAGTTCAGTTTCAATATCAATAGGTTCCGTAATTTGAATTGTTCCAGAAGTGWCCATGCATGCCGTCAACATAGAGCAGAATATTTCAAGTAATAAAGGACAATCATTTTCAGTGTCCTTCCATTTTAAAGCGGTAACAAAATCATCAAAAGTGAATGTGTCTAAAACAAACGCTTCATGGAACATATTCAAAAAGATCCAAACTTCCAAAACATGAGAAGGATTACAATTTTGAAGATCTTCAAACTTAAGGGAGTCCTCATAATGTAAAGTTTTCCAAACTGGTTTAGTCTTTCCTTTGTCTTGTAGAAGTAAATCATCAACTATATGAGGTTTGGAATATTTTTTCTCGGAGTGTGATTCGGAATTAGATTTGCTATTCTTATCGGTACCGTCAATTTTGAGTTTCTTAGAACTTCCAACTTCATCATTATTTTCAAGTTTTCTGCCTTTACCATTTGAAGCGGGAGCAATACTAACATAATTTTTTTTAAACATTTCATCGTTAAAAGAGGTGTCATCAGCAATACCCTCATCAATCAATTTTTGCTTATTTATCTGATCAATTTTTCTATTTGATATCTTTATACTCTTGAAAAATCTAAGACATTTTTCATAGTGCCACACCTTTATTTTTTTCCTATGGGCAATTGAGAAAGGATCATCTGCTTCATATACTTCTTTGGTATTATATGGCTTCTGAGAAATAATAAAATGTGTCGTTTCTGGATCAAATGAGTCAGTGATGGTGACACCAACAAACTTGAAAAGTTTGATAACTTTATCTCTCATTCTATCTTCTGATTTCAAATCGTCAAAATAAGCATTTGTTTTTTTCAAAACTTTACACCATTGATCACGCCATTTATCAAAAAGCGGTTGCTCGGTTGGTGGTGTCTCTTTAAGATTTTCAAAAACTGAATGAGATAGCCCTCTAGTTGATCTCAAACCAAAATCATCGGCATTTTCATTTTGATTGAATATTCCCATTTTAGGCTGTGACTCTGGCTCATCAAATTGCAATCTTGGAACTAATAACTTATTTCCCACCGAAAAATCGCCAATTTGTTCTTCATCGTTAAGAATTGAAATTTGTCTCGAGCCACTTTTGGGAGGTTCCTTACTTATCAGTTCTTTAGGCCAGTCTAAAGTAATTTTATAATTTTTAGCAACCTCTTCACGAATGATCCAAGGAGATCCACCTTTGCTAGTTTTGTACAAGCTCATTTTCAGGAAAGTTTTCACATAGGATTTAGTGAAGCGATTTCTTTCTCTGACAATCATAGAGGAGTCCTCTATATCCATTTCTTGCTGCTCATCTGTCAAAAATACTCTATATGAAATAGACGGTTCTAGAGGGTTTCCTTCTGGATCGGATCTGTTAAAAACCACCTTCTCCTTTATAACACCAGGAGAGCGTGCATTGACATCAAGTTTGATGATGACTTTATCGCCTGGAAAAAATTCATCTCTGAATTTGGAATACACATGATCAACCAAAGCGTCGATTCTTGCAATCATTGAAAACGACACATATCTAAGAATAGGTTCTTTGACTGGTTCAGGAAAATTGTGTTGCATGGACATCAGTTCCTCGTGTTCCACTTTCAATGCATCGAAAAAGGTGAAATTGGAATTACCGCTTGTTTCACATACAAACTTATGAATGTTGTAGTACGACATTCTGTTTAGATATTCCTCATAGTCAGTGAACCATTCGCCTGTTTCAGGAATCACCCATACAGGAGATGATGCCACCGCATCTTCTGGGATTTTAGGTGGCGGAACAAAATCTATCTGTTTTCGTTTAAATAAAACCTGTACCAAACAAACAAGGGCAAAAAAAAAAACCATCTTCCATGGCTCAGAGCCTGTGTGTTTAAAAATGTTAGTATCTGCTTTCAACCTAAGCTGATATATAGCAATGACTGCCTTGTGTATGTTCTCTACATACCATTGGTAACTGCGCACGGGTCCTGGTAACGAAGGTCCAAGTGGTTATAGAAAGAAGAATCAAAAACCCAACGCAGTCAAAAACCGATGAAAACAAAACATTAAATCTGCTTATGATCTTTTGAGTTTTGGCGAAAATAGTTTTGTGTGCACGCATGAATGAATTTTGCACCAACCGAGAAGCCACGAAAATTGGCTTTGCCCGTGACGTCTCCATGCATGAATTATAGGAAGCATGGAATACAGGATAGACAAAGGGAGTTTAGAGAGTTTTTTATAAATTGAAAACGGCTATATACAAGAGAGAATAGTAGTATTTATTTGTAAATCCAGCCAAACATTCCGTCTTTCTTTTTATCTCTAACGTCTTTTGGTTCATAAACGGCTATGTCCTTCTTGATTTTTTCCACCGCTCCCTTTTCGTCATAGTTTCTACCAAGAACGTCAATGAACTCACCATCAGGGTCCATTAGATAAAAGAAAATGGAATGATCAACCAAGTAATCTTGACCTGGTTTGATATCCCGAGGAGTGCTGAAATACACTCTATAGTTTCTACAACACTGTTTGATTTGGTCGTAGTCACCTGTCAAACCAATAATATCGGGATGGAACTCGCTCAAATATTCTGTTATGACCTCTGGAGAGTCTCTGGCAGGATCRCATGTGATGAATATAGGCTGGAGCTCAATGTTGCTTTTCTTCAGTTCGTTCAAAATCAAGCCTAACTTATCCAACTCATCTGGACAGATGTCCGGGCAATGGGTGAATCCAAAATAAATGATGGAGAATTTGCCCTTCAAGTCTTGTTCAGTGAAAGCTTTGCCTTCGTGSGTCACCAAATTGAAAGGTCCACCAATTAAAGGCTTTCCAATTCCTCTATTGGCATCTGCTTCTTTCCGTAACTTGATTTTCTCCTTTTCRGACCGGAAGAACACCGTCAGCGCCCCACCAACAGCCAAAAATAAAACAAAAGATTTCCATGATATATATTCAATAGGCTTTCTTTTGTAATTTTGTGAGGAGTACTCTTCTTTGCCTATAGGAATACCAGAAAGTGGACGTTTCGAATATACCTTTTTCTGTCCAACAGATGCTTCTTTATTGGTTTCTGGTTGTCTGGAAGGCTCTGCGTTTTGTAGAGCTCTCCAACTARTGGAGAACATACGTTTGGTTCCATTAAGAGCACCGAATTGTTTAAGCGTCTTACTCAACATTGTGTCTCTTTGTTTTATGAAAAGAAATCACCCGATCTTTACTCACCCTGTGGGTCTCTCTCTTTCAAACGTCGTGAGCAATCTGATGTGATTTAAATTTTGTCAATCGCGGGTCAGATGAAGTTGTACACCACACATCTTGCCTGCTTTACATAACAGATGGAAGACTCTTGAAACGTGTGGGGCTGTAAAACATGCTGGAAAGACTGTGTGGACACTACCATGAGACCTTTGGAAATAATCGCACAGTTCTATATATATATAGACAGTAGTACTGGTTTTGGAATTATAGAACAAAATATACAGAGAAAAGATGAGAGCGGTTAGTTTTTACCGGCACCTGCTCTGAAGTACATGATATCACCGTCTTCAACAACATAGTCTTTACCCTTTTGTAATAATTTACCAGCAGCCTTGACGTTTGCTTCGGAACCAAGCTCGACTAACTCAGGGAACTTCATAACGTTGGCCAAAATGAAAGTCTTCATTAAATCTGTGTGGATAACACCAGCAGCACCCGGTGCCTTGGTACCTTCTCTGATAGTCCATTCTCTAACTTCGGTCTTTTCACCAGCAGTGAAGAAGGAAATCAATTGCAACTTTTGTCTCATGAGAGTAATCAACTTTGGTAAGACAGATGGGGCGCCAATCTTCTTTTCTTCTTCTTCTCTTTCTTCGTCGGTTTCCATTTGGGATAATCTTTCTTCGTAAGAAACGGATAATGGAACAATGATATCACCYGGAGAGTATGTGTCAACCCATTCCTTGATCTTCAATAACCACTTATTCTTCTTTCTAATAAAGTCCTTTTCGGATAAGTTGATCAAGTAGATAGATGGCTTGGCAGTAAGCAAGAACATGGAGTTAATGATTTCAACTTCCTTGGCGGTCCAGTTTTGGTTGGCCACACGGTGTCCTTCTTCTAATAAATCAATGATCTTTTGGACAAGAATAGCTTCCTCCTTCTTTTGCTTGACTTCCAAACTTTGTCCACCTCTCTTGGTGATTTTTTCGATACCTTCTAAGTGCTTCTTGGAGAATTCGATATCCTTTAATCTCAATTCTTCACTGATGATTTCTAAATCTCTGACTGGGTTGACATCACCTTCAATGTGAATAATTTCAGCATCATCGAAACATCTGACAACTTGATAAATAGCATCGACAGCTCTAATGTTAGCCAAGAATTCGTTACCTAAACCTTCACCTTTGGATGCACCTCTAGTCAAACCTGCAATATCATAAATGGTGATGTAAGCTGGGACCTTCTTTGGTCTACCGTACAGATCCATCAACTTCTCTAATCTTGGAGAAGGAACAATGACTCTGGCTTCTTCTGGTTCAATAGTTGCGAAAGGATAGTTGGCTGGGTTACCTAATGGGCATCTGGTAATGGCTTGGAAAAATGTCGATTTACCAACATTGGCTAAACCAACAATACCTGACTTCAAGTTGTTACCTGGACGACCTAAAAGGATCTTCTTCTCTTCTTGCTGTTTCTTTGGGGCCATTTTCTGTTACCTAAGGAAATCCTCGTCGTAATGAAAAAGTCGAGTCACCGACCGAGTCAAAAATTTTCAGATGGAACTCTGGTGTTTTTTGCCAGTGCCACTATGCTTTTCTTCGCTAAGAAATCGTGTGCCGCTGCTGCAAATGGAGTGCGATGGAGCCAAGATTTCACACAAGTTTTAATTGTAAGAGAATGACTTCTGCAAATAGTGATACGTTGGAATTCACAGTTGGGAAAAGCAAAAACGTCTAAATTGCAAATTATAAGGAAATGTGGTTCAACTAATAGCGGATTAGGCCTTTAAGGAAAGAATTGGGTTGGTGCCAATATTATATTTGGCTTTAAAATATTGCATGGTAGCATGGATGTTTTGTAGGTTAATTGGGGAATAAACATTGTGACTTTTGGCAATCGACGAAACCCGCCAATTAAGAACTGTGTTTAGCTTATGGTGTTAAGTTTCAAGAATAACTATATGAAACTAACCCTTTAGCTTTTTTTTTAAAAAAATATTAACGTCAAAACGATATAGCTTTTGTGTTTGCTTCAAGCTAATATTCCTTCGCCTCAGTGAATACATTTTATAAAGATGAATCAAACGCAAGAACGATAATTTTATTACTACTATGTGAATAAAGTGCAATTCAATCTAAAGCCTCGGTTAGTTTGTACACTTGCAATATGCAAGGAATTGTAATGGGAAAACCATAATTCTTCCCATTATCGATCTCCGTTGGCTGTGTATACATTTTAGTGGCTGTTTCCCCATTTATTACTACTGCTCTTTATCCTTGTGTGTTACTCTAAATAAGCAAAATTAGTATTTCTATTAAACATAAACTAATGGCATACTGGTTGAATATCATTGGAGTTTGGTTGTCACCCTATCTCTCGAAAATCTTCCCAGTACCATTACAGGAATATAAAAGTTGACAAGCGTTGAGTTTTTGAAAATGAAGCAGTATCTCTATTCATAGAAAAGGGTTATTTTGCTTTTTT
>BCGC01000001.1:1746467-1840748 GCA_001599115.1 Pichia sorboxylosa | reverse complement strand
AAGGCGAGAATGGCTTCTATGGACATGGTAGACAATGTTCCCCACGATAATAGTTTGGAAGAAGAATACCTTACTAAATAACCTCTTAAATTTTTATACAAATTCTGCATGATTTAAATCCACTTTAAATATTTTCTAAAAGAGATCGGAACCATAGACATCATGCATGCATGCATGCCGAATAAATGATATGAGCCACCGCACAAGCAACCACGTTTTTTCTGCGGAGCGCAATATTCAAATATATATATATGGACTGAAAATAGAAGCGATGACACATTTTGTTCGAGGGTATGAGGTGTAATTTTTCATCACGAGATGAGTTTCCATTTTCTTTGTGTACTAGTTATTTTCTTCCTAGAGAATTAGTGGTAGAAAAAAATAGTATTTTTTTRAAGCAAACAACATGGCTGATTCTCGTACTAACTCCGCTCTTCCAACCGAAGAAAAATATGATGATTTAAGAATCCTTGCAAACGACCCTCTAATTTCCCCAGAACTATTAATCAAAGAACTTCCTATGACACAAGATTCTTTGAAGACAGTGATCCAAGGTAGAAAAGATGCTACTAACATTGTGAAAGGAACTGATGACAGACTTCTTATTGTGGTTGGTCCATGTTCGCTTCATGATGAAAAGATTGCTTTAGAATATGCCAAGCTCTTGAAACCATTAGCCGATGAATTGTCCAACGAATTGGTGGTTGTCATGAGAGCTTATTTGGAAAARCCAAGAACCACTGTTGGTTGGAAAGGTTTGATTAACGATCCAGATCTCAATGACTCGTTCAACATTAACAAGGGTTTGCGTTTGGCTAGAAAAATTTTTGTGGAACTGACTGATTTAGGTCTTCCTATTGGTTCCGAAATGTTGGATACCACCTCTCCACAATACTTGAGTGATTGTTTGGCCTTTGGTGCTATTGGTGCCAGAACCACCGAATCTCAACTTCACAGAGAATTGGCTTCTGGTTTATCCTTCCCAATCGGATTCAAAAATGGTACTGACGGTACTTTGGATGTTGCTGTTGATGCTATCAAGGCTGCAGAAAACTCCCACCAYTTCATGGGTGTCACCAAAAGTGGGCTAGCTGCCATCATCACCACCAAGGGTAACCACTCTTGTTTTGTCATTCTTAGRGGTGGTAAGAAGGGTACCAACTACGATGAAGCTTCGGTCAAGGAAGCAAAAGAAAAGCTTCCTGCCGGTAAGGTCATCATGGTGGACTGCTCCCACGGTAACTCTAACAAGGATTACAGAAACCAACCAAAGGTGTGTTCSGAAGTTGCAAGACAAATTTCTAACGGTGAAGACAAAATCATTGGTTTGATGATTGAGTCAAACATCAACGAAGGTAACCAAAAGATTCCTGCTGATCTCAAGGACTTGAAATACGGTGTCAGTGTCACTGATGCTTGTGTCAATTTTGCCACTACTGAAAAAATGCTGAGAGAACTTTCTGATGCAGTGAAAGCTAGAAGAGCAAAGAAATAGTTATTTCTCTYACTCATCCATATACACTATATATATACACACACATGCATGCATATATATCTACATTATTCTTATATCTCCCCYTAAACGTYYATATTTTGCTTTTATTTTCTTGGGTCATGGCACTAAAAACTTGGAAATTGAAAATCCCATATGAAAATTTCTCTGAGGATCTGAGTCATGGTTGATTCATTYTCAGCCAAGAGCGATGCTGAAATTTCACTTTAATTCATTGATTTGTGGTGATGCAACTGCTACCCAATTGCTTTTAACTAGTTTCTTTTACATAGGTTGTTGTGARAAATAGTGACAATGAGTGTTGTCTATGTGATTGATGTTAATTCCGGGAATCTACAGTCCTTGTCCAATGCCATAGCTTCGGTCGGATACACCGTGAAGTTTATAACCGATGGCAGTGATCCTAATTTATTAACAGCAGATAAGCTTATTTTGCCAGGAGTGGGTAATTTTGGCCACTTTGTGAAGGAATTACATGCTCGTAATTTTGTTCAACCAATTAAGAAATTTATTGAGTCAGGAAAACCAATAATGGGAATCTGTGTTGGTTTGCAAACCTTGTTTGAGTCCAGTGAAGAAAGCTCGGGCGTTGAAGGTCTGTCTATCTTACCCGGCAAACTTACCAAGTTTGATGCTTCAACAAAGAGTGTTCCACAGATTGGTTGGAAYACTGTTTCTATGCATCTCGAAGACAAAAAGTACAATGCGCTCTTCGGTATTAATGAATTTAACAAATACTATTTTGTCCATTCCTATGCTGCAATAAGGTCAGAAAAAGAAATCAGCAGTCTRACGGAAAATGGATGGAATCTAGCATTGTGTACGTACTTGGATGAAACATTTGTGGCTGCTGTATCAAAAGATAACATTTTTGCAACCCAATTTCACCCAGAAAAATCAGGTGTTGCTGGTTTGAAAGTCATCAAATCATTCCTTGAAGGTACCAAGTTTACAACTGTTGAGAATTCTAGAATTAATGATTTTGCCGTTGAAAAAACAAAGACTGGACTGACAAGAAGAATAGTGGCTTGCCTGGATGTTCGTACAAATGATCAAGGTGATTTGGTTGTTACCAAGGGTGACCAATACGATGTTAGAGAAAAAGATGACGGTAATAACGTTAGAAATCTCGGAAAACCAGTTGAAATGGCAGAGAAGTATTATCACCAAGGTGCCGATGAAGTGACATTTTTGAATATCACATCTTTTAGAAACTCTCCCGTTAAAGATTTACCAATGTTACAAGTTTTAAAACTGGCTGCTAAAACATGTTTTGTTCCATTAACCGTTGGAGGTGGTATCAAAGACATTGTTGATCCAACTGATGGAACTGAATATTCTGCTCTCAAAGTGGCATCCATGTATTTTGATGCTGGTGCTGATAAAGTTTCCATAGGTTCAGATGCTGTYAGGGCTGCCGAACGCTATTATGAAAATGGCTGTAAAGGCTCTGGTGATTCTCCAATTGAAACTATCTCAAAATCATATGGTGTCCAGGCTGTGGTAATTTCTGTTGATCCAAAACGTTTCTACTTTAAAGACCCAACTGATTTCAAATATAAATACATCAAAGCCGAAACACCTGGTCCCAACGGGGAAGAATATTGTTACTATCAAGTAACATCCCAAGGTGGACGTAAGGTGCACGAGCTAGGGGCAGTTGARCTAGCAGTTGCTTGCGARGCACTTGGTGCAGGTGAAATATTACTGAATTGTATCGACAAGGACGGTTCCAATTCTGGTTACGATTTTGAATTGATAAATATGGTCAAAGATAATGTTTCCATTCCAGTGATTGCGTCTTCCGGTGCAGGAAATCCACAACACTTTGTCGACGTTTTCAAAAACACCAAAACTGATGCAGCTTTGGGAGCTGGTATGTTCCACAGGGGCGAATACACCGTGAAACAGGTCAAAGATTATATGACTGAACAAGGTCTTTTAGTWAGACAAGATGATACTACGTTATAGTATCCAACCMAGCCCTTAGAAATCCACCTTGAACCAAATTTTTTTTGCAAACAATACTAATACTTACATTACTTTTTGTACGGATATATATATTATATTATTAACTGTCCTCAAACTCTTCAATTTTGTCTAGTCTTTCCTCAACTTTATTTTCGTCAAGTTTTAGACCTGCACTGACACTGAATTGACCACCACAGCCAACAAGTTCAATGTTATGTTCCTTAGTGGCAGTGTTATCAATTCTTGTTGGTTTTTCAACATCTTCATCTAGATTACCGAGACCAACTGCGTAGGTATCAGCAAATCCCCAAGAGTACACAAAACCGTCTTCAGTGACTGCCAAAGAATGATGAGATCCACATGTCACTGTCTTAATTGGAGGCAATGTCGTCATTTTAGTTGGAACTGGTAATGATCTAACGTTACCATGAGCATCAATGATGCAGTCATCCAAAGGTAATTTGTCTTTTTCGATACCAATCTCCTTCATGTCATATCTACCAAAGGTGTAAACCTCTCCTTTGTCAGTAAGGGCCAATGAGTTGTGYTCACCACCTGTAATGGAAACAATGTTTATATCCTTGAARGTTTTTATCTCCGTTGGTTTAGTGACAACTGCACCATCATCTATATTCATATCGACACCACATTGACCATACTGATTAAGACCCCAGGCAACTACTTTTCCTGTTTTAGTGATTGCAAATGAGTGGAATTCTCCGGTACCAATGAAAATCACATTTTTCAAACCAAAAGATCTTGGTTCTAACGAAGATAACAATGATCTCTCCAGGATCTTACGACCTAGTTGATATTGTTGACCATTACCCCATGCATAAACAATACCTTTATTATCCAGGGCTAAAACATGGTCCTTACCGGCGGCTAACTGCACAATATTTTCTAGTTCYGAAATTCTAGTTGGTGTCTTTTGATATTTGACAGTCTTGGAAAAGCCCAAAATACCCTCATTATTTCTGAAAGTACCCCAAGCCCAGACATGTCCATTTTCAAGTAGCACCAATGAAAGATTGTCACTTGCTGCTAACTGCACAATYTTGCCATCTGTAGGCAATCCCTCTACTTTTGCAGGAGTCGATTCAGCCTCATTCAAGTCACCATCTTCATCATCATCGTCTTTGATATCATCCATATCTCTTAAATTTTTGTCACTGGCGGCCGATGTGTCTCTACCCAAAACACAAGAGTCATTGGTACCCCAAGACCAAACTTGGTTGTTTTTATCTAATGCCAAAACGTGCATACCACCAACAGCAAAATCGACAATTCCCACGTCCTCCTTTTTTAGGAACGGGTTGAGTCTTGGACGCTTGACTTCCTTAGTTTTTGCATCTGGGCCTAATCCAAGCTCACACATAGAGCCAGAACCCCAGACAAAAACGTCCAGAGGTTCTGTTTTCGCCTTGCAAAAATCATTGATGGTTTTATAACGTGAAGCACGAACTGCTTCAAAACTGTGGGTAACCGATGCATCATGTTTGACTCTCTTGGTTGGACCTGGGGTTGCATTCCCTTCCGACACCAATGATGCTGCCACTCTTTTTCTCACCAATTTAGCCATTTTTTTCTTCCAAAAGTGGTGTCAGTTGATGAAGATTTAAGCACAATTTTCAACTCAGAAAACCCACTGTCTTTTTTAGCATGAAATCTTTCCGAAATGTGATCGATCACGATGGTTTTGTGATCGCGATCACAGCCTTTCAAATGGAGGTTTTGCTMCCCAAGAAGAGTGTAGCACGCAACAGATGAACCATTACAGAATRACATCCAGTCCTTGAATTAAAAATATTCATTGACACTTTAGTATGAAAATAAAACTCCATTCAAGAAGTTTACACATGTATTTTTCAAAAAAGCACCATCTTCCCATCATTTGAGAATTATGTATGCACACACACACACACACTTAGCAGGGACTTTCAAAATCAATCTTTATTGCTTTGCAATCTGAAACATAACTCCACATGTAATATATAACCATGAGTGGCTTTCTGCTATTATAATGGGAAAACCATAATTCTCCTCATTATTGATTTCCAATCGCGGCATCAACTTTAAAGATAGCTTCCTTCATTATTACAACCCTGATATATATGCTTCTGGTGTGCACATGGACATTTTACACCAAATAAGCAAGAGTAATCATCACATAAATCATGAAGTTCAAAGGCACATTGGTTAAAGATCATTGGGGTCTTGCTGTCACCCTATCTCTTACGCATCTTATGGGTATCATTACCGCCATGAATATATAGATATATATATGCAAGCATGAATGCATACATGTACCTAGTGATTCCTCACGGCAAACAACCAACTACACTACTGGCCTTACAAGCTGCATAATCTTCTCCACTCATCAGTTCCACCAGAAGGTGGTAGCACAGAAACGGTTCTGCTCTCCTCTACTCGAAAGCCTTTTTTCTCYGTTTTGGCGCGACATAAGCTTCTCTCTTGAAATCTCGCGCAGAGCTGCTAACTGACAAAACCATGTGACTATACGGCCTAAAAATAAATTAACAAGATCATACAGTCGTGGCAACACGCGAGGATTTGCGGCATGTTTATCAGAAGCACGACTCGAAGCGTGGATGAAAAAGTTATTTTACGAAGACTAGAACACTTGTAAATTGAGAGTGGAACGCCAACTACTAGTGTTGGAGTGTTTTTTTTGAGACAACATTGTTTCCAGTTATGTCTTTGGCTAGTAGAGAGGGAAAGGAAACAAGCACGGGATTCCAGGCCCGGGGAGAGGTGCGAGCTAGAAAAGCGACGACGGTAGAGAATGAGGTTGGAAAAGAGGTGATGGAAAAAGAAGAAAAGAAGCTCAAGGATCTGGAAAATATGGCCAAGGCTTCAGAGCTGGACAAGCTATTGTTGGCAATGTGCGTGTCCTTTTATGCGGTGTTATACATGATGACCAAGTCGGAAATACGAGAAACAGTGGCAGATAACCACAAGGTTGTTCAGTTTGTCTCCAGCTTCAAGAAATTCTACACTTTACAATACAAATATCCAGATTCCGATTATTATGACATTGGCTTTGACGATATTTATTTCACAGTTTTTTGGGTGATCAATCTGATCTTCCTCAGAAGCTTTCTAATTGCGTATGTGTTCAAACCATGTGCAAAACTTTTAGGTATCACAAAATACAAGCCAACCCAGCGGTTCATCGAACAAACCTGGTCAATTGTCTATTACCTGTTTTCCTGGGGATTTGGCTTTTATCTTTACTACAAATCCGACTATTTTTTCAACTGTCACAATATCTACGCCAACTGGCCCCATGATAAATTAACAGCAGAATTCAAATTCTACTACTTGCTTCAAACTGCTTCATGGTTCCAACAATTCATTGTCATCCATCTGGAAGCAACAAGAAAAGACCACTATCAGATGGTATCTCATCATATTATTACCTGTTTGTTATGCACAGGTTCATACGCGTACTATTTCACAAGAATTGGTCATATCATTCTATTGTGCATGGATATCGTTGATGTCTTTCTGTCAACTGCCAAGATTTTAAAGTATTGCGGGTTTCAAACAATTTGTGATATTATGTTTATTGTCTTCATGTTTTCCTGGGTCGTTTTAAGACATGGTGTTTACAATTATGTGTTATATTTCAGTTGGACCCAGGCACGGAAAATAATGAACGCCGACTGTAGTAGATTTTTACCCACTGACAATGTTAAAATATGCTATACAGATTTACAAATCGATTACTTCCTATTGTTGTTGGCATTCCTGCAAATTATAATGTTCATTTGGATGTATATGATTCTTAGAGTCGCTTACCGTGTGATCAAAGGTTGTCCTGCCGATGATGTTAGAAGTGATGACGAATGATTCCATTTTCATTACTTCTTTGTTTTGGATCTTTTTTTAGTTTCTCTTCTTTTACTACACGATAATTTTTTCCGTTGCATTCAGAATAGCTAAACCTCCTCATATAATATATACAAATTTGTGCACATAAATATATATAGAGACAAAGACTTTTAGATTTCTAATTCTCCAGAGAATAAAACAAGGCTGTACCGTTCATGCAAACAAGGAAGAATACAAACAAATAACCATAACTAATGTTCCCCATACTATTAAAAAAAGCGAGAAATCTTTCAATAGTTGGCTCTTGAAAATTGGATTGTTGGCCTCTGTTGGGGAATATTTGTATAATCTGTCAATAATTGATTCATCTTCTGTTGCAATCAACTTGTAACCATAAAATCCCGGCAATATAAAACTGATCAACACACCCCCAGTTGATCCAACAATGGATAAAATCAACTCAAATGAATTCAGATAAAATGCCGCTAGATATGAAGCAAAAAGAAGCAATATTGACAAAATGTAAAACCGTCTGTCCGACATTGGAATATTCTCATGTTCTTCTTCTTCTGCTTCTGCTTCTTGAACAGTTAGCTCGTCAATTAAACTTTGTGCAGTGATCAATGGGGATCTATCGCCAATTACTGGTTCAGTTTCGAGGTAAGACTTGATCCAATGTTCGGTAACCACATGATAAATATTGTTGAAAGAGACACGTGCTGGATAAAACATCAACGGATAGGATAAAACAACCATCAATACCAACAAAGCTCTTCCAAATTGGGTGTAGAAATTATTTTCATACATCAGTAAAATATTACCAGTTAAAGCATTACCAAAAGTGAGGTATCCTGATAGTGCAACAGAGATGAAAATCACTGCAGTAATAGTCATTGAGATGTATGTGATGCTACTGATACGCTTAACTGTAGGATCTTCCAACTCCGAGACAATTGAGTATTGCGTAGGACACGTATAAGCCAACACAACGATACCCAATGTTTTGAACACTGGTTTTATTCCTTGCGGAGTAAATAACGAAACATCACCATGCTTTTCAATTGGAATATTGTGAAAATCGTTTAATACGCCAATGAAGAAGTAGGAGTAAATCAGGACGCAAATGTACACAATAGCAGCTAGTGCCACTATCGATGTATATTTAAGACTGTCAATCTTTTTCATCAAAGAGAGTGGAATGATAAGCACAGTTGAGCACATAATGTAAAAAACCTTCATGGAGTGTTTTTCCCAACCGTCAAATGTGTACACCAGAGGTAGAAGATCACCGGTCAAGACAAGATATGARATGTTTACACCAAAGCATTGAAGAAAAATGGCAAAGTCAAAAAGAACACACAACGATGGATATGTGAGTCTACAAACTGTGAAAAATGTTGCCGTTCCCCGTGGTAGAAACTTACTACTGAGTCCTTGTAGTATCATACCCACACCGTTTGCAAACCCGGCAAACAAAACAATAAATGTACCTAATAAAATGGAATCAGTTCTGAACGCATACGGTAGAACCAGGATCCCGGAACCAATAATCGTGTTCAGTGTATTCACCACTGAAGACGCAATGTTTGCCCCTTTGCCATTAGACAACATTGTAGTTGTAATGGAAGGAAAGAAATTTGTTATCAACYCCAAAGATGACAAATTGTCTACATGTTATTGATACGAATGCGACACTCCACATGAAGATCTAAAATTTCAATTCTCTCGTTTTTCCCTCTATTGATTCCGTCTAAAACACGAAAACATGTCGAGCGTTAACAATCCTAGACTACAGACATCAAGGAGGCTTGTCGATTCCGAGAAAAGGAAGAGAGCCTTGTTTTCTTGTGACCGATGCAAGCTTCGAAAGACAAAGTGTAAAAGAATCCAGAATAACGATCTAAAATATGACAATATAACACCCTGCGCACAATGCACAAAAGCAGGGGTTTCCTGCATAACTTCTATACCCCGGAAAAAAAGATTCTACGGACCGGTGAAGAATATTTCTTTACATTATAAATGCATGTTAGCACTGGTATCGGGRCTGTTTCCCGATGCCRATATTTACAGTATTGAGGAGTTGATGAATATCGGCCACAATTTGAAGTTTGAAATGCCTGAACTTGATCACATGGATGAAAAAATGGAAGACGATGAAAAGAATACTTTTGATCAACTGGAAAAAGAGGTKGCCCGAAATAACAATAGGGTAGAAGATCTAGTCATAAAAGTAGATCCCGAATCTGAAAATAAAAAGCAAACCCAGAAGASTGGTACTAACTCTTCTAAAGRCGATACTCCAGTCGAAGAAAAAAGCGATATTTCAAAACCTTTGAAGGCTAAAATTGAAGACACRGAACCAAACCTAGCAGACACATTGCCCGAATCAATTAAAATTAGGAAGAGTAATGTTGAYAGTGAAAAGCTAATAATGGATAAATTTGGACACACACATTTYATTGGTAATTTTGGTACTGCTTCACTTTTGAACGGTCTTTGTGATATTATAATCAAACGATCCTTTAATCAAAAAAAACCTCCAACGTCGACCCAAGATCTCAGGGATAGCTCGGTACAAACAATTACATCGGACAATGTACCCGTTTACCAACATCCTACACACTTGTATAATATTGATTCCATGAATATTGAAAGATTCCCTCTTATTAACTTGGTTGAAAGATACGAAGCCGATATTTACGTTAAGGTATTTTTTGAGAAGATCCACAAATAYTATTTTTTATTTGATGAATCAAAGTTCATGCAACGSTATAATATATTTTGGGATGAATTGAATGTGAAAAAACCCAATGAAGGAKGCCTTAAATTGAATAGTGCAGAGGTTTGTTATATTTATACAGTTTGGATTTTGGGGAGAAGATTTCAACAATACTCATATCCGGAGGATCTWCCGGAAAATTCTGTTTTAGATGAAGAAATGATGGGGAAACTAATTGATATAATTAAACTTTCCTTGGCAGATGTGGTCCTTACACCCTCGATTGATGGAATACGTTTACTAATCTTATTTTCGGTATATTTATCTAGTATCAAAGTGAGAGAGAGTGGTTATTGTTTGATGGAATTGGCAGCTATTCAGGCGAAGAGTTTGGGTTTACATAGRAGATCAATTGTGGACAAGTTTCAGGATCAAAAGTCTGATGTTATGAAACGGATTATGTGGTCTCTTGCAAAGGCAGAGACCACTTTGTGTTGTTCATTTGGAAGAGCCAGTGCTATACCGTGGGAAGAAATCGATATTGATTTCCCTGAATTGAACGATGTTTCAGATGAGCTTTTCAAAACATTCTATTTTGAGAGTGGTAAGCTAACTAAAATYATTTTTGAATTATTGGATTATAAAAAGAAGACGCAAAAAGATCCACTGTCACAGTCAAGTATTGAAAAGGCATTATATTTCAAAACAAAACTAGAGATTCTATGGGACAATTTACCAGAAGAATGGAAAGATTATAAATCACTACCAATCAAAAGATACAAACCCAAATTACATATCCAATATTACTATTATTACATCACATTGACACTACCAATGTTATTACACATAGTCAATATACAAAACTATGCTATAGATAAAAAGGATCCATTTTTAAGTTTATTTGTGAAGGGTATTAAAGCGTCGATAATGACGGCAGAAATTGTTAACTATACAGACTCAAAAGGATTTTTTAATGGTACTCTTTATTATGATGTTTTTTATTGCTACAATGCAATAATGGTTTTGACTTTAACTTACATTTTATTCAAGACATCTCAAAGCACCGGAAAACAAATTATTAACCTGGAATATCTAAATGATAACTACGGCATTAATCTTGAACAAGTTTTGACGTCAATTAATTTGATACGGAAGTTGGTTCTCAAAAATTTACACAAAATTGATGGAACGATGAAAAGAATGTCGGATATCATAGAAACTTTACTTGAAGATTTAGGAATTATTCAGATGTTGGTTCAAAAGTTCAATGCCCAGCCAAGTAGCGTGAAGAATATTGAAGACAAGGGTGACAGTGGTGGAACCAGTGTGAATAGTATTCCATCTTCTTACAGAAGAATCAAAATTGCTTTACCAAAGAGTGAAAAGAAAAGGAAATCGTCAAAGCTGTGGGATGTACGTAAGACAAATGATGATTTGGACATTGCATCTAACCACAACAAAATGCAAAAACGTGAAGCGGCTGGGCCACTGCAAATGAAAAGGGCCCAATCGCATCCTTTAGAAGAAACTTCGAAACTGTGCCAACCTGACCCCTTATCCATCGATAATCCGAACTTGAACACAGATCTGATGTTTTTCCCCCCAGATGCTCCCCATCATGTACAATTCAGCAACAGAGTTAAAACCCATCTTTTCAAGCCCTTTGCCACCGATAACATCCCCGCAGCAAACTTAGGATACAACGAAGAGTCYATRATTGAGTACTCGGGCAATTCTGGCAACCCTCCCTCTATCGGCGATTTAGATGTTACTAGTAGTTACAATCAAGTGGACGAAGTCTTGAGCTCTCTCAGCTTGAGCACAGACCTCATGGATGCCCTTTTTGGAAGCGAATTGTTTGATAATGACGCCACTACAACTGATACAGGGTCCRGTATGTTTTGATCCTCGTACGATACTGCTAAACYCCTCTTTGTGATCTRAGAGCCAACTCACCAATTGTTCAATCCTTCAAAGATAGAAAAGAAATGTTTTCCCGTTTGAGATAAGCTGCGCGATTCGAATATTTTTACCTATTTGAGTAATTTAAAGAGCGTTATCAGTAGGCGGTGCGTGGTAGTATATAAAAGCTATGCTATGTCAAGGCCAACATCCTYTKGGGAGTGGAAAGAGTCTAAGTTGGTGTTAGATTCATCGTTCTGCAGCRGTTGTTCTGAGTGAGAAATCCAACAGTAACGAACATGTCGGGAGAGAACACAAGTTACTATACTCTGYTAGGGTTGAGTACTGCTACCATCACAAGTCTATATCTTGGGAAATTAGCATGGGACAAATATAACAGYACATCTAAACAAAAGATACCTGTCAGAAACAGAAAATCGTCAACCTATTCGTCATCAGCAGATGAACCGGTTCCAAAACCAACACCTCTATACATCACACCAGAACAGGTACAAACGAGAGATGACAGACCTTGGAGACCCTTCAGATTTCCTTATCACCAGACCATGTCTATTTTCAAACTTGATGTCAATCATTGGTTAGATATGGACAAGTATTATGTGCAGTACATTGAAGAGAAAAAAAGAGTGCTTCACACATATGGCCCTGATAATTTTGACTGGTTACCTGGCAGTGAGTTGGCATGCAGGGAACTGATGGATATTGTCAAGGAACATCTGATGACTAGATACCCACTGTTATTYACCACGAARGATAACGGGGTCCACGTTAAAAATGAACTTACGGGCGAAGTTCTTGATTTCAGTGAGCCACTGATGGACCATCCTYTGATTTATGTCTCAAAAATGGCAAAAGAGGACTTCTATATCGTTTTACCAGACTCCGAAGGTGTCCATAGATTAATGGCTGCTGCTGTGCCCTTCCCTGGTGGTTCTTTTGGTATCAAATACAAATTGGGCAAAACTTTAGACGTAATTCACAATGAGGTTCCTTATTATGAAACCAAGCTAAAACCTTCGATGGAAAAATGGTTTGCAAGAATGCAGCCTGCAGATTTGGTTGAAAGAGCATCATGGTATATTTCTTGGGATCATAAACTACTATTAAATAATGTCTATGCCCTCAAGGAAGGTGACAAGGTTGATAGTAACGTAACCCCAACGGATTTCAATGTTAGAGTCGAGCGTCAAACCTTAAGAAGATTACCAAAGTCAAGAGCAATTATTTTCACCAATCATCCGGTATTCTATTCCATCGAAGAAATGAAGGACGAACCATTGGTTCCATCGTTGATTAGAAAAATTATTTACGAAGCACCTGAAGGTATTTGTAAGTATAAAAATTTTGGTTCTTTTAGAGATCACATTTTGCCATATCTCACTGATTTAGTTAATCAGCAAATTGAAAAGGGATTAATTACAGAAGATACCCCAGTGAAAACCTTACCAACATACCCCTTTGCGGAATTTATTAAAAAATCATCTAGTGAAAAAGGTTGGACAAACCCTATACATTCCCAAAACTATTCGGAGACTCTAAAAAATGAGATTCAAACTGCRGAAACATTAGAGCGTGAAACCTTTGCCAGATCCGCTGCTGTTGGTACYGTTGGTTTCTGATTACAATGATATTTTTAGTTATGCTTTTTTGGTTTGWTCCACTCTTATTTCGTCTTCTGTAACATTAAATAATTGGTTATTTTCTTGTTGAGATTTAAAAGTTAGATTCTGTTTGCTCGATTCTTAAAAATGTGGGTATATATTGTATATACAAAGATTRATCTACRAAATGTTAGAAGTCACTGTACAGTATTTTTTTTATTGTAATAATGTTGTTCACATTTTTGAAAAACTCTGATTTCGGCATACTTGAAGCTACTTTGAAATTRTCGAAATTCAAAGATAAGGAAGTAGAATTTGTGAAGTGAGACGAATTGGCCATAGAAACTGAGGCCAGCCCCTGAGTCTCCAAAGATGATACCACCTCTAG
This sequence comes from Pichia sorboxylosa, assembly GCA_001599115.1. NCBI lineage: Eukaryota > Fungi > Ascomycota > Pichiomycetes > Pichiales > Pichiaceae > Pichia > Pichia sorboxylosa. Next base: position 1,826,772 of record BCGC01000001.1, on the reverse strand, counting down.
AAATTCCGGTCTTTTAAGCATTGTAATATTACTCGATTCCTTACATTTCTGGAGATAGTAATCAAAAAATGAGCCAASACTGGTGCTGAACATGAATTTGCTTTTATATTTACGTTTCATATAACTGGAGCGCTCAGACTCAAGTTTCTCTTCAAATTTGAATAGAAAAGCCATAATGATTTGCTGTTGTAAGTTTAATGCTTTCAGTTTCATTTCAAAGTTGGCATTGTATGAWTGTGAACAAACTTTCACAACTTGGGTGATGGTCATTTTGGGCAATTTTTCAAGTGGAGTAGATGCTAATGTTTCCACCGTATTTGTTGATAACAAACTGGATTCAAACAAATCCAGCGATTTATGCATTATGTCAAATGCTTTTCTCAAATCACCTGTAGTGACTGCAGATTTTTTGGCGCAGAAAAGAAYAGCTGCTGGATGTACCAAAGGAGGTAAAGGTGTGTGTATTTTCTGTATGTGGGTAAGTTTGGAGGTGATAACTGATTTGATCTGTTCGGCTGTGTATGGTAGAAATTGAATCAACTTTGGGCTAATACAATTAGCTCTCAATCTCGGTAAAAATCTATCAGTTAAATCCAAAGCATTTGCAATTCCCAGCAAAAGGATATTTGGACGAATGYCACCATCCAACAAATTCGAAGCCCATGTAAAAAGTTCAAACAAGGATTGCTGGGAACGATTGACTATATTATCCATTTCATCCAATACTAACATGGTCATATCTGGGTCCGACAAATTTTGTTTTCTCAGCACATTTTGCAGCTGGATAGAGCCYTTGGAAGGTTCATAGTTCTTTTTGGTAATCAACTGAAACACGTCCTTGAACAAATCATCTGCGTTGGATATTGTCATACAGTTAATTYTGATGATTCTCACACGTCTTGTCATATTATTATCAAATGGGATGTTGATAATCTGGTTATTTGTTGTATTTTCAGGTTGAGTCATAAAAACGTTGTTGGATTTCTGACTGTCTGMTAATATTTTTGATTTTGAGACTAACGAGTTGATGATAGCATTGACCTGGCATGATTTTCCCGTTCCAGGCGGTCCTGATATATAGATTGATGTGGATTCAACATTTTTCAATGCYGTGTTAATGTAATCACTTAACAATGCGGCCTCTTTTTCTCGGCCACTAAGTATGAAGTCTTTATTCACATATGGGTTGGAGCTACGAAGAAACATATTTTTGGCAATTGTATAAGGAGATACGATTGGATTGCATAAKTTCAGTTGTCTTGAAGCACTTTGAACTGCTTCTTTTGGCAGTACCTTATTTCGCAAGTKCTCAGGTGTCACTGGAGGGGATATTAATCCTGTGGGTTGAAGTCCATTACCAATATTGCACYTCTGTCTCTTACCTGGTAGTTCCACATAGCTGTTTTCATCATTAACCGTCTCAATCTGTCTTTTCATATTACACTACCTAGCTGACACACACAAAAGAATCACAAGATAAAATTTTCTCAAATACACCTTCAAACCCAAGAAAGGATTCTTGAAACTGACACGAAAACTCACCACCCAAAACCCACCCCAAGTGTATAGGTGGCTGCGCCGAAAAAATCAATTACTTTTCCCAATTAGGAAGTTGTCCAGAAAAAGAGTAACCGTGTTTTCGCGTTGAGTGAACTTCCCGAAACAGAATTTTCTYAATTTACGTATTTTACAGTTATTTTTAAAATTTTTATTAGCGAAGCTGCTCATTATAGTTCAGAAGAGAAGTAATAGGTTTAAGGGAAGGCGAATCTTGTTGTTGGAAAGGGTTAATCGGTTGGTTTCTCAACGCACAGAACAGTTATAGATTTGCGGTTTGCACAGCCGAGTTTAGAGAGTTTAAAACTTTGTGCAGACGCCAAATTTGTGTCGCTTGACCGTGCTTATCGGAGAACAAAGCTTTTGAGAGAAAGAAATTGGGTATATACGTAAACAAGACATTYGGGGCTTTGGGACACCTTTCGCAAAAATGAGTCAAGAACCGCATAAAACAGGAGGCGGGCGATATTATAAGGATRATGCGGCAAGAAGGCAACGAAAGTTTTATCCAAATTCGGGCCATTCGAATGGGTATCCATCGTACTCTTCTTATTCTTCAAATCCTAATCCTTTTCCATCTCCCAACAAAACAGCACAACGTCAACATCATTCTACCCAAGATACCAATCAAACACTAAGTGGCACCAATTCTAGCTCAATTACCAAATCCAAGGTGAATCCGTTCACKTCGAGGCGAAATGAGCCTTCCTCCGCACCTCCAACGTCCAATACCAGCAACACCATTCAGTCAGGAATACCAGGGCACAATCTATATCCKAAAAAAACTTTTGCTGGTTCAGGCTGGCATTCAAACCGTAAGGGTTCTGCTGGCTCATTTGGACCCTATCGAGGAAATCGACCCTCTGTCAACAATGCCAACCCTAACATGAGTCCAATTAACAAYGTCAGAAGAAACTTGTCTGCAGGGTCGAACATATACAAYGATGACAACAGGTATCAGGAACACAAACCATATGGGGAGCCTTATAATAATGCAAAACAGTATCTAGGTCACAAGAAGACAGGGGGATTTAAACCAAAGTATAGCAAGAATTTCAACGACTATTCTTATAAAGCACATTCCAATGAATACCCTCCTACTGAAGGTGCATCAAACAGTGGGTACAATCATTCCAAAAATGAACTCTCTATCAATTCAAATAATAGAAAATCTTTTGGTGCTGTGGAAGCAGGTCAATTGTCAAACATGAAACAACAAGCACAAAATATTACTGAGACTCGTGGCGGCAATTTATCTGTTCAAGCCTCAAAAAAACATYCAGAAAGCTTGACTTCTTCTGACTTTGAAAGTAGTATGAATAATGAGACTAGGRTCAATAMAAWTCCGAGCCACGAGAAAAATGAAGATAACTACAAAGGSRACAWCAAAGCCAAAGCCAAGGATAAGGATGATGGTCGCATTGAGAATGGTAGTATCAACAGATCCCCWACACATGCCATCAATYACTCTGATGATAAACAAATTTATGTTGATGAGGTTACTAATGATAACAATAATAATAGCATGACYGAAGATGATGCTGATGATGATACTATTTACTCACCACCTGTACATACTAACTCAATAATAGTATCTGAAAAACAAGAACATCCTGTCAGTCATAGCACCAGTGTTTYGATTCCTGTACATAAAACAAATGAAGATAAGAAACTAGATAATGATATTGTGGCTATTGGTGATGAAAAWATGGAGGATGGACAAAATAGTGAGAGTGGTAGCACAAAGATGGTGAAATTGGAAGGCGAGAAAAATAATGTRATTGAAACTGATAATAAAGGGGAAGCTCTTTCTCCAAAGGATGACGGTRCATATGGTGGTGACATTGAACCTGATTGTAATCTGCCAAGTTTGGAGACTGAAAATGCTGATGTGRATAGTGATGACGAATCAATGGAAGTCGAAGGTTGTATATTCCCAATGAAGCAAGTAGAGTATAAACTGTGGGAGTTGAAACACCACCCAAAAGCATTAAGGAGAAAAAATTTGAAGTACTTGAGAAAACGCAAAATAGAAAGTTTAGATCAGTATAGCAATGTGGCCACTGCTAATCTTGTTTTCAAACAAGCTGGGGCATTTGTTCTCTTCAATTCATTCAAACAGATATCAAAATATATAGAAGGCAAAACACAAAAGCTTACAGATCAATTTGTCTATTATAACTACCTATGGAAGAAAGATGTTAACTTTTATGACAAACAACTGGCAAAAATGTATGAAAATGATGAAGAAAAAAAGGAAAACTCAAGTGAAAAATCCAATGAAAAACCAAAACAAGCTAGCGGAAGTAGTCGACGTAGTCGGCATCATGGTGACTCAGTTCGGACTGAAGCTGAGTTYATGGAAATMTTGGCATCTCTCGAAAGGGAGAGAGAAAGCGAYCCGTTGGTGAAAGCTCAGTATGGTGCTGCTATYATCCCAGAAATGATAATCGATCCTATTRAGARATATTCACTTAMAAGAGTAATGAACTCCAACAATCTAGTGGAAAATAAAGATGAATGGAGAAAAAGGGTATTGAGCGATGAAGTCGATACTTTCACAGACGCCGAACACTTGAAATTCTCTGAATTGTACGCATTGTATCCTAAAAAGTTTGGTCGCATWGCAAGTGAAATGGGAGGYCTCCGTACAGCCAATGAATGTGTTTTACATTATTATAGAACTAAGAAGACGACGACGAACTACAAGCAATTGGTGGCAAATAAGAATAAGCGTGCTAAGAGAAAAATTCAAAAGAAAAAGAAGGACACMAAATTGAGCACGAAAGCGGAACAGACCGAGTCAGGCACTCCAGACGCATCCACTATCGACAYGGACAATGTTTCTGTCAGTAATACTCCACTAACACCTTCCGCTGTTGAAGGAGAAGAAGATTCTTTCAATTTGAAAGCTCAAAAGAGGCACATTGAAGATGWCCATAAAGTAGTTAAGCAAAGAAAGATTTCAGAAGAACAAAAGATTTCTGTAGAAGTCCCATCTGTGGAATCTAATTCTATCAATGAAACTGAAAACCAAACGGAAAATCAGATTTTTTCTGATGATAAAATTGAAGAAATGGAAACTGCTRGTAGGCATGATATGTCCAATGAAGAAATTGCTCGTGAATTGGACGACAGTAAAAGAAAAAGACATATATCAAGCTATTGGAGTGTTAATGATATTACCAGCTTTCCATTATTATTACAAAAGTTTGGATCCAAGTGGGATGAAATTGCCAAAGAAATTGGTACAAAATCAGCTGCAATGGTTAGAAACTTTTATCAAAGAGGCTTAATTGATCATCCTGAATGGCAAGAATATGTTACCTCTGCAAAAAGGCATCTGGGTGTGGGGGACGTTGAAGTAAAACATGACTCAGATTTAACGTCGATACCGGCAGATGTGGCTAACGGTCCTTCTATGGGGTATTTTTCTAAACCGCAAGTTACATTACCGAATACATCTGAAAGCACACAGCAGCAAGGTTCAATAGATGAACCACTGCGTCTTCCATACACCAAGTTTGTTAATTCGAACGTGGCGCCAATTATTCACCCTAACGGTAATTCTATTTTGCCACCTAACGCTAATATGACAAATTCTTTGCCAATTTCCTCCAATCCTGTACAGCAGGGATTACCTCAATTACGGAATAATGTTATGAATATGAATAGCCTGTTAAACAGTGGCAACATTTCCACGTTTTCTGATCCTACTCCTGCTCCTGCCCCGGCTCTTGCTCTTGCTTCTCCTTCTGCTCCCATTCTTGCCTCCCCTTCTGTGTTACGGGAAGCGGTTCCCAYCGGGGTCCAAGTATACTCAATTTATTGAATAACGATGTTTCCATGGTCGGTGATGACTTGCCAAAATCTCACAACATCAGAAATATAATGAATCCATTGCCTTTTCAAAGCAAACCGCAGCTACAACCACCGTTGTCTCACCCACTTCAGTCAATGGGGACTTTACAACAATTACAAGCTACGCCATCAGTGGCYACATTTATAGAAACACCAGCACAAGTATTGCCACAGACAGCGCAACACAATMYTCAGCAACCTAGTTCAGCCAATAATTCTATTCCATCTCAAAGAACATATGGAGGAGGCACAAGTGCACTGGATGCCTTGGCCCGTATCGCTTTCGAACAAAAATGATTTCACGTATTTTTAGTACCATGTATAGTTTCCAAGCTGTTGTATATTAAACCAAAATAAATTTAATATGAGAATTGGTTTGAACCGGTTTTTTCCAGATAAAAAGGATTACATAAATRCAAATGATGTGCCATTGACTTACGAAGCAAAGTCTGCAAAAACAGAGATTGCTTGACATTCTCCCSAATTAGTTGAATTTCCTTCGRTGAGGAGCTGAGGTACTCTYGCCGAAATGTTGTAAGGATCATTGGTATTATAACATGCAATCCATGAWGGGTGCTCTCCATCAATCACTAAACGGCCCTGGGRATCACCGTTGCTATAGAGAACATCAAATTCGACGGAGGGACCMGACACACTCAAGGAAACAAATCCACTAGGATAGGCATTCAAAAACAWTTTATGAGTTTGGTCCAAGTAGACAAAAATCTCATTAGTGCATTGGTCAAGGATATATTTAGGAGACTCGGTTCCTGTCAAAAACAAATAGTTGAGTCCGGCACCTTCATGATAGTTCACAATCCCAGTCTTAGCACTGTCACTTTGAGCGTACAAAAAAATCTCCTTTTCACAATCATCGGTGGAGTTGAAATAGCTGCTGTTAAAATAGCTATTAGCRSCACAGGCCAAATTGATTGTAGTCAGACAAGCTAGTAGTAATGAAGTTGCTCTCATAATCAAGTAGAGRGAATTTGGTAAGTGAAAKGTTCAAAGATTTGGTATTACTCATTTTGAATTTTCATGTAAAAATTGCCACTTAATATACCCCCAAAAMGAAGGAGCTGTTTTGTCTCWTGTCAATTATCAATTGTGTTCCAGAACTTGGCAGAAAATTCAAGGAATGGTTAGKAAAGAGYAAAAATAGTCAATCTCGCTGCACTTTTCAGCTTTTCGAAACATCTAAGAACCAGTCGGATTGAAGGGTAAATAGTGCAAGCACACGCCCTCAGTATACACACCAAGTCAAAATAGTTTCTATAATTAGCTGATCTATATTTGGATAAAATGGCTATAATTATATACAGTGGGACAAGAGACAAAGACTAGTCCGATTCTGTTCCAGATTCATAGTCTTCCAAAGACTCTTCGATGAATTGTGAAACTTCTTCGAACCTTTCATCAATTATACCATCCAGACTATCAACATCGGCACGTAAAACTCTACCGTACTTTTTCCTTGGTCGTTTGGAATTTGCCTTATCACCCCAGCAATTATGCTTGTTGGTAGTAAAAATTAGAGAATTTCTAAAATACCAATCAATTACAGATTCATCAATTGTTGATATGACACTTCTCAAAGMCGTCGATTTGTCAATAAAATTTATGCTTGCCTTAACAAGTTTCCTAACGTCCCTATGTCCGCAAAGATGTATTATACCATTATAGGCATCACCAATACCTACAAATGCAATTTTTTCCACCTTGAAAAATGTTAAAAAGTTATCCCATAAGTAGAGCAGAATATCTTGGGAGGTTGTTATATTGTTGTAATTAATATCATCTTTGCCGGTGATTGTCAATGGAATATTGATGTCAATTACGCCCCAGCCATTTTTCAAAGACCAATCAATAAACTTTATGGAATTGTCAATAGTGATGGAATTTGAAGAATCTAAGCAACCAGTAATCGGGTCTCTCTTTGCCCATATTCTAGAAGGATCATGAATGACTATAACTAGCTTATCATTATTGTAAATATCGGGTGACGCTAAAATTGTAGAAGGGTTCARAAATTCTGCAAAGTTGAAATTATTTTGAATTGTTAAAGGAATTGTATTGAACTTGAACTTTTCGAATAATTTGTCTCTCTGGAAATTTCTGATATAATCGTTCAGCTTATCATTATTATTTAACAAKTCTARAGCGGTAGTTTTCGTTTCTTGTGGRTCCGTTGTAGACGAAGAGCTGAAATTTGGATAATTATACTCTAAACTGGAATATCCCAGTGTATTCAGACACTTCCAATACTTTGATTGAACCTTGATCACCTCATCAATGACTTCGATTGTCTCATTTTTAGGTATATTGTTTTTCAACTCTTGAGGTGGCTCTCCAATTAAAACCTTAGCAACACTCAAGGCAGAATTAGCAATAGAATCTAAATTGTATCCACCTTCTAAGATGACACATAAGTTACCATTGGCTAAACTTTTGAGCATGTGGGTCATCTGACCATATCCTGCGGGAGAAACATGACAACCACCAATTATATCACCATCTGCAGCATCGAATCCACTTGATATTATGCATAGATCGGGTTTGAACTCATAGCAAATTGGCATAATGACCTTTTGAAATGTATAAATATAATCGGAATCGTTCATACCACCAACAGGCCATGGTACATTGATGTTGTAACCCAATCCTTCACCAACACCGCATTGYTCCATCGACCCATCATTTGTACCAGGATAGAATTTTCCTTGTTCATACCGGTGYAACGAGATGTATAAAACATTTGGGTTGTCGATGAAAGCCTTCTGGGTTCCATTACCGTGATGAATATCCCAATCAATTATGACAATTTTTCTGACTGATTCTGGGTAATTTTTCAGAATGGACTTTGCTGCCACYGCAACATTGGAAAATAGACAAAACCCCCCGGGAGATTGAGGTTCTGCATGGTGACCGGGAGGTCTWACTATGGCCAGGGAATTTTTGACACGACCTTCAATGACAGCTTTACAAGCCTCAATGGCACCACCACAACTCAATTTGGCGGATAACAGAGAGTCATTGTTGAAGTAAACCGAGTCTCCGCTTTCTGTTTGTTTCAATAGTTCCTCTTTTTTCATCAATTCAGTTGATTCTATAAACTTCAAGTGTTCCAAAGAATGGACTTGTAGAATTTCATCCATGTGTGCTTCCCTGGTTTGTATTTTTTCCATGAACCTACCGATATTATCTGAGCCGGCCAAAGTTGCGTCCTCAATCAATCCATTCTCGGCCAAAATCTTATAAATCCGGTATATTCTTCTTGGGTCTTCAGGGTGGGGATCAATGTACTCAAAATAAGAGGTAAACAGCTTGGCATGATATCTCATTCTAACATCATAAACCAGYCCGGTTTTCAGCAACACGTGTGCGAGTGCAGGCTTTGTAGGTGGGATAATGACGTCCGACTCTTCTTTGAGTTTGTTTATCAATTCACTCGCCATTATATTTATCAGAAAAGAACACAATAAACTAAATCAATAYAGGCAAAACAAATTTCAGACAAGTCCACTRGATCAAAAGCAAACAAAAAGACAAAATAAAAACAAAAATCAAACTAGTATTCAATGAATTTGTTGTTGCAACCCAACAAGAAGACAAGAACGAGTGCTATTTAAATAAGAAAAAGCCATTCAAGTTCTTTAACATCAGATATCATCCACGCGCAAGAATTTCTTCTGTTTCGCTGTATTGCACTGCACGCGTACAATACTTGTAGATGATTTAGTAAAAAAAAAAAAAATTACACCACAGGTTTTTTCATTGGAACTGGAAATGTGGTTCAACAATTGACCAAGTATGCAAGTTTACAGAGACGCAGAAAAATTTCTGAATCCAGGAAAAGGGTCACTACAGAATCGAATTTTTGAAGCATGCGAAAAGGATAAAAAAATCAAATCGAATCCTAAACATTTRTTTGCTTTGGTTTCATCCACCTTAAAATACAAACCGTTTATAAAGGAGGTGATGAAGAAAACGAAAATTTGYGAATTGGAAAGAAAGTCTAAAATAAGTGAGAACATTATGATGTTGCTGGTGCATGATATTTTGTTTTCCAAAAATAAAAGAATACAGTCTAAACAACATCAATGGAAAGATATCATTCTGAAACATAAGGTCAGACTGGAAGCGGAATTGGTGCGCATCAAAATAAAGAACGGGGTCAAATCAATCGACGATTTGATTGAAGAGGATGATACACCAATCAGATGGTTTAGGGTGAATCTTTTGAAAACAAACAAAGAAGCATTGTTGAGAGAGTTTCAACATTTGAAACAAATCGACAAATGGCAAGATTTGAAAACCACTGGTTTGATCTATCATGATGAATTTATACCTAATCTGTTTGGTATCAGTCCTAAAGAAAAGTTGACAAGCACCGATGCCTATAAACAAGGTAGGTTGATTATCCAAGATAGAGCATCGTGTTTCCCAGCACAGATACTGAACCCAGATCCAAATAGTACAGTGATTGATGCATGTTCAGCACCTGGAAATAAAACAACCCATTTGGCGTCAATTATGGTGGAAGGGGAAAAAGGAAAAATATTTGCTTTTGAAAAAGATAATAAAAGAGTTGAAATTTTGAAAAAAATGTGTGATAAAGCAGGTGGTTTGGGTGTAATTCAAATCCATCATGCTGACTTCACTACAATCAGACCAAATGACTTYAAAGAAGTGCAGGGCATGGTGGTTGACCCTTCATGTTCCGGAAGTGGGATTTTTGGCCGTGCTTTTGATGAACAAGAGGAAATYGGAGACATTGAAAAGAGACTGAGTGGGTTAAGCTCGTTTCAAATAAAAATCATGAAACATGCCATGGAGTTTCCGAATGTCAAAAAAATTGTATATAGCACATGCTCTATCCATGATGAAGAAAATGAGAACGTCGTTAGAAGTTTACTGGAGGACGAGGCGGTGATGCAAGGTGGCTGGACRTTGTGTAAGAGGGAGGATGTTTTGGATAAATGGCCAAGACGTGGACATGAAGCCGTGTTTGAAGGTAGACCCGATGCTAAAGACCTGGCTGAAGGATGTGTACGTAGCTTGCCTAAATTGGATGGTGGTATAGGGTTTTTTGCTGCGTGTTTCGAAAGACAATAAATAGATTCAGTTTAGATATAATATTGTATAAGATACTTACTTACTTACTAGACTATTATAATTTGGATAGAATGTCATCAATAACTTGTTGAGTTGAGGACTTACCACCTAAATCAGGGGTTTTGATGGTGTCTTGTGACAGGTTGGCATCGACGGCCYTGTAAATGTCTTGAGCAGGTTCTGGCAGACCCATGAATTCTAACATAAGAGCGGTAGATCTAATGGTGGCAATTGGGTTGGCGATACCTTTACCTTCAATATCAGGAGCAGAGCCGTGACAAGGTTCACCGATAGCAAAGTTATCACCGACATTGGCTGAAGGAACGACACCTAGAGAACCAACCAAAGCAGCAGCACCATCGGATAAAATATCACCATAGAGATTTGGTGCAACAACGACATCAAAAATTTCAGGTTCTCTGAACATTCTGTAAACCATGGAATCAACGATTTGTTCCTTGTATGCCACCTTGGAATTGAATTCCGGAGTGGCGTCGTAGACCTTTCTACATGTTTCTCTGAAAAGACCATCTGAGACCGACAAAACGTTAGATTTGTGAACAACAGTGACGGATCTTTCTTTGTGGAAGGAGGTTCTGGAAGCGGCAATTTGATAAGCAATCTTGGAAATGTTTGTGGTGGCTCTTTCCGTGATTCTCTTGATTGCCTCGGCAACTTTTTGGCCGTCTTTTTCAAAAATCTTTTCTTCCTTGATGTACAAATCTTCGGTGTTTTCTCTGACGATGACCATATCGACAAGTCTACCAATACCATCGACGGATTTGACAGGTCTGACGTTAGCATAAAGWCCCAACTTCTTTCTCAAAGCAACAATTGGCGAGGAATATCCTTGGACCTTGACCGAAGGGGACGACACAGAACCAAACAATGCACCATCACACTTGGTCTTCAAGGTTTCAACAGTTTCGTCTGGTAAAGCTGTACCGGTGGCCTTGAAAAGCTCGAAACCTGCCTTCAGATCAATGAACTGAAAGTCCAACCCATGCTTTGGACCGATGGCTGCCAGAACCTGCTGACCTGCTGGAATCACTTCCTTACCAATTCCGTCACCTGGAATCAGACCAATGGTGAGTGTACGTTTGACGGCAGATTTGAACATTGTTATTGATGTCGATGTGTTTCTTAGAATCGAAAAACCTCAAGAAAAAGCTCCTAYAAAGGAAACGTGCTGAAAGAAAGAGGGTGAAAAATCCGATATCTTTTTCATCGCTGCCATTATGATTTTGACAATCAGTTAGTCATACTTGGTATGTATATACCGCACCGCACCGCGTCTTGATCTTGAGCTTCTTTAGCGGCAACACCACGCTACAGAAACTGTCCCAACATCTCGCCAACATGACGACGGCAACGACCACCGCTRCCACGACCRCATGTGCGGTGAACGACCCAGTCACAACGACAGACACCCCCACTGTGCCCAGCCCCTCGCACGACCCTGTCACCCACACATTCCCAGTAACCGTGCACATCCAGAGTAAGCTTGGTCGCACGCGGYTGAGGCGAATAACCACGGCCCGATCGAATGCTTCGCCACCCGGGGCCSAGCGCACCCACCTCGGGCGCCCCGGGGGCCCCGGGGGCCCACTGGCACCGCAGCTAACCCGCTACCTTGTTGCGCGCCCGCCCCAGGTGCCGCCGCCGGCCTTGCCAGACGACGATCTGCTTGAAGACTCGCTCACGCTACCAACCAACGATCCGCTTTCCCAACTGCCACTGGTGATTCCGCTGCGAAGCCGCCAGTGCGCGCACTTGGCATGCTTCGACTACAGCTCGTTTTTGGCTCTCAACAGACTGCGACCGTTCAAGGTGGATGTGGTCAGATACAGCGGCGGCGCAGCAACAGACGGGTGCGAGGCCGTGTTCCACGATACCCGCCGTGGCGCATTGGCGCCCGCGGCTGTCACGGCACACACCAAGGACTTCAACTACCGCGCCGCCCTCAAGAACCTCAAGCTGGAGGGGAAGCCCGCCAACGTGCTACGCTGGTTCACATGCCCCGTGTGTCGTGCAGAATTCGACATCTCCGTGCCGGGACAACTGTATGTGGTGGGAGAACTGTGGGACATTCTCAAGACCCGCAGCGACGACGAGCATGTCTTGCGTGTAGACCTGCATGACTATTCGTGGAAGTGGRTGCCGCCTGCCACGCACCGAGCACTGCAGCCGCCCTTTGCTGCCGCAGGGACCGCGGCCGCGGCCGCTGCCACTGCACCTGGCACTGGCGCGCCGGGAGCAACAGTCGACTCTGCCCCAGCCACTATCATCGACTTGTCCGAAGAGGAACAAGACAACCAACAGCAAAATGATAATGGATCGGGTTCAGATATAGAAAACATGTTGCTTCTCGACGCTGCACTCGAAAAGGAACTCAACGGAGGTGGCAACAACGACATGGACATCGATAACGACCAACAGTGGCGCAAAGACGCTTATGCCGCTCTCATGACGCCGCAAAACCCGTCGTGTCCTGCAATCGTGTCGTTCAGGCCTGGCATGCATCCATCTCTTTCGTCAGTTTCGTCTTCCAAGTCTGCAGCCTTTGCTCCCACTGGAAGAACTGCTCCCACTGGAGGAACTGCTCCCAGCTCTTTCACTTTCATGAATGGTGAGGGTCTCGCGGATGATCCAATCGTATTAGATTAGTCCAGCTCCATCTACATTCCTGTAACGTATTCTTTTCTATATCACATTAAACAAACCTAAAAACAGCCATACATTTTGTCGGAGCGATAGCATGCAGATTTACCCAAAAAATACGCCGTTGCAGGTGGGCACACACAATGTGGTGATTGAAACTTATTTCTCACATGGAGGCTTTGCCCAAATCTACAAAGTCCATTTCTCCCCAGCTTGGAATTCAGTCACGGTCGGGTGCCTGAAAAGAGTGCTGGTACCAAACAAGCAATCGCTCAACATTCTACGTAATGAAGTGGATGCAATGAAAAAACTGCAAAATCTAGATACAATCGTGTCTTACATAGATTCCAATGCCTCAAGAACAGCCAACGGGTACGAGGTCCTCTTGCTAATGGAGTATTGTCCAAATAAAGGGTTAATCGACTTCATGAACACACGGCTCGTCAACCGATTAAAAGAGGCGGAGGTTTTAAACATATTTTATCATATAAATAAGGCCGTCACTTTCATGCATTCTCTACATCCGCCGCTAATTCATAGAGATATCAAAATTGAGAATGTCCTGGTAGGTTCTAAACCCAACTCATTCAAGTTATGCGATTTCGGATCTGTGTCCAAAGTCATCAATCCCCCAACATCAATTCAAGAATTCCAGCAGATACAGGCGGATATTCTTCAAAACACAACGCCACAGTATAGAGCTCCAGAAATGATTGATTTGTATAAAAACCTACCAATAGATGAAAAGGCTGATATCTGGGCATTGGGTGTGTTTCTCTATAAGCTATGTTATTACACAACTCCATTTGAATCAAATCAAAATTTAGATATGGGAATTTTGAATTGCCAGTATACCTTTCCGGCCACACCTCATTATTCAACCAACTTGAAAAATATTATAGCTAAATGCTTGCAGCCAAATCCAAAATCCAGACCCAACGCCTTTCAATTGCTAAATCAAATCAGTTCATTGATGCCAGCCATCAATGGCACTGCAACGTCAATAAAACCAGTAACCTCGTCTTCGACATTGGACATCCGCTTGGAGGAAGTTAAGCTGTCTCCCTCCAAATCTAAATCATTGAATACCATGGATTTCCTGAAATCGGTATCTYGTCAKAATACCCCGTCTTCTAGTGGCCATCTTTCACATCGAAAAATATCATCTTCTGGTACCGGTGGATCGTTGACCAAAATTAAGAGATCTAGCATAACGTCCATTAAAAATTTGCTTACTGGCGGTTCTGTATCCAATGTTGTTAATGACGATCTGTCAAATTCAGTGTCGAATTTGAAATTTAATTCCTCATTGTCAGACTTGAAAGAAATGTCTCCAGAATCCAAGTATCCACACAAATTTGTCAACAATAACACACCTACAAGTTTATCAAAAAGAAACTCGATCCAAGCTAGGGTAAAAAACTTGTTTCATAATTCCAGTAACGAACAGTCGAATATACCGAAGAGTGCACATGGTTATGGACATTATACAGATACTTCTATCGCTTCAAAACAAAATACCATTGCTCCAAAACAAAATGGCATCGCTTCAAAACAAAATGCCACGGCTTCAAAACAAAATGGCATCGGTTCAGAAAAGAAATCACCTCCTCCTGTACCGAAAAAACCAACCTATTTGAAAGCAAAAACAATAAATAACATTGATGATATGAATTTGTTGGAAAAACGATTTGAAATGAAATTTCCCACCATAGCCAGTCCAGTTAATAAGGTTTGAATCTGTTCTTCTTGTTTTTGTCTTTTTTGGTCTTTTTATTTTTGTTACTACTTTTCTTACCATTTTTCACTCCCATCTCCTTATCTTCTATAACGTCCATATTTGAATCATCAACATCGCTCTCTTGACAATCAAACATCCATTTCGTTGTATTCTCTAGGTTGATGTCCCATACTTTGACAACACTATCTTCCCCTCCACTGAAAAGTTTATTATCATAAACACACATATCCCTAACTATTTCTTCTCCGTGACCGCCTTCCAAAACCCAAAACTCATCACCGACTTTTTCTGCATCTKTATCGAATTTCATAACCTTGAATTCGGATTTTGAACTACTACCACATCCCACATATCCGGGTCCGTATAAATCAACCACATATTCGCATCCCCATTTGTCTCTGATGTCCCCAAATAGGACATCTTCTTTCTTCTCTTGGTCCATTTTCACGTTGTTTTCTGGATCTATGTCGAATTTACTACTCATCTGATATACGCCAAATGTTTCCATATGACTCAGACCCCAAATTCTGTCATCATTGAGCCAACCAGTCGAATGCACACTGTCCATATTGATGCACTGTTCAACTTCCTCCTCCTCTCCTTCAATCTGAGGCACATTCAAGTCGTACACGTTTATATAACCATCTGTACCACCACTCAACAAAATATGAGGTTTGCTAGGGTGAAATTGTGTGGCGGTAATATCATCACTGTGAGTGTCTTTGTATACCCTCAAGGTCTTACCATAATTTCGGATATCAAAAATGCATAACTCCGAATCCACTCCCTGCAACTGCGATCCACTGCTGATCAATCCACGTTTCGATATATCCATGCAAAAAAACGGTAGCATGCGTGAATTGTTCAACTTCATTATAGCATTGGATAGCGATACACGGGTATCAAAGCTCTTGATAAACCCATCTTGTGAGCATGTATACAATATAAACTCGTTGCTTGGATCGCTTTGAATCTTATTTATGGGCGAGCTGTGAATTTCATAGTTATTAACACCACTATTCCATTTGCCGGCATCCAGTGGTAACTGGTGCACATGTCCTTTAGAGGTTGCAGCAAATAAGCTGTTCGTGATTGGTGATACAGAGAGGGATAACACCCAATCAGATAATGTTTTTTGTCCCGACTCTTTCATTGTTGCAAGAAAGAATACACTTGTTTCTTGTAGATGTTTTCCATTTCACGACACGAAAAAAATATCTTGAACAAGAAAAAACAATTTTGCATGCGCTGCTCTGCTCTGCACAAAATGTATTTCACGCTGTATTATGTTGTTTATGATGATACACGGGTTTTCTTTTTGTTTTCCTACACCGCTATGTCTTCTGTGAACAAATCAGGTAAGCGTTTTGCGCCAAAGGTGACTCGTCGAGCAGCTGGGGCTAATGACTTACTGACGCCGCAATCATCTCAGGTCTCTAAACCATCCATTCGCCCCAAAATAACATATACAAATAAGAACGAAGAATCGAACCTGCTTGATGAGCATTTGCAAACACCTGTGAACACTCAGCCCGATGCTTTTACACAACCGTCGAATACAAATTTTAGAACTAGACTTAACTCTTTGTCCAACCCCACTCCTATTACTATGGTACCACCAAGTCGAAGACCAAGTGTGACTACCAGTGTGACCGGAGAGGCTATTGAGTCTAGGAGAAACAGTGTTTCCGCTGCCAATGCTAACGTTATACCTGTAATCAGTTCCAGCTCTGCGATAAAGGCTTCTGGATCAAGAAGAAATAGTGTAAATCTATTAGCTGGGCATAACAGCAATAATAGTAACAATAGCAGAAGCAGAAGAGGTAGTATTATTGATTCGTCGCTCAATACCGAGGTAGATATGGGTTTTAGAGGGAAAAAAAGAAGAGTTTCTGTGAATTTGGGGTTAGGAAGGCCTGTAAAGCCTAGAAATGTGAGTGTTGGTGGTATTAGTGTTGGTGGTTTCGAAGCAATCAAAAAGAAAGCAGATGATGATTTGGCACTGGAGAGTGAATTTTTTCAACGTGCTGGACTAGGTGAAAAGAATACAGAAGAAAAGGAAAATGAAAAACCTGCTCGTGTCAAGGATCATAAATTGATTGTCAGTGCCTTTGAGAGGGAAAATGATAAAAAATGGCTGATGAATAAAGTGACAGAAAAATTCGAGCTAGTTTCAGTGAAATTGATTGAAGAGGATGTATCTTTACAGCAGCAATATGACTTTAATTACGAGATTTCCAATATCAAAGAAATCCTAGATATGAATAGCAAGACTGATAAAAAATACAACTACGCATTAAGTGAAAATATCAAGATTGATGATTCCAAAATATCCATGCACGATTTATGTAAACCATTTCTACCATTTGGACAGAAAAGCCGAGACTTTTCGAAAGCAATTGAGGGTGAGCAAAAACTAGAGACTGCAAGATCCAAACGAAGGGAAATACGAAATAAGGCTAGAGATTTAAGAATGAGTGAAAAGGATGTAATAAAACTTGAGAAGCTTTCGAAAGAAGGAATGGCTGATGCTGGTGAAGACTTCTCAGATGAGGAGGCCAAAGAAACGGAAAGATTGAAGAAGGTTAAAGAATTGATTGATAAGGTGCGTGATAACCGGGATGAAGACGGTGACTTGAGCAGTAGAAATAAAAATGTTCTAAAGTTGACACGAGACGACAAAGGTAACTTGACATATAGTCATGAATCTACCGTCGTTGATAGACACTTGGAGGATAGCAATGAAAATCTCGAAAGGGTTGAAGAAAATCCATTTGAGAACATTGTTACATCGAGTACCTACGGCAAAAAGTCTGTTACCCTGAATTGGACGCCGCACGAGGTTGCTGAATTGTTGAAGGCGATTTCTTTGTGGGGGACGGATTTTGGCCTAATTTCCAAGTTGTTTCCATACCGGACAAGAAAACAAGTCAAGGCGAAATTTCTATCAGAGGAGAAGAAGCATCCTCATCTGATTGAGTTTGCATTGTTGAGGAAGCTGCCCGTGGATTTGCAAGAGTTTAGCGGAAAGAGTAATCTAACGTTCAAAAGCCTGGACGAGTACAACCAGGAGATGGAACAKGTGAAACGTAAGCACGAGGATGAACTACGGGTGATTGCGCATGAGAAGGAGAAGGCTGTTGCGCAGGACAAGCTCCAGCAACACCAGTCGCACAGAACACACATGGCACCGCCAGGAAGACGGGCCCGGAAGGCTGTGATTGCCGAGTTCCGGAAGAACGAGGAAGTGGTCGGGGTGTTGGCAGACAAGAAATAGGCCTGTCGCAGTGTGTGTATCGATATTTAGCGTATTCAAGATTTGCGAACCAGATTTTGATCTTTTCCTCTGCCTAGCAGCAATGGAGACATTGGAGATCCACCAGAGCCGTGCACGCCGCTTTGTGCACTTCGATAATATCACCCAGTATGGCCATCCATGGCTGCTTTCGATGCTGCTGGTGTTTGTTGTGGGGGTGGTGATGCTTTGCTGTTTTGCTGCGGACATACTTACAACGTTGAGCGTTGTAGTGCCGGTCTACTGCGTTTTCTCTGCCATACGAGTCTACGAGAAGCACGAAAGACTGCTTCTGGTGGCCAACATGGGGGTCCAGATCCAAACCATATACAGAAGGTTCTTTTTCCCCGTGAAAAACACACGCTTCTGGCCCGCCGAACGTGTCATGGGCGTCTCCGTCGAAGAGAGGTTCCACGGCGCGGCCATCTGTGAATGTGTCGTGGTACATCTAGCAGAAGGCGCTACCGCAATTGCATTTCCTACAGGAACTACGGCGCGTCACGTGATGGCCCGCTTAGCTGCCATCGCGTGATTGTTGCGCCGGACAACTTTGTTTGTTTAGTGTTGCTGCGCGACATGACGTTGCCGGCCCGATTAGGCAATCGAACACCACCTGAGGTGCCAATGGTAAAAGTTAGGGCGGGAGGCGCGAACTGAAACTCTTTTTTGTATACTTGATTGTCGTTTTAGGAATATGAAATGGATATTTCGGAATGGGAATGGAGATTTCGAAAAAATCATAAGAGCGAGGGTTTTGCTCGTGAAATTGTTTGCGTCCACTTCGCTGCTTCATCATCTTTCCTCTTACTTGTCTTTTCTAGGGTCTTCCCCCTTCCTTTGTCTTTTTGATCTTTTTCTGTAAGGCACCGCTTTCTAGCTACTCTTGTTATAACTGCTATTTTCCCACCTTTGTCATTCCTTAGAAAGTTAAGCATTTGTTGTTCGCTCGTTCGTTTTTAGCAGTTCAGTCGTTTGTTTTCATTATGTTATTCAAATCCGTTGTTTCTACTCTGGTTGCCGCTTTAGCTTCCAGCTCTTTGGTTCAGGCCTCTCCTTTGCCTCACTTGCACCACGCTCATAAGAGAGACGTTGCATACGTTACTCAAACAGTCGTGGTCACTGTCGGTGGTACCAACACCGACTTGGCTGATGCTCCTGCAGCAACCCAAGCCACTATCGACAACTCGTCCTTAGAAGGTACCCAAACCGAGTATGCCTACTCCGTTCTTCAAGCTTCAACCTCATCCACTGAGGCTGCTGCTTCCACTCAAGAAACCGCTGCCGCATCTTCCTCTGCTGCCGTTGCATCCACCAACTCTGGTTTCTCTGCAGGCTCCAAGGGTATCACTTACTCCCCTTACAACAGTGATGGTACCTGTAAGGACCTTGCTGCTGTCAAGGCCGACTTTGCTTCCATTGACGACTACTCTCTCATCAGATTGTATGGTGTCGATTGTAACCAAGTTGAAAACGTCCTTCAAGCCAAGGCCTCTGGCCAAAAGTTGTTTTTGGGTATTTACTTCATGGACCAAATCTCCGCTGGTTGTGACCAACTGATCAACGCCGTCAAAACCTACGGTTCTTGGGATGATGTCTACACCATCTCCATTGGTAATGAATTAGTCAACTCCGGTGAAGCCACCCCTGCTCAAATTGGTTCCTACATTGCTACTGCCAAGCCAATCTTAACTGCCGGTGGTTACTCTGGTCCAATTGTCTCTGTTGATACACACGTTGCTATCATCAACAACCCAGAATTATGTGAACACTCCGACTACATGGCTTTCAACGCCCACGCCTACTGGGATGGTTCTGTTGGTGCATCTGATGCCGGTCCATGGTTATTATTACAAATGCAAAGAGTCTGGACCGCCTGTAACGGTAAGTCTACTTTCTGTACCGAATCTGGTTGGCCACACGCAGGTGATGCTAATGGTGTCGCCATTCCTTCCGAAGAAAACATGAAGGCTGCTATCTCTTCCATTGATGCCACCTGTGGTGACTCAACTATTGTTTTCTCCGCTTTCGATGACATGTGGAAGAACCCTGGTTCAAAGGGTGTTGAACAATACTGGGGTATCTACTAAGAGTGTTTACCTTTTTATTTTTGACAGCATTGCTAGTGGAGATTGATTTTTTTTTCCTCATCTTTCATACCCTTTTTTCAACCATTCAAATCTTCTGTGATTCCCCCTGTGATAAATCCCAATTTCAACTTATACAATCACAATCAGAGTTTTAATACAAAACTTTATCACATCTATTGAATTTTATATTTTTTCCCTTATACTTATATCACTAAACCTAGAAATCTTCTAAATTGTTTTAACAAATGCAAATTTTCACCTTGCGCTTGTATGGATATTTTCTTGGCACGGGTGATTTGCTTGCAAAATAAGCCAGCTTAGAACTTAGAATGCCTAAATTCTCGAGCGCGTCGATCGACGAATCTGGGTGATTAATTCTTTCCCTAGTATTCAAAGAACTGCCTTCGAGTGTATTATTGAATCAAGCCATAGAAGTTAGTGCCTATCATAACAGCCAATGTTACCATTTAGACATTTTCCCTCATCTTTGAAATCTCGTATACCCACTTTTGGATTAAGATTTAATTCAAGTGTTGCACCAACTCCTCCAGAAAATTATAATCCGGAAGAATCAAGAATTTACTCCAAATTGCATAATTCCATACCTAATCTACGGGATCTATCAGTAATGGACATTTCTGGTGGGTGTGGGTCGATGTATGCAATCACAATCATAAGTGATCATTTCAATGGATTGAATATGATCAAACAGCAAAGATTGGTGAATGATGTTCTGAAAGATGACATCAGTAAATGGCATGGTCTGAGATTGACCACCAAAGCTGGCAATAAAATCTAAAGGGGAGGAGTCCCTGCTATAGTAAATGCATTATTAGTACCTGTTCTATATATTTGTCTGTAAATAAAAATGTCGATATTGGAAATATAGATATATATAATATATATGGAAATTCAATAACATTATAACATAGTGGTCGAAAGGATGAACAACTAATGTAAATCTTCTTCACGTGAAAAATTGAGAGTTCAGTCTTCAATAACTTCTTCTTTCTCTTCGATAATCTCTTCCTTAATGGTTTCAATAGTCTTACTATTAGATTCATTGGAGTGTGTAGTAGAATCGAGATGTAAGGAAGATAATAACTTAGTTCTGTATTCATTCCATTCAGACAATAATTCTTTTCTTCTAAGAATGACTTCACGTAATGCACTATCACGTTCCATAGAGTCATTTTCTTCAAATTGAGCAGAAAATTCAGCAAGGTTCTCCAAAACTTGAGACTTCTCTTCTTCAGACAGTAATAATTCTGGTCTTGGTCTCCATTGGAACTCTTTGAATTGTGCAACATTTTCTTGTAACAAGTTATGACCAACACAGTCAAAGATTGTAAAACCATTATTAACCTGTGTTTTCCAGTTACTCGAGACTGCTGTAACATACCTACCGGAATTTTCCCAGTTTAGATAACATAGTCCTGCAAATTCGGCTTTCTTCAAAAACTTCAAATTGGATTTGACTCTAGCATTCTGATCCTTTGGCTTCTCACCTTCAAACTCGGTATCAAAGAATAAAATTTCAGCAAATGACGAAGTAGATGTTGGTGCGTCGGTCTTGTATTTAGACGTAATCAGATTGGTTAAAACAACAAATCTACCCTTTGGAGACCAACAAATATCTAATGCAGAATTGTGAATGGTAGTTAACGGAACCCACTTGATTAATTTGGTTTGTCTTCTACCGGTTCCAACTGTAACAATTTCGGTATCATACAAGGTGGTATTATTTGGTAAAACAGAAATATTAGACTCTGGATCTTCAGGYTCATCTTTTTTGGAGACAATGATAAACTTATCGGAATTTGGTTCCCATTGGAAGTTCAGCACAACATCCTTTAGTTCAATTGTATCAACTGGTATGTCTTGAGCAAACAATTGAAAGATGTGTAAATTAGAGAAGAAATGTTTCTTGTTTTTTGGATGTCTCTTCACATTACAGCATAGGTATTGGGCATTATCATTCCAAGATAACTTAATGTCATCAACTTGAACTAACGGAATGGATCTTAGAATAGATTTACTAGGGACTTGAATAACAGTAACCTTAGCTGATAGGTTTTCACTTTCGGGGGTCCAGTAAGCCAAAACACTTTCACTCTCAATTTCATCAATTCCGATTTTCTTAGCACTAGCTAATTTGACACCGGCTGGAGCAAAGTCAAAGTCTTGGATACCATTGACTTTCAATAATTTTTTGTCAAGTAATTGGAAATCTTTTTCACATTCATAGATTGCGATGGCATCAGGACCTTGTCTTGCGCAATATTTATCATCAAAAGACCATTTTATTAGTGGCCATGGCATTGTGGTAACTGTTTCTAAATGAGGTGGTAGGGCAAATGTTTTAACAGGTAAACCTACAGCAATATCCCAAATAACCAACTTCTTGCCGTAATCTTCTGGTTTGAATGGGTAGTCGATATCTTCTTCTTTTGGTTCAACGATTGGATATGGCGATAAAGTAACTAAATACTTTTCATTTGGTGAGATGTCAAAAAGCTTAACACCTGGATGGTAGTATCTATTGATTCTTTCAAAATTGACACCACCCCATGATTGAATACCATTTGGAAACATGGAGAACAAATACTTACCTTTAGTTGACCATTTCATGGAATGAGATGTCCAATCTTGACGTGGATCAATTGCATCTTCTGGTGCAATACCTTTTTTAAACCAGTTGACAGAAACAGTGTTGGAGTAGTTGGTCAAGAACTGGTCCCTGACTTTAGGATCCAATAACCAAGAGTTCAAATGAGCCATCTCCTTGAATTCTGGGAAGTCTGGAGCTTTGAATTCATCATCCACAGTACCTGAAAGTACATATTCTTCGATATCACTTAATTTGTTCACCAATAATCTGTGTTTGACATCTAATTTTTTACCATTCAAAGAAGCGATGGCCTTGGCAGCTTCACTGACTTTGGAATATCTGATAATCAAGTAACCCTTTGTTTTGCCATCCTCAATAGGTAGAAACAAGTCTTCAATAGTTCCGGATTGTGCAAAAAGTTTTGTCAAAACTTTTTTCAACACAGGGGCCTTACTTTCTGGCGCAACTGGTGCACCATCACATAAAACACATCTATCCACAATGGAAAGATCGTTTGATACTTGATATTTTTTCTCTAGATCTGAGAAATCGATTGCAGAAAGATCGACTGAGGATTCATCAAATCCAGCATGTGAAGCAGCCGCTGTCTCGACACTCATTATAGCTAGGTGTGAAGCTGTTACTTTTCTTGGCAATAACAGAGTTATCTTCAGCTATTGGAATATTTACCGATTTGAGTTGTTGAAAAATGTACAATACTCAAAAAATTTTCCAAACGCGTCGATCGACTTGGGCATGAATCTAGATACTTTCAATAGTTATTCCTCTCTATGGAAATAGACGTTGGGAGATATTGTAGGAGTAGCCAATTGGATATTCTATTCTGTTCCGGGAATGGTTCAACAATTATCATTGACTGGAAGGTTGCCACCCTCTAAGCATGAAAAACTAAGTTTGAAATTGAAAGTTTTAACGAACAATATATATAGTGCAATGAACATTCATTCTGTACTACTTAAACCAAGATATCCTTTCACACCTGAAGCCAGGGCAGGGCAAGTGGTTCAAATAGAAAGTTACAAGGTGAGAATGAATAGAATTTGGGAAAGAGGATATCCTATAAATGGAAGTAATGTGTTTGGTGACTCGATAACTGATGCAACTAGTAACAAAGAGGATAAATCACTAGTCAGCACAAATGATTCGATATGGACTATACAACTTTCAGACATACCAGCCGCAGGTCGGAATCCTGTTTTGATTCAAAATATTTATGAATCCACATTTTTGGAAACCGACGACTTGATTGGATACTTGGATGAATTAGGATATATGCATGAGTCGGAGTTTTGGAAGCACGGTCAACGATTTTTTGTTGATAACGTTATAATAGAGGTTTATCGTGTTTACGTTAAAGACAACAATCATGTTGGCACAAATGTGAGTGTTGAAACATCTAACCACTCCGAAGCTGGGATCTCCGATGTTACGAAGGAGAAAGAGATCATTGACGTGGAAATGAATGAATCACAAGAAGAACAAAAACAACAAATGGCAAAGCTCAAGTTATTCGATTCTTCCGGGGCGTATTACGTAAAAGCTTTTGTCAATGTTGGATCCCTCAATGATCTTGAGAACAATGCTATTGGTATTAAACAATTAGACAATCTGAAACGTGAACTTTCGGAGATAATAGAATTAAAAGTCCCTGATAGAACATTAATGGATAGTAGAATCAACTCCAGAATTGCAAATATTGGTAACCTTAGATGAAAATCAAGTGTAATTATATGAATGTAAAATAGTATAAAAATAATAATCTTATTTAGTTGTTGGCCTTCTGTACTTAATTTTATCGGTACATTCACCAACTTTAACGTACAGCAATTGTGCCCGGTGGTTAAACGTTTGAGTTGTCCAATAAACATCCGAAGCATCCATTTCATCGGCACTTTTATAGACATATTCAATCAAGCTTCTTCCTACGTTCTTCAAACGTTGCTTTTCATCCACAAACAGATCATTCAAATAAGTTTGGTTTTTAATTGACCATGTAGTTGGGTGTTGTAAATAATTTGCCATACCTATCACTTCGTTTGTTTGTGTGTTTACAGCAAGTGCTGACCACATTGGGTATGAAGGGTCGACAATTCTATTAAAGACATCATGTTTTACCTCATCACTCAAAGAAGATTCATAAAAAATCAAATATTCATTAAACAATCTAAGCCAGTCTTGGCGGTCTGACTCTGTAGCATCACGAACTATAAAAGACATACTGAGTGTTTTTGTCAAAAAGAACTAGTCTTGTGTTTGTTTTTTAATTTTCTCTTGACAAAAGTAAGATAGATGCGATCGGGTATTTTATATAAAAGGTTATTTGGGGTATGACACATTTCCGATCAGAAGGAAAGCCAACTCCGCTCAAGGTATGCCGCTATCTGAAAGGCAAAAATCTGTTAGCGCATTTTTCACAACCAGAACATCGGTAACATAAAAGATATGACTGTTTTGGAAACAAACCGAAAAACTAGAATCCAGATGCACTCCGTGTTCTTTTTAAACATTCTTAACTACGTTTGATTATCATTTGCTTTTATCTCAAGAGTATTTTCAATGTTTTTGAAATTCAGATACTTTATAATGTGTCATCTGTGACGAAAGTTGGAAGCATGTTATCAACACACCTATAAATGCAGGAACCTTGTGGGATCTCTGTATCTCTAAGCTCTTGCGGTTTAAATACTTAGTATTAAACTCTGTTAAAAAAAAACTCCGAGACGGGGAATTGAACCCCGGTCTCCCGCGTGACAAGCGGAAATTCTAGCCACTAAACTATCTCGGATAACTGCGCAAGCCCGGAATCGAACCAGGGGCTCAACGATGGCAACGTTGAATTTTACCACTAAACCACTTGCGCTGTTTTGTTAAAGAAAAAGAGCATCAAAGTTCTATCACATTTTTCTAACATGTTTTTGATTTTTGTTTTGTTTTAAATAAAGAATTTTAATATTATAATTGCTAAATAGCAAAACAAAAAGGTATTAATAGAGCATTTTCAATGTGTGTACTTATGTGCGTCTGTATACTAAGCAAAAGCAAGTTAGTTATCATCTCAGAAAGACTTCAAAGTCTACTTTTGACAAATATACTTGCGTTAAAAAGTGATATCCATCAAAGTTAAGAAAAGAATGCATACAAAATCAAACCTAATATAATAGGCAATGTCTCTCTTACAGTATTTGTAATCACTGAGACCTTGACCATAAACATAAAAGAAACCACAAACCATAACCTTTTGCATTAACAACATAAAACACYGTAAATTAAGGCCAACCTCGCACAGAATTATCGAGCATCACCTTAACTTTCCCATAAACTACTTATTTCAATMAATAGTCTGTATTGACTTTTTATTTTTTTTTTCAACACTAACAATAAAAACAATAATCAGCTCATATCATGATCCCAGAAATACAATCTGAGCGAAAGTTTAAAATCCACTCACTGATGCTTCATTGGAGATAGGTGTGTAGAACAGTTTTTGTGAACCATCTTGAAAAACTAGTGTTTTTAACTCAGGTTAAAACTGGGTTTCTACTGTAACTAACTGATATTTTTATTTTCTTTCATTTTGTTTTGAAAAAATCTGAAGACGAGTTACTTTGGTCTCTAGTTTTGTTGTCTGAATTACTATAATACCTTTTCTTTTTAACAATAAAAAACAGACATCATCACAATTGTTACCTTTTTAGGTGAAAATTCTTCCTCTAAGTTGTCAACGGTAGATCTTCGAATCAGAAAAAACGTGATAGTGTTAAAACTTCAAGGACTTTCATCCTAGAATATCTTAACCTGGCTATGAATTGACTCATCTTACTATATGTTTCTACTATCTATAAATATACTCAATAATATTGAAGCATTTAAAAAAAAGGAACAGTTTAATTGATGTCGTATTGTGAACTTTTATTCTCACAAAACCTTGAAAGTATCGAATTAGGTTTTCTTAATTATTGAAAAATGTTACTGGAAAGAATTAATATTAGAAAACTGGTGTCTAAAAAAGCACCCCCTTGTTTTGCAATGACTAATACTTACCCTTTTAAAAACAAGAAAGACTCAAAAGAACAGTTTTCTGTTTACAAAACATCAATAAATGTTCTACTTCAAGCATGCCAATGGTTTGCTTCTGTTTAAAAGCTAATATCTTTTGAGTTTAATAAATTTGAGAACACCGAAAACTTTACCTCCAGATATGAATGAGACTTATTAAAGTTGGAACTAATTTTTCAACTGACGGTCCTGGAAGATTTTTCTACTTGAAGACAAACTTGAAGTCTGTGTCCCAAAGTGGTGTTCCACTGCATTTAGTATAAGAAAAAGCAAAAAGTTTGGAATAAACGACAACTACAGGACTCGAACCTGTGCGGGCAGAGCCCAAAAGATTTCTAATCTTTCTCCTTAACCACTCGGACAAATTGCCATTTTTGACTTTTAAAATTACAGTTATTTATTTATTGAGTGTTCTCCTTTTGAAAATGGTAAAAAAAATTTGAAATAAACGACAACTACAGGACTCGAACCTGTGCGGGCAGAGCCCAAAAGATTTCTAATCTTTCTCCTTAACCACTCGGACAAATTGCCTTTTTTGGCCTTTTTAAGAGGGCAGATAAACTCCTCCTAAGATTTTGTTAAAACAATAGACGTAAATAGCTCTAAAACTCAATAAAAGTTTGGTTGATTCAGTTTGAGGTTTGTTAAATCAAAGTAATCAGAGATGGCTGGAGTATGCAGGGTATCCAAAGGTAAAGAAGGGCTGAGACGTGTTGAGAAACGTAGATTTATATTTGACCCTCACAAAATACAATTCACAGGTAAGTCAAACATCAAAATAAAAATATGTTTCAGATAAGGGATCCTAGGGATAGCCTAGAATGTCGAGATCTGAAACAACAACATACTTCAGACAAAACATCTTTCCTAAAGGAGAAGAGGTTTTGAAGAATATAAAAGAGGGAGCTTCCCACTTTTTGTACAGTTATTTCTATATTTAAGTATAACATAAATGAGTCTTTCGGGAACTATTTAGGGTGTTTATTGCCTCTAGAATTCAGTGTAAAAAGAAAAGTATATAAGATAAAGGTCTAAGGAGAGGGAATGTCCTCCTCTAAAGAGAAAATAAGGTGCGACATTCGAGATACAAACTATGTCGGATAACCCCAATCGGTAATCCTTATTGCCTGTGTATGATAACATTACTCATGTTATATTAAGTTAGTCTATTTAATCACTTTGAAAAYATGTTAAATCATGGAAGTGGAATTTGCTGCCCTACAACTTAAGTTGAAGGAACAACTTACCCAAAGAGAGACTGGATTAGAACATGATTGAGCTTGAGACCTTTTTAAAAAAAGACGAATTAAATTAGAATCAAGACTGTTCTAATCCAGCCTCTCTTTGGGTGAGTTTTTCTTACAACTCAAGTTATGCTGCGGTAAGTTCTACTTCCAGGATTTAGCACGTTTTTCCAGTGATACAATAGACTATCTAAAATATAAAAATAATTATACAAAAAGTGGGAAATTCCCTCTTATATTCTTCACAACATTTTCCGTTTTAGGAAAGATGTTTTATCTGAAATTTATAGTTGTTTCAGATCTCGACATTCCAGGCTATATCCGATATCTACCTTCCATGTTATCTCACTTATCTGAAACATATTTTTATTCTGACGTTTGAGTTACCTGTGGATTGTATTCTATCAGGCTCAAATACTGTTGAGATTTGATAATTTATAAGCTGTTAGGCTTATCTTTACTATAGCAAATCTTAAGGTTCTCAGAAGTCTTATAATTGCGTAATACATAGAAAAGGCAGCGCATGTCTCGGATACTATAAATATCGAGACATGCGCCTGTTTCATATTATTTAATTTTACATGTATTCCTTTTATAACCTTGATGAATACCGCTTTTATATACATGCAAATAGAATTGTCAAGGGAAGACTTTGAAGTCTTCCTAACTTGAATACATAACTAAYTATCTCTTGCCTAAGTATACTAGGCAGCATTGGCTATACATTATAACATGCTTAAGTATACTGGGCAGCATTGAGTATACACCTCAACAAATACATATACACGTTTCTCAACAAAGACAAGAGATTCAAGTTRAATTAAGAGAATAATAGTCAAGGGATCACTAACCAAATATTAAGATATTCTTGGCCGAACTTTAAGATCGTCTTAAACGCACCACTAAGAATAGTTTGATACAGCCTTTGGTAATCTTAATTGTGTAAGCTTTTGAGTAGAGTTCAGCTTGGATTAGAAACCTTGACCGACTCAATAGCCCGCATTGAGATTACGAGGATCAGATCTACGACATTAAAAAGTAAACCCATTACCAAAGCGTATAAAGGCAATTTGTCCGAGTGGTTAAGGAGAAAGATTAGAAATCTTTTGGGCTCTGCCCGCACAGGTTCGAGTCCTGTAGTTGTCGTTAATACCAAATTTTTTTTACGCTYGATTACGTATTTTGTCAACTTGTTAATGTTTGAGGTGGTAATAGAAACTTTAGCTCTATATAGTTTTATATACTAAGGGTTAAATGTTTATGACAACCTAGAGCGTTCCCACATCTTTTCCAAACTTTTCTTCAAAATCGAGACATTATGGTCAATGACGGCCATTGAGGTTATCTCATCCTCATCATTATCAAGTCGACTGACGGCAACCAATGCTAAACCTCTGATCATTTGATGTAAATATAACATTGTTCCATTTTCTAATCTTGATATACATTTACTCGGCTTCTTGAGAGAAGTGTCAACATCATCATTTTGGGGATCTTCCATTAATGAATGTGAAAGAGACCTGTGGGGGATGTCATTTTTCACTGGTTCATATAAACCATCGAGATCTATTGTGACATCAATAAATTCTGCACAGACATCATATGTTTGAATATCCACAGGCGAAGAATCGGTTGCCACATATATTTTGGAATTGACATCAAACAAAAACACTTTGTCAAAGTTGCTATACTGCATCAACAAATCGAGCAGGTTTTCCAATGCGGGGAGTTCATAGATGAGTTTTTGAATGATTCTGGAGAAGGCCTCATAAATGGAATGATCATATATTGAGGTCAAGTAGAAAGATACCTGAACACCTTCCAAGCCATAATCAAGTAAGTCATCCCCGACCCTCTGCATAATGTCTCTTTGCGTGTCCAATCTGAAATCTTCTGACAAACCATCAATCTTGTGGATTAGGATTTCTATGTGAATTTTTGGGTTGATGCCATGAACAGTTTTGATTATTTGGGCCAGATTCTGCAATGCCCCTAAATATTCATCCTGAGAATCAATCACGTACACCAATGCACCTACATTGGCAAATAGCGTTTCCTTATCTCCTGTAACACACCAATCAACTTGTCCTGGTAATTCCATTACTGCTAAATTCATCAACGTTTTAAAACTTTCAGACGTAGGATTGGTTGTGCTTTCCAGATACACAGTGTCCAACGGCTGCGTATTATGAAACACCACCTTTCTAATTGATGATTTACCAGAACGCCGTTGTCCCATCAACAACACCGATGGATTGCTATCTTTACAACCCGTATTCTCCAGTACATCCATTTTGCAACAACTACTTCTCTCTAAATATTATCTTCACTCTGAACACGCAAAAAGTTATTCAAACCACACACCAAGGAACCTAAAATTCAAACCCCAAGATAACCAACAAATTATTGCCTATAACTAGATACGCAAAGTCCTTATTCAGAAAGTTTTAACCTTCTCTAACAATCCCTCTAGCTTTCTTGTTTCCTACTAAAACTCAACTTGCATGCCTCTACTAATGGTATTATTTCCAGTTCACATAGCGCGAATGCCGTTTTGATTTCTCTGGCATTGCACCTTCCATAAACGGCTGCGGGTATGGTGTTCCGATCGATAACGGAGTTGGTAGCAGTATAAATAGGTTCTAAGTTGTGCATATTTTTCAGTGAAAGGTCTTGATGTATTCCAGTACACAATGTCTATTGCTGAACAATACTTYCCAGAAGAAGCAACTGCGCCAGTAGTCAAAACTGCAATCCCAGGTCCTGTATCAAAGGCTAAGCTTGAAGAGCTTTCCCACGTATACGATACCAAGGCTGCATACTTTGTGACTGATTACTACAAGTGTTTGGGAAACTATATTGTCGATGCAGATGATAACAAGCTCTTGGATGCATACTGTCAAATTTCTTCCATAGCACTAGGTTACAACAATCCAGCTTTGCTCAAAGCTGCCCATTCGGAAGAAATGGCAGTTGCTCTTTGCAACAGACCTGCATTGGCGTGTTTCCCGTCTACTGACTACTATGAAATTTTGAAGGAAGGTTTACTTTCTGTTGCACCAAAGGGTTTGGACAAGGTCTGTACCGCCCACACCGGTTCTGATGCCAACGAGATGGCCTTCAAAGCGGCTTTGATGCACCAAGCTAACAAAAAAAGAGGCGGAAAGCCATTCACTGCGGAACAACTTTCTTCAGTGATGGAAAATCAATTACCTGGTACCTCTGATATGGTCATTTTGTCTTTCGACAAGGGATTTCACGGTAGATTATTTGGTTCATTGTCAACAACCAGATCCAAGGCCATTCACAAGCTTGATATTCCAGCCTTCGATTGGCCAAAGGCCCCATTCCCAGCCCTTAAGTATCCTCTAGAAAAGTATGAGGCTGAAAACAAGGCCGAAGAAGAGAGATGCTTAAAAGCTTTAGAGGAAATTATTTCTTCTTATCCAACCAAGGTTGCCGCCGTTATTGTGGAGCCTGTTCAATCCGAAGGTGGTGATAACCATGCTTCTCCAGCGTTCTTCCAAGGTATTAGAGCAATCACTAAAAAACACGATGTCCTCATGATTATTGATGAAGTTCAAACCGGTGGTGGTGGTTCTGGTAAGATGTGGTTACACGAGCATTACGACGTGGTACCAGATATCATGACTTTCTCCAAGAAAATGCAAAATGCTGGATTTTTCTTCAGTGAAGAAGGTTTGGCTGGTGATCAACCATTTAGACAATTCAACACCTGGTGTGGTGATCCATCTAAAGCTTTGATTGCTAAGGCCATCATTCAAGAAATAAAGGAAAAGGATCTTTTAAAAACTACTGCCGAAACCGGTGATTATCTTTACTCCAAACTTGAAACTCTAGCTAATAAGCATGAAAAACTTTTGAACCTTAGAGGTAAGGGTAGGGGATTCTTCATTGCGTTTGATCTTGAAACTCCTGCACTCAGAAATTCATTAATTGCAGAAGCAAAGAAACTAGGTTTAAATATTGGTGGTTGTGGTGAAATTGGTGTTAGATTGAGACCTGCCTTGGTTTTCGGTACCAAACATGTTGACATTTTAATTGACATTCTTGATCAAGCTTTTGCTAAACTATAGATCTAACAATAGGCACAAAAATTGTGCACTATGGTACAGGTCTGGACTTTTTTTTTGATTAATCTACCTTTATAGAAAACTTTTATTTTAATCACAATATTTTAATCTATAACAACGCAACATGAGCTATAAACAATCATTACAGAATTAGTTTCTAAGTAATATCCTGGCTATATAAACACTAGTACAATAGTTTACATTTTTCGAAACAAACACTGTTTTCAATTTGGCTTGCTTGAACTCGAGCTCGTACGTGCCTTTTCCTGTTTCATTATAACTTTACGCATGTATTCCTTGGCTTGTTCTTTTATTTTTGCTTTATCATCAGTTGTCAGTTCGGAAGGAACATCTAAAAGCCCCTTTTCAACCCTTCTTTTCGACATGCTGTGGCATAATGTTTGACAATGGGCCTTGAACTTCTCTCCAATTGTTTCTCTATATTTTGCTGTGACATTGGGAATGAATTTACCTAGCAAATTGATCCAATTTCTTTCAGCAACTGCTTTTTTATCAATATTCTTTGAATGTGTATGTTTTCCATCCAATTTTCTTTTTTTCGTAGAATCACTAGTTCCCTTTTGCAAAGATGCAGTTTTGATAATATCATTCAAAATGGAATTTCTGTTTTCTTGTTCTCTCAACTCCAATCTACGTTTTATTGCACGCTCTTTCTCCAATTGACGCACTTCTCTGATTTCCTTGATCTTTGCTCTCTCAGCATCAAGATCTTTTCGTTTACGTTTGACTTCGTCATCTGTACTCACAGGCCACTCTGGTTTTTCCCATTGAGTTATATTTAACTTCCGATTGAAAAAGTACTTCACATTTCTTGACGAATCAATTGACCATTCCCAACCAAAAGGCAATGGCACTCCTTCGAATTTTTTATTTTCAGGCAAAGCTGAAACATTTATGTCACCCCACGGAAATAGGGCCCCAGAAGGAGCTTTTGGAAGTTTTGATAAGTACGAACTAGTTGCAGCTTCGGCAACCTTATTCCTTCGAGAATCTATAACACTTGTTTGTAGCTTAGCTGATTCTACGCTCAGCTTTTTTGGAATACGATAAACCATTTCCAACGTAGACCATCTGTTCAAAAGTGTATCGATCAATTCGACGTTTTCTTTATTGTCGAGTTTTGGCTTAATTAAAGTCAAAGACTCCTCAATTTCACTAGATTTAATGGAGTTTTTTGATTTAAGTTCTGGCCAAGATGCCAAAATGATTAAAATCATTTCGATTATTTTTGTTTTCAGTGGGCTGAAATCAGTTTCATTGTTTGGTGAATTGATGACCAGTTTCAAGGTATGGCCCAAAGCTTGCAATCCATGCAGCTTATTGAATCTTGCCAACATATCATTTAGAGAAATATCCGACTCAAGTAAAACTCTTTCTAAAATTCTACCAATAACAATCAAATCTAAATCAGGTTGCATCAAACAACTTGATATTTTTGCAATATCTGAAAGAGACATTGGGGTCAACACTAGTGATTTTACAAACTCAACGTTCACATTGGAGTCAATATTGTCATCTGTAATCTTGATTCCATTTTGTTTTTGCTTTTTGAGCCATTTCTTTTCATCGTTTGCTGTCACACCCAAAGCTTCTGTTATGGAATGTGGCAAAAGTCTTACGGTCTCACTCTGTGTTTTCCCTCCCATGACACCAAGACAGTTAGATGCCCCACAATAACATTTTTGTGGTTCAGCACCATACCTGTCTACATTATAATCAAAGCATATTTCCTCTCCTTTAAGAATGGTTCTCTTGGCAAAGATTCCCATTCTGTAACGTTTGTTGACCACCCATTTCTCCACATACGCATTAGGGTCACACGAATGGTTACAGTATCTCGCCAAACTTGCCTTTTTAGTGGCATCAATAATTTCGTTATCTTGCATCATCATAAAGTAAAAATGTTTGACGTCTTCAGCATCATATTTAGCCTTTCTTTCCACGTATTCTTCGGCATCTATGATTTCCCCTTTATACTCGATAATAAATGTGTTTTCCAATATATCTCTATTGGCTCTCATACCGTAGCCCTTGTTTTCGGTTAAAAAGATGGAGGTACTAGCATATTCCGAGTTTTGAAAACGCTGGTTCATACAGTTTTCTCCACACCCACAGTCTTCGTCAGTACATTCAATATTGGTTAACCTATTGATGCAATCCGAATCTGGACCACATGCAATATTCACACCTTCAGAATCAACTTCTTCATTACAGTCACAAGAAATCGTATCCTTTGACGCCGAATACACTTGTCTTAACCGCTGAATATATTGGTTCTCCTCCAGCACTACAAATTGTCCTTTAACCTCTTCTGTTTTGTCTTCGCATTCATCAAACAAAGGTATTCTCTTTTCTGGTTGAGGAGTTGTCGAGCTCTCCACCAAATCCTCATCAATACTACTATCCCTAGTCATGTTTTTCGGCCTACGGAACCAATGGCAAATAAACTTTAAGCTTATTTATTGTGTTACTGTCAAGAAAACACGATCCGAAACAACTTATATATGGCCATCCATGATATTTTCATCGTGAGAACCAGCGCTTCAGAGGATTGAAATTTTGATTTCACGCGTAATATATACAACCCGTAAGATGAGGAGAGGTAAATGTTGATGCTGTTTTGATCATTGCCACGCATAATGGGCAGTAGCAAAAAGGATTATTGTGATGAAAGATGATTTAGGTAATTTGGTGACCGAGGAAATGTCACAGGATGTGTGTGGTGAAAACAAAGCAAATGCTAACGCAATGGGCAAACCTGTCAATAGTTCAAAGTGTTCTCCTTTGCAAGAGCTGAATCAAAACGAACTTTCGTCACAGTTGACGCAACTTTCACAAATTGCGGGCAAACAAAAGAATCAGTTGGAACACTCGGTGACAAATTATGATGCTATGAGCAAACAAATAACACGGATGCCTCAATTCTGTAATTCTGATGAGTTTTTGAAATGCTTATCACAATTCACTATTGACAGAGACTCACTGAATGATCTTGGTGAAATGAAATCACAAAATGATACACTGGACGGTAGAGTGAAATACGAATTGATAATAGAAAACCAAAGAGGTGCAACATTGTTCGGGGCAAAAATGTACAGCACACAGTCAATGCTATATCCTTTGGATCCTCCAAAATATCAAACGTTGACAGGCCAAAATCTCACTAGTTTGGCCATGTATCCAGAGCCAGCTCATGATTGGAAGTGGAGTTGGAATCAATGGCATGTAATGATGATTAATGATGTCGACGAAAACGGTTGGATATATTCATCGATCCGATTTGGAAGCCGTAAATGGTCCAGCGGGGGTAAATTTGGAAAATTTGTCCGGCGTAGAATCTGGGTTAGAATGGCGGAAAAGAAGACTATAGACAACCTTCAAGATTCATGCTTTGAAGATGAAGAAAGTACTTTGATTCTATTTGAAAATGTTGGCAAGAAAGAAACATCGGGGATGAGAGAAAAAATAAAACATGGGATTTTTCATCACAAAACCGATAACAATAACGTGAAACGAAGGTGAATTCAAAAGCAAAATCAAGCCAATTTTCGTTAGCCTGAAACAATCCCAACTATTGATCACGAGTGCAGTGCTTGAATGAGAGAAATTAGGCAAAGAATATATACCCTATCTCATTCTTTTTTTTTTTTTGCAAAACATATAACGTTTGTATTTGAAAACTATATACAGACCTTTTAACCTGGATGGAATCGGATTTTTGTTATATACAAGAATGCGTGCATGCATGCAGACGTTCATACTTCAACGGATGACTCACCAGCTCCTATAGATGTCGTTGGATTGGGATTTGTTCAATTGATTCAATGAGATCACCTTCCTCAAGTCTT
Organism: Pichia sorboxylosa; assembly: GCA_001599115.1. Lineage (NCBI taxonomy): Eukaryota > Fungi > Ascomycota > Pichiomycetes > Pichiales > Pichiaceae > Pichia > Pichia sorboxylosa. The sequence continues at coordinate 1,790,560 of BCGC01000001.1, read as the reverse complement.
GGATCACCTTCTAAAGCGATACCACAGTCGGCACCATTTAACACTTCATTCACGTCATTTTTGACAACCTTCAGTTGTTTTATTTTTCCCGTGTAAACAATTTCGCCTTTCCTAACGAGGCGCACTTCGTGATTACGTTTCAGAGTACCATCAACAACCCTTGATCCCGCAATAAACATCGTATTTTTGCCTTTAACTGTAATCTCAAATAGTTGTTTAACTGAGGTTTTGGCAATGACCTTGGTTTCATAAATTGGTGGCAGCTTACTTGTCAGAGTTTTTAAAACATCTTCAATAAGGTGATAAATCACATTATATTCCTTTATCTCGACATTGTCTCTTGCTGCACTCAGCACAATATCCTTTGGAACTTTAACATTGAATGCTAGAACATGGGCTTTGGAATCTTTGGCTCTAGCAATGTCAGATTCATTAGGAGAACCAACTTCTTCAAAAATGACTTTGGAAACAACCTCATCATTACCCAAACCTTCAATGCTTTGTTTGACAGCTTCCACAGACCCACTAACATCACCTTTGATGATAAAGTTTACTTGTTGAATTTTTGATTCTTCCTCATCAAACAATTCAGGCTCTAATTCTTTGATATCTTCTATCGTTAGCCCTTGTTGTTGATAATCTTGAATCTTTTCAAGTCTCTTGGAATTTTCTATTGCGTCAATTCTACGTTGATTCATTGTCTCAACTTGATGAGCTTCCTCCATCATCCGCTTTCTTTTTTCTCTATTTGTGATTACCTTCTTGGCAAAACTTTCATCTTTAGCTTGAATACCATAATCACCGGCTTCTGGTAACTCTTTCCAACCAGAAATTTCAACCGGTTGAGATGGTTTTGCAGACTTGACAGCTTTGCCATGTTCGTCTTTCATGACTCTTACCTTACAGAATGTTGTACCAGAAACCAAAATACTACCGGGCTTTAGCTCACCTTTCTTGACCAAGAAAGTTGCAACGTTACCCAAGCCTTTCTTCATTTGCGATTCTAATACCCAGCCTTCAACAGGACATTTTTCCTCAGTTTTGAGATCCGACAAATCAGCAATAGCCACAATAGTTTCCTCTAAATCCTTCATACCTAAACCAGTTTTAGCAGATATTCTAACAACAGGGGTTTCTCCACCATAATCTTCGACATCTATACCATGTGTGGATAGATCTGCCACAACTCTATCAGGATTTGCCTGTTCCTTATCACATTTATTAATTGCAATAACAATAGGAACACCTGCTGCTTTGGCATGTTTGATTGCCTCAATAGTCTGTGGTTTAACACTATCTTCAGCAGCAACGACTAAAATGATGATATCGGTGATATTAGCACCTCTTTCACGCATTTTCAAAAAGGCTGCATGTCCGGGAGTATCCAAAAATGTGACTCTTTTCTTACTGACAGGTGTGACAACTACGAAAGCACCAATATGCTGCGTTATTCCTCCAAATTCACCCTTAACTATGGAAGATTTTCTCAAATAATCCAAGATGGTGGTTTTGCCGTGATCGACATGACCCATGATTGTGACAATTGGGGATCTTGGTTTTAATTTCTTTTCATCCGTGGTTAGCTCAGATGGAAAAAGATCAGCACCTAAGTTGTCATCACGATTGACCTCAAAACCATATTCTTGAGCAATCAATTCTGCTGTTTCTGCATCTAAGATATGCTCGTTGGTGATGTTTTCAAAACCCAACTCATCTAATTTTGCTAGTAATTCAGGAACACGAACTTTCAAAATAGTTGCAAAATTGGCCACAGATAAGAATGTTGGAATATCAAGCTTATATTTAGTGCCATCAGCTTTTAGTGCAACAGCCTTCTTCTTCTTCTTTTTGAAAACAGGAGCGTGCTCTGACTGTTTAGCCTTGGAACCCTTACTGTTTTTTTCATTTTCTTTGATGCTTTTAGCCTTTCTCGTTGCTATGTTTTCTTCCTTTTTAATAGCTTCTGTACTATTCGCAGCTGCCTTTTTTTGCATCGAGATACCCGTTTTGCCTTTGGTTTTGTCACTCGCTTTGGCATTCACTGGTTCAATTTCTTTATTTTCAACTTTATTTCTGTCTTTTGATTCGTCCTTTCCACTATTCAAAGCCACATTATTTTTTATGACTTTAGCCTTCTCTTCTTGCTTCTTTATTTTTGCTTCTAAAAGACTAGAAAGACTTGCAGCAGAGTCTTGATTAGTAGCGTGTTCTACGGCGTCTGGCTTTTCAGTCTGTAATGTATCAGTCTGTGGCTTGAATCTAGATCTCCGAGAAATATTTAGTCTCGGGGAGGAGTAAAACAACCTCCTAGAGAAACCCTTGGGCGATGCCTTCAAACAGATATTCAGCATAACTGTCGAACTAAGCTACCTTTTTCAAGAGGGATTCTATGCCTACACAATGTGTGCATGCATCTCTCAAACACAGGATAGATTTTTCATGGAGAAGAAGGACGCGACATTACTTTTTTCAGAAACGAGCCTCACAAAGCAAGAGGGTAGCAAAGGTATAATAGTACAAAAATATGCCAGATAATGTTACAAAGTTTATGTGATGGTTTGAATATCGGAGGTGCTTTTTTTCAGTCGCTCAAGCTGAACAACAGTATTAGAGATGGGCTCAACTGCCAGTAAGGGACCCACAAAATGGGATTTACCCCAAAAAACGTACCCCAACCAGATGGATAATGTGAACACAAGGAAAACCGCTATTGAGTAATTCATAGATTGAATATCAATATCTAGAGATGGGGGAAAACAGAGAATAATGCATGTTAGTAAAATGATGAAACAACTGCAGATATTAACGATATAACCAAATTTACGCAACTTGAAGGTTGAACCTCTGACCTTCTTACGCCTATTGATGAGTGAACAGAATATCGGGATTCCATTCGCAACGTTCATTGATACTACCGAACAGCCTAAAAAGGCGTTAAAAGCACTGGTGGAAATCAATGAAAAAGTTCCTAGAATGATGGACATCCCGACAGCCAAGAGAAGAGCATTTCTTGGAACGGTCTCTTCAGTGCTTTTGTCTAATTCCTCCCATAGAGAATTGTACGGCAGAGCATGATCTCTACCAAGCGAAAAGATGGTTCTGGATACAGTAGTTAACGCTCCAACACACGCAAAAATGATGGCTCCAACAATCATCAAGGAAATAACAAACGACACAACAAAGGACTTTGTCGAAAGTTTCAAAACAATATCTATAGGAAAGATATCAGGATTATCATCCAACAATCTATTGATTTCGGGCAGAACACTCAAGAGTGGAATAATGAAAACTAATCCTGTAAATATACTAGCAATAATTGAATATATCAGACCTTTGGGAATAGTTTTTTCGGGCGTTTTCACTTCCTCACTCATAGCTACAATTGCGCCATATCCATTGAACGTCATGGAGGAAAACTGAATACCTCCTATAATAAACGCAACCGAGTCGGGCCATCCAGATCTCGAGGCATCAAAATATGTGAATATATCCTTGATGCTATGAAAATCAGTAGCAAATAGCAAAATGAGAATATCTGCCAACATGATTGTGTAAAAAGTCCAATAAATGCAGAGCTCGTTGAATTTTTCAAGATATTTTTGAAACTTYAAATTGATAACAGCAGATATAGCAATGATTAAAACAAAAACTAGCATAATTAGTCCACTGTCCTGTTTATAATCGCTCTCAACCAGTCCAAATATGGATAAAATGAATTGGGAACCCCCAAAAGAGTATGAAACAAACATCAAAAGATTGCCTACAATYAAGTACCATCCATCAAACCAAGATGTTACAAGACTGTACTTTTCATCTGATAAAATGCAAGCATAATGATACACCCCACCGGACGTGGGGAATTTGGAAGCAATCTCACTCAAAGAGAGGGATATCATGAATGAGAAAAATCCAAACAAAATCCACCCGTACAATATTGTTACATTTGATCCACAWACCAACCCTATTGAAAGCGTCGAAGCCACTCCAAACGGCACATTCATTAAGGAAAACCCTAATCCAACAATAGAGCCAACTGAAAATTTGTGGTCCAGTTCCGATTTGTACTGGAAATGCTGCACTTCTTCTGCATTATCGTCGTCGTAATATATTTCTTGTGCCAAGTGATGTCCAAACTCCTTTAATTGATGCGGTATCAGACCATGGCTTGATGGATTCTCGGGAGTAATACTTGTTCCAGCGGTAGTTTCTGCAGAAAACTGCGTGTTGCTGGTCGACAAACTTCCTTCGGTGGTTCTTGACCCAGAAACATTTGTTTCTCTTCGAAATTCCAACGAATCAAACATAGCGCCAGAATTGGTACCACAAAAAAAAACAAACTTGCTATGTTTCTATGGTTGACGAAACAAGACCCAACCAAAAACCGAGAGCTGTCACTATGAAAGTAGCCAAATTTAAATCTAGTCTATGGATTGAGGCGCGGAAGAGAATAATCTTGAGAAGAGACAGAGATACAAATAGCACCAAGATTTCCATGTAATATTTAGGCATGCACACGTTTCYGTGCAGATTGCTACTAAAAACACCCAAACAGAGCCCATATGGCATTARAAATCCCSGGATTTTACTGGGACACAAGCACCAGACGATACTATGCCATTCCACGGGGACAGAGCGTAAACAGTGTAGGGCAAGAAGGAGGACGAGCCCGTATGATTTTAGAGAGCGAGAGTGACAAAAAACGTAAACTGGCAAAGCGTAGCAAAGATCAGAGTGTACCCTTAAGAAACAAAAAGCAGGAGAGGGAGATTGATTATATAGTGAGTAAACAGAATGAGTTTTTTGCAAAGATTGATGATTTGTATGCTCAAAATTGCCAATTGCCACTTCATCCATTATTCAGTGCACTTTTGGAAAAGCATCATCCTGCTATGTGTGGACACAGGCCCATTCACGATTTGCAGTTGGTATCACAGTATCGATGGTCCGGAACGGTGTCTCAGTTTGCCAATATTGAACTTTTTGCTTACTTGAATCCTAACTTTGATGGTATTTACATACAAAGCACAGATAACAAAAACGGACTACCGTGCTTAACAGCAGACTTGACCAAAATTCTCAATATCCACATAAATCAGTTACCCTCATTGGGTCAAGAGTCACATTCTTTGATTCTACAAAAGATTGAACCAAATCAGACTCATGGCCTATTTTTATGCTCAAACAATAGTATCAAACTACAGCACAAATCAAACAATTTTGAAAGAAAAAAGGTGTACTGTTTAGAAGATGGAAACATTGTCATATTGGATCCAATCAGAAACATAATACAAATCAAAGAAAAACAATTTTGTTGCAAGTCAGAAATTCTTTGCATGTCTGACCATAAAGATATTCTTGTCTTTGGGGCCAGAAATGGGTCTATCAATTTTATTTTTTGTGATGGCGTACTTTTTAGCACATCAATCGGGGTACCCGTGACAGGGTTATCAATTCTTGAAGATGAAGCGGGTGATTTGTTTTGCGTTGTTACAGGTATTCAAAACGTTTTGCGAACGTACAAGCTGGATATGATACGTAAATCGGCGGAGTTACATATGGTTCACAGTGGTTTCAATTGCGAAGTTAAAGTCTACAATCCTATCAGAAGTGATGTGACTGGTCACACAATATTTGCTGTTGAAACAGAGCTCCGTGATTCAGATAGAAATGCTTCTATTCTTTTTTACAGCGTTCATTGTGATAAACCTCTGCAACTTCACAAGCCAATTGAATTCAATACCACATCAGCCACTGCTAATAATTGGATTTTCCACAGCAACACACTGGTAATTGCTCAACAAAGCCCCGATCTTTCCATTTGTGTCTATTTGTCACCGAAAAGTCTAATAAATTCTCTAGCATAACCTCACAGAGATTGCTTTTGGCTATCAAATGTCCCTCTCCAGCACGCTAGGCATGAGATGCCAGAACTTTTGCTGTTGTTTTGGTTTAAATCCAAACAAAATATTACATTTACTGAACAACTACAACTATAAATAACTGTACAATCCATCACTTCAATATCTGTAGACAACTAGAGCAAAATTTATCCGATAGAATCTCAAATCCAGTGATCGAATTCCAAAATTACAAGTTTTGAAGGCTACCTCAGTTCTAGCACTGGTATTTTTTTTAGGATATAGATAACTTTTTGCGTGAACTTTCTCTTTCTTTCAATACGGATATTCTTCATCCGCTGGCATTGCAATGAGTGACCTACTGTTTGACGAATTTGGTAATCCAATCAACGGTTCTGGATCAGAAAGTGATTCTGACAGTGACGAAGACAAACTTTTGAAGGATGACATTGATTTCGATGCACTTGATGAGGACCAAATCGATGAAGAGGGCGACGGCGACATAAAAATGTCAGACTCAACCGCTATTGTACTTGCAGAAGATAAACAGCATTATCCCACACTGTCTGGAACATTTGACGCTAATGTTGAGACGATATTGGCATCTAAAGATGCAAAAACCATAGATGAACCCACCATTGAACCGGAACAGGAGAAGAATTTCATGATGGAGGAAATCGAGCTTCCGGAAACGGTGTATTCTAAACGATATTTATATGAGATGTCCAATACGCCAAGCAGAGTTAGAAATGTTGCGTTATGTGGTAATATTCATTCAGGGAAAACATCGATTTTAGATATGTTTGTGAACCAAACACATAAATTTTCTAAAAAGAATCCCAATGATGTGACTCCTTTGAGATACACAGATAATCATATCCTAGAAAATAAAATGGGAATATCAGTGAAAAGTACTGTAATGTCACTATTGTTACCTGATTTACACGATTCATCAATGTTAGTCAATTTCATCGACTCGCCCGGCCATAATAATTTTGCAGATGAAATGGCAATTTCGATTAGAATGGCCGACAATGTTCTTTTATCTGTGGATATAGTGGAATGTGTCACACAGACAGTCGAAACCATAATTGAGTATGCATTAAAGACAAATACAAGAATAATCCTGATGTTGACCAAACTTGATAGGCTCATACTCGAACTACGTTTGCCTCCTTTGGAAGCATATTATAAAATCAGAAAAGCTATTGAAATGGTGAATAAAGCTATATTAGGTATTGCCGAAAAGCTGAGAATGGATGGATCTGATTGGAAAGTCTCGCCAGAATCTGATACAGTTCTATTTTCTTCCAGTGTTTTCAATTTTGTCTTTACTTTAACCAGTTTCACCACAATTTATTTTGAAAAAAACAATTTTAGTAGAAACTCAAAAATTTCAGTGGAGCAATTTGCAAGAAAACTATGGGGTGACATTTATTACGAAAACAGGAAGTTTTTCATAAAACCAAAGAATCCTCTCGAGTCCGCCAACTTAAGAACATTCATTAGATTCATATTAGATCCAATTTATAAATTGGCCACTTCAGTTATATCATTAGATCCTCCCGAACTGAAAGATTACATGGAACGCAGTATGAAACTCAAAATCAGTATGCAACAATGTAAGCTTGATACGAAGCAGTTGTTCAGAATTTTATTTGAAAGAGTGTTGGGAAGTGCTTCCAAGGCCCTTGTACAGACATTGAAATCATCAAACTCACCAGTTCAAAATTCATCAAATAAAATAAGCTATCTATACACAGGTTTACCAACATCAGAAGTGGCTGAATTTGCTCAGAAATGCGATTCCAACTCTCCTTTAATTGCCTATGTGACAAAACTTGTTGATACAAGAGATGCTGAGAATTTTTATGCGTTTGTTAGAGTAATATCTGGATCTATCAAGTCTTCTGAATCTATAAGGATACTAGGTGAAGATTATTCCACCGAGAATCTTGAAGATCAAAAGGTTCAAAAGATTACCAAATGCTACTTATGGTGCGGTAGATATAAAATAGAAGTTCCCGAATTGAAAGCCGGATGTATAGGTTTAATAGCGGGACCGGGGATCGACTCTTTCATTACAAAATCTGCAACAATTTATGGTATGGACTACAAGCCAAAAGACGAAGATCTGTCAATTTTCAAATCTATTGATTTTATCATCGAACCTGTTTTCAAAGTTGTGTTACAACCTTACAATCCAAAAGAATTGAATAGATTTCTAACAGCATTAGCCAAAATTAACATGGCTTATGTTGGATGTCAAGTAAAAATTGAGGACTCGGGTGAATACGCCATTTTTGGTTATGGTGAATTGTACATGAATTGTTTATTACACGATCTAAGATTGCTTTATGGGAATATTGAAATTAAAATTGGTGATCCAATTGTTAAATTCCATGAATTCATCAATAATTCAACCAAAATTAAATTGGATGTTAAGTCCAACAACGGAAAGAATAGCATATCAATCATTGCCGAGCCTTTAGGATTGGATATCACAAATGACATTAGAAAAGGGCTACTAAATTTGAAAAAGGACACTCCAAGAAATTTTGCAAAAAAGTTGAGAGATGTCTATAGTTGGGATTCATTAGCTGCAAGATCGGTATGGAGTTTTGGGCCATATGATCTAGGAACATGCATTTTGTGTGATGATACACTATCGGATGAGGTTGATAAGACTATGTTGGTTGAGTACAAAGACATCATTATTAAAGGCTTTCAGTGGGCAGTTAAAGAAGGCCCATTATGTGAGGAGGCCATCAATGATGTCAAATTCAAGATAATTGATGTTCGGTTTTCTGAGGATGAGGCCAGCAGGAACGAATCTCAGATATTGCAAATGGTTCGAAATGCAATTCATACATCAATTTTACTGGCACAACCTACGCTACTTGAGCCAATTTACAAAATTGAAACAATTGTTAAAAATGATATTGCTAATCTACTAAACAGGTTAGTCGAAAAGAGAAGGGGCTATATTACAGAGAAGATAAGGATTGATGGTACACCTCTAACTAGAATCATGGGATTTTTACCCGTTATTGAATCATTTGGTTTGGAAACTGATCTAAGGCTTTCCACCAGAGGACAAGCATATCCTCAGATGATTTTTGAGAGATGGGAAACTGTACCAGGTAATCCACTAGATGAACATGTGGCTTTGCCGATTTTGAAACGTGTTCCTTTGAAATCAACCAGCCGGGATTTCATGCTGAAAACCAGAAGAAGGAAGGGACTCTCAGATGACGTTACGCTAGAAAAATACGTTGATAGAGAAACATGGTCCATGCTGAAAGAAATAGACATTGCCTAGCTACGTTTACAGACATGATGTGAAAGTTGATGTTTATAATATATAATCACAGTTACTATAAGTTGTTATATATGTCGATAATTATAGAGATTTAAAGTACAGGGTGGAACAGTTCACCTTCTCTTGTTTCTCTTGGCCTTACCAGGTCTATGGGCTGGCTTTGAACGTTTGGCGGATTGTGCATTTTGACGGACAAATTGCTTTTTGTCACGTTGTTTTTCATTTCCAATCTTAGAAGCATCTTCGACAGCAACATCAAAATCATCATCTTTCATATTATTGTTCTTTCTCTTCTTTCTCATTAATTTGATTTTATCCAGAGTCTCTCTCTTTTCTTTTTGTCTTTGTTGTAATGTTTCATGTTGGACTTGTTTACCGAATTTCTTCAATTGTCTTTGTCTCTTAGCTTCTTCCTTTGCCTTTCTTTCGGTGGCATCCGATATCAATTTATGTTTCAACTTGTCCATATGTTCATCGGATTTAATCATTTCTGCAAAATAGTCAACTGGTCTTGCAAATGGAACCTTTAATTTTAATAGTCTACGACGGCCTTCAAAAGCTGCATGTAAACCTTGCTTGAAAAATGCCATTTCTCTTTCAGTATCGTCATATATATCGTTAATGGATGGTTCAATCTTTTCGAGATGAGTTAGAGCCTGACTTTCGTCAAAAGGTAAATCATCCCAAGGTATAGCAATTCTAGCAAGGGCGTCTTTCATGGCCTCAACATTATTGATGGTCAGCTTGGTGTGTGGGACGGCATCAGTATCAGAGTCCAATTCAACATCTGAAAGAGGAACATCTTCCTCATCTTTTTCTTCCTCATCTTCTTTATCTTCATCGTCTTCATCATCGTCTTCATCATCGTCTTCATCATCGTCTTCATCATCGTCTTCATCATCGTCTTCATCATCGTCTTCATCATCGTCTTCATCATCATCCTCTCCTTCATTGAAAACCTCTTCATCACCATCTGATTCATTCAAAGTATAAAAATTCAGTTCACCTTCACTAGAATCATCATCATCATCATTGCTTTCTGCCACCACTTCTTCATCTTCCTCCTCTTCCTCCTCTTCTTCAATCTTTTTAGCTTTTTCAGCTTTCAATTTTTCAATTTTTTCAATTTCTTTTTTTTCGGCTTTGGAAGCCTTGCTTTCCTTTTTGGCCTCCTTCTTGGACTTTCCCTTCTTGGTGGAAGTCATATCCTGAATCGATCCCCAAATGTTTTTAAGCATCTTGCCCAATTCGAATCCTTTGAAGCTGAACCAAAAGCAGATAAATCCTTCCTCAACCTATTTATTTTTCAAATTTTATTTATCTTTTACCTGTGCGGATTGAAATATTTTTTTTTCAGAGAGAACCCAGAAATGGGCGACGCGTCGATTTAATGCATGGCGCGCGTCCACTCGCGTTGAGCATTGAGCGATCGTATAAACTGAATCCAAGAAGTTTCGTTGCTATTATGAGTATACAATTAGACACAGAGTAACTGGAAACAAAATGGATAAAGTTGAAGGTAGAAGAAAATTTTTGGAATTATTTCCAGAACTTGTGAACGAATTACTTGAAGTTTTGAAAGAAAATGGAATGCCAAACGATGCAATTAGTTGGTTTGAAAAAAACTTGAATTATAATACTCCAGGTGGTAAATTGAATAGAGGGTTGAGTGTTGTTGACACATACGCATTGTTGAAAGGATACTCCAAATTTGAAGATTTCCAAGAGTTGGAGTACAAAAAGGCTGCTATTTTGGGATGGTGTATCGAATTACTGCAAGCATACTTTTTGGTGGCTGATGATATGATGGATCAATCCATCACTAGAAGAGGTCAATCGTGTTGGTACAGAGTGGAAGGAGTGAAGGAAATTGCCATTAACGACGCTTTCATGCTGGAAGGTGCCATCTACATTCTTCTCAAAAAGTACTTCAGAAATGATGCTTACTATGTTGATCTGTTGGATTTGTTCCACGAGGTGACGTTCCAGACCGAAATGGGTCAATTGTTAGATTTGATCACTGCTCCTGAAGATCATGTCGACTTGAGCAAATTCTCTCTTGAAAAACACTCTTTTATTGTCATTTACAAAACCGCTTTCTACTCGTTCTATTTACCGGTTGCTTTGTCCATGTTCATGGCTGGTATCAACGACGAAAAAGATTTGAAACAAGCCAGAGACGTTTTGATCCCATTAGGTGAATACTTCCAGATCCAAGACGACTATTTGGATTGTTTTGGTAAGCCTGAAGATATCGGTAAAATCGGTACCGACATTCAAGATAATAAATGTTCCTGGGTTGTCAACACCGCCTTGAAGGTATGTACTCCTGAGCAAAGAGCCCTACTGGATGAAAACTATGGTAGAAAAGACGCTGCGAAGGAAGCAGTCTGCAAGAAATTGTTTAACGATTTGAAAATTGCCGACCTTTATCACGACTACGAAGATAAGGTGGCTAAGCAGATTGAAGAAAAAATATCCCAAGTTGACGAATCTAGAGGTTTCAAAGGTGATGTTTTGACCGTTTTCTTCAAGAAGATTTATAAGCGTTCTAAATGATTTCGAGGTTTGTCAAATATGAAAAGCTTAGTTTTATAGTTGCTATATAGATTCTGAACAAAATGTTAATGAATAATACTCTAAAAGAGCAGGACAATGGTAATTGGCGATATAAGTGTATAAATGTTGAAATTCTACGACTACTGTATACAGAGTAAAATACAAACGATTTTTATTGTTTGTTGGTGACAAAGGAAGTGTGAATTTAAAAAAACAAGCAATCGATTTACTCCAACCGTACAATGATAAATCTTGGATCCGTAAGGTTATACTAATCCAGCCAGCCAATCGATATAAATCTTATTAGCCTCATCAATCAAACCTATGTGAATCAATGAAAGCCAGACCGGTGTAATATCCAGTGAGAGTTGAAAGCAATAAAGCACTTAAAAACCATTGACACCGCAATGATGAAGCTTCAACTCATGCTCCAAAGTTGATTTCAACATATCTTGTCAAATCCCGAAACTTGCTATCACCATTATAAAATATCGTCCCTTCACACACCCACAACATCACGCTCGTTTACATATTGCACTTCTATATTATATACCCAATCATATAAATCTTACAAAAGTAGCTAGGATTTGATGTTTTCGCACACTATTCAAAGTCCGGTTTTTGGAACCCCAGTTCCGACTTTTGGGGGATACTCATGCGAAGTGGCAGAGTCTGCTGGATGGCCACAAGTGCACCATTCGTTCTTAGGAACAGGATCCATTGCTGATGGAATATGCAGTCCACAACCGACCCATGTGGCATGCGAACAAGATGGACAACTGGCTGGTCTACACATGATTATTTGTTGACGTTGATGATGAGGAAAAGCACTCACTGCATCGGAGTAAATTTCAGCATCTGTTGAAAGCAGACTTAAATAGAGTTAACGCCACAAAAGGCGAGCAGCGAGCAGCGAGCAGCAGGCAGCAGGCAGCGGGCAATGACCCAATAATCAAACGCCACAAATGTTTGCTTCTGGAGTCACATGACCTTTTTTGGATCATGTGACATTGCACGTGAGACTTTCAATGGAGCGCAGCTTTTGTTTTTTTTTTTCTATAAAAGCGGTGACAAATCCGCTCACGTGAGTTTAAGTTGTTTATTTTTCTGTGTCCGTAATTTATTTTTCTGTCTATAAACAAGCATGTCCGACACCCCGATCGACCCAGTGTTTACAAAGGAAGACAATGAGGCAACAGCCAAGAAGTCCAGCACCAAGTCAAAGGAAGACCAATCACAGGTTCCGCCTGTGATGGTGGATCCAACGCAGCATGCATTGGAAATGAAAAAATTCTCACACAAACAGGTGGAGCGTAAAAGAAGAATTGCAATCAACTTGGCGTTGGATGATTTGAGAACGCTAGTGCCAGAAGCCAGCTCACTGAAGACGGATGTCTTGAAGAAGGCGGCCGACTTGATCAGAAGGTTGAAGGAGGCCAGCGATACGGAAAGAAACAAGTGGACGTTGGACAAGATTATCACAGAGCAGACAGTCAATGATTTGGCCAATTCAAACGACAAATTGAAATCGGAATTAGAAAAGGCTTACAGAGAAATTGAACATCGCAAACATGTCTTCCAATCATTGCTTGATTTGCTGGAAGAACAGGAAAATTCCCAACCTGTTTTAGATTTCATATCTAAAAGTGATACTCTTTTCATCTCAGAAGATCAGGACATGGAATAGAGGCATTGGCCACTCTACATCTTCAATTCTAAACTTCTATATAAAATTCCCGGCTGTTGGTCTAAGCAGCCTTCAAACTTTACATCAACATATGTCTTTCCATCAACCTCACGCATTTCCTTTCYACCCAAACTAATTATACTGCTAGATCCAGCAAAATATAAATCATCTTCCACTCCTGTTCTATTACAAATCACAACATGTTGGGAATAATCATGTCCCGTCTTGAACAAGGGATAAAGTCGATGCGCCCAATAATTGACCGTCGTTTCATCAACCCTATCATCAACATCGTTTCCTTTCTCTTCAATTGTCCATTTATCATTCCACTTGGAATTCATCCAATTTGTTGGAATTATCACCATCTGGCACTGTTCTTTTTGTGCAAATGTCGCAAACTCAAATTTATCGAACGGCGCTTTGAATTCGTATGGATTCAAATCCATACAAATTCCTACTGTACTTTTAATTTTTTGTTCATTTATTTTCATTTCGAATGACTGAAATCCAACAGGCGATTCCAAACAGCCCCATTTCTTTTCAGTGTCAAACAAATGTGTCTTTCTATAATTGTGTATAACTTTGCCGTATTTATCAATGATCATTGCTGAATTGTATATTCTTCCATCGTCGTCCACCTCGGGATACCCAATCACCGTGTTACACCCCCATTTATTAGAGATCTCACATCCAAGTTCAAATGAATAACCGGTTCCTACTTTACTCAAGAAGGGTTTGATATGATCTTCAGATTTAAATTTGTATCCCGTGATGGCCATTTCCGGTAGAACGACCAGATCAGTTGGTTTGTTGGTCAATTGTCGATTCATCATTTTAACAACCTGTTGTGCATTCCGTTGAATTTGACCCAAAATAGGATTATTCTGAATGGCCGCTATGTTGACTTTCATAGAGCCCATGGTTCCCTCAAACCTTTTATGGGTTTGTATTGTTTGAAATGGAATGTCGGATCTCTAAAATTGCGATGAAACTCGGATTATATAATAATATATTCAAGGTGCGTTTTTTGTGACATGAAATTGAATCTCATGTTTCATTCACCATCCAAAGCTGTGTTTTCACCATTTTTTTTTGGATAAATGACTGAGCTAGTTCTGGACTCAGCCATAAAGACTCATGTCTTGCTGCCCATTACCTTGATAATGTTATTGGTCAACATACTTCGTCAATTGATCACTACGTACATTCAAACTAGCCCGAAAATTGCCAAATTTGAAGTTGTGAGAGAACGCCAGTTTTTAGCTAAAGCCCTCATAGAATCCCAGAAAAGCTCCTATTGTCTGTGCAAATCCGAATGGGATGCACACAATAACTACATYAATGATATGTTCAATAACCATTTAGATGAGGTGGTGTCGAACGTCGATCAGGGTTCCCAGATGGATTCAATGTTTGGTGATGTAAAAGCCAATATAATAAACTACCTACCGCAGCCGATTTTGATGTTTTATATGTCAATGTTATTCAAAGGATATATTGTGCTTAAATTGCCCTTTCATTTAACCAATAATTTCAAACCGATGCTACAATCATCTATTAGTATACCCAATTTAGACAACAGCTATGTCACAGGTATAAGTTGGTATTTTGTGAATCTACTGGGTATTGAGTCACTCTCTAGCTTGGTTATGTCTTATCTGGGCATCAACACGGCAATGAAACCTGAAGACATAGTAATGATTAACATGGAAAAAGCCTCCAATCCCGACATTAATTTTCTGGACCAATTCTATCCTTTATCAACGCAGCCCCAAATAGGACAATTAGGTCAACSGAAAGTAGGCGATATTCTSAAAAGTCAAGCAAACAATATGAAAATGATCAAGTACAAGTCATTTTTGGAGAACAGTGAGACTAGATTTGTTGACAGGTTTTCGCAAGAACCACAAAACTAAGCATCAAGAAAAAAAAAGAAAAGTTACACAAAGCTTCGTCTAACTGGGTACAGTTTTCTGCTTATATTTATATATCTTTATACAGTCATCACTTTACAACACGGAGGAAATGTCATACTTTTTGCAAACATTATTAGTTTCGCCTTTCATCATTTCCAAAATTTTAGATTTATCTAAATCASTTGGATTCAAGTATCTCGACCATTTTAAAACAGCCAATGAAGAATGGGCACTTGCATAAAGATCAATTATCTTCAAAATGGTGTCTTTTGGTAAAGTTTCGGGAGAGGTATTGAGTTGATTTAGTATGACAGTCAACAAAATTGATTTTTGTTGATCCGACTTTTTGTTGAAAGATCTTGATGTCGATATTCTATCGAGAATGGCATTAGAAACATTTGGGTTATTTTGATAGTCCTTGGAAAGTTTGAGATAATTTATGAAGTGAACGAGGTTGTCGACCTTTGTGAATTCACTCATTAGTTTAATTAGATCTTCCGTTAGCAGATTTTCACTTTGAATTATTTGTGCTGATAGTTCATGCGTTAGTGCATTGAATACATTTTCCTTTTGGTAATCATTGACATCCATTGATAAACATTTTTCATTGGATAATCTTATATAATCCTTAATTAAGTTATTATCCAATATGTGATTTTTGGCTAACAATTTTCTAAGAATTAAGTTGGATGTGATGATATCCCTTGATTTCAATAACAGATATAGATAGTCTTTCAAAAACGCTGCTGAAACAGTATCAAGAAATTCGTGGTGATTCATATCATCACAGGTTTGGATTATATGTTTAGCTTGTTCATGGAAGCCATATTTGATGAAGTACCTTAATAAATCTTGTAAGTATATATCGGAAAACTCGATGATATTTTGAKTTATTAGGTCTGTTAATTGATTTATTACTAAATCCGCATCAGGAACTTCGGGAATTAGTTTAATATAAAGATAAATCAGTTGTTCGAAGGAATATTTATGAAATTTGGTTTCAAAATATAGAAGAGAATCCGATATCGAGATCCCTTCACTTAGTTTCTTAAACATTTCTTGYTTGATTTCTTGAGGAAACTTGAGATCATGGTGAAACGATTCAAACTCAATAGGGGTATATTTTTTATTAAACCTTTGATTCCATTTATAAACGGTGTCGTACTTGTTATCTGTCTCTGACACTGAATCCCATTTATTGTTGAAAAGATCTTCTTTAGCTTCGGAAAAAATATCCTTCAAAACAAAATTGGCGTCCAAACTCATGAAAGGCGATGAATAACTTCTGTTCAAGAACTTTAGGATCAACTCATTTTTGGTGGGTGCAGGAATTTGTACATTTTCCACCCCCGGCCTACCTTGGAGAAACGGTTCGACTTTGTTGAAATCCGTTTCGACAAACTCCCCACCACTATTCCACCTTCTGGAACACCGTTGCACAAATTTCCCAACACTTCTGCTACAACCAATCATATTGGGCTCCAGGTATATATTACTATTTGTCAAGTGCTCTTTTATTCAGTCGGTTTCGAATCAATATTCCAATTTTTCATCCATTGCAGCGACATTACTGCARCCTATTAAATGACGAGCCACCGYTTTGATGGCTCGTCATTACTTCCAATAGGTTGGCTTCTTCATTTGTTCTACGTGTCTCCGCCACTTTTGTAATGTACAAATTGTGGCGCACGATTTTTTCGGACATGTATGTAGCATTGGGCAAACATTATCACCTTGTCAATCCATATATTCACCATATCTGGTTGGTTTCTAAAGCTTTGAATCTTTTGGGGTGAAAGTTCATCATYCTTGAGTTGAGTCATAAACAGATGGGCTTATTACAGATTTCTTATTGGATTTCGGTGGTTAGTTTTGGATGGGTGATTTTGTCYACCATTATACCTAACGTTTATTCCGGCCAGTTCAATCAATCTTTAATTTCTACAGATTATTCAGGTACTGGATACTACAGCGTATTRAATGTGCCCGAAATAAGCAGATATGGCTTGATAAATTCTGATATTGTACTGTTCACAGCACATCCAGATGATGAGTCGATGTTTTTCTCACCATCCATAGTGGAACTTTCCAAAAAGGCGTATAATAATAGAATCCACGTTGTTTGTTTGTCCGAGGGTAACTACGAYGGGCTGGGAAACATAAGAAAGTCGGAATTAGACAGAGCCGCACAAATATTGGGCCTAGAGTCTGYTAAAACTTTAGACTATGTGGACGACATAAATGTTTATTGGGAGACAAAAGACATCTTGAAAACAATACACAAAGAAGTMCAACTTCTCAAAAAGAAATCAAATAATGTGGTGATATTATCKTTTGACGAAAACGGTGTTTCCAACCACCCAAACCACAAATCTGTTGCTAAAGCTGTCATGAAATACAGCAAAAAAACGGGCATAACAACATATGTTTTGAAATCTTGGAATATCGCYGTCAAATTCTCTGGATTTCTCATAACCAATCTTGAAATCATCCATTATTATTTCAACAAGTTTCCGTTTCTATTGAACCATCTSAAAAATTGTGGAATACCTCCATCAGCACCAAAGAAAACCTTAATGATATATAGCGATCTTAACAGCTTGTTTTTGAGTTATTCCACCATGACATGGGCACATTACTCCCAAATAGTGTGGTTCAGATGGATTTGGATTTTCACTAGCAGGTACATGTCATGCAATGAACTAATAAAACTTTGAATTCTCTATAAATAGAATTGAAATAAATAAAAAATAAATACATGAGTTCATCAATCATTATACATACGTAACTATTCGTGCAAGCACATATCAAGCATACACAAAACTGGCCATCACTCACCAGAACTCAAAATCACCATCATCATCATCCTCGTTCATCTTTTGTTTTTGCTTTTCAGACGCTAATCTTTCCATGGCATATTCATTTTGTTTTTGGCTCAACAGTTCCTTCAAAACTRTTTGTTGTTGTTTGTCCAGAACAAATGACTCAACGATTTTATCAGCATCCAGATAACACCGATTTTGAATAAGTGCGGTACAACAAGCATGCAAATAAGAACTCATGAGATTCATGTTCTTTTCGATATCTTGCTTTGAATACTGCTGACTTTTATCGAATAGGGTATTTTGAAGTCTTGTTATACCCCTCAACAATTCTGTTATACTGGAATTATCCACTTGCAATCCAAAAATGTCATGTGATGGCTTTATAAAAATATTCATCATGCTCCACAATTTATCAAAAGTTTTATATTTAACAGATAATAGACTTTGTCCAAAGACGTCTGTAGTTTCAACCCCAAAATCTTTTGTTATTTTCTTGGCAACGGAATCACTGTAATTTCCAAAAGACTTTAAAGCATATAACCAATATTTATAGGTTGCTTGAACCTGTGAGCTCTGAATGTAATTCGCAATCAAAATGTTGTTGATTTTAATACCAGTAAAAAAATCAGAATTTTTAGAGTAAGCGTATAAGATGTTGATTAGAATGTTGGAGTTTGGCCAAAGTAGTGAGGTGCAATTATTTGAAATTTTGAAGTTTTCCAACATATAAATACCTTTGTCACCCTTTCTATCTATTTTTATACCCCAAGTGAATTCAATCAWATTATCCAGTGTCAAAACTTCACTTCGGTTACCTAATGCTTGAATCAGGATATTGTAGTAATCACTTGTCAGAGGGTAATGATAAGCACGTCTATATTTATCATAAGTTTGAGTCAAGGCCTCTATATTCTCATCGTGTAACGGATATCTATATTTGGAACTTAGCAAACATGTTTTATTTGCTCTTTCTTTATAAAGAAAATTCCCAAATAAAAACTTTTGGCTTTGGTTAGTTCTGGAGAGTATGGCGATTTTGATAAGCCACAATCTATTAGATAGCACTGAAGCATCGGTTTGCAGATCTAATTTTCTTTCAAATGATTCGATTAAATGTATTGTTTTCAGAGGTGTACCATATTTATAGTGGAATAGTATGATTTGCTCTTCGTTATAGTTGGATAAATCACCACGCAACAGACAGGCAAAAAACTTCGAGACAGTATGATACACATCTCTTGAAATTGCATCCATTTTCACTGATCGTGGGTTTGCTGTTATTTCTTCTGCCTCATCCTCTTCTTCCTCTTTAAAGTCCACGCTTTCGGATTTAGATGACGCTTTTTCTGATTCCAAAAACCGGAAGTATTTACCTAACACTTTCGAATTTTTGGTAAGAATACCAACATACTCTCTCATTTTGAAGATCAAAAGAGTCTTTTCATGTTGCGTCAAAGGTTGGTATACTTGTTCAATATTTTTTTTTCTCAACAACTGGTATAATTTTTGCAAGTCATCAGGGTTTTGGCTATTGATGTAATACCTGATATTTTGAGCACTAACATCATCTCCGAATGAAGATTCAGGTTTTTCACTATTTGGCGAAATATCCATTTCAACACCAAACTGGTTTCCCTTGTTCTGAAAAATGAATGTGCTGAAATCCAACTTGTCAAAGTTGATTGGTGAGTGTGTCTTTTTACTCGGTATTCTCATCAATTCGTCATCTTTTTTCGTTGATATTTCATCGACATATTCGACCAGCTCTTCGCATTGCTTTTTATAGATTTTAAAAGATGGAACCGTTCTTCTCAACCTCTGCTGAACCACAGGAATATTTTTGGGAACAAAGTTCACGGATGTTGTGGGGATTCTCTGCATAGTTTGCAACTTGTGCTAATGGAAACGGTTCCAAAAGTGAATTCTCAAGATCTTGCTGAAATTTCATTTCATGTCTACTGAATGAAAAAAATGTCTCCAATCGCGTGTCTTGAAGAGCGGAAGCAACTTGAATCTTATTGCGGTGTTTTTTTCTGACCCATTTCGAGATATGTTTGATTAGAAGTAATCTGTGTATTAGTTGAAAAAATTATCAACAAAAAAAAAATTGTAATAAACAAACTTATAGTTTCTTTAGCTTGAAAAATATGAGAAAACCATGTAATGAATGGTGATAGTTGAAGCAATAAGCATACTTTTCTCAGTTGGCAATTTGGTGAAAAGTTATATTCCGCTTTGAAGGTCAAGGAAGTTCAAATTAAAAGTATTGAAGATTTTGTAGGCGAATTCGAACCAACCTGGGTCTGTTTCTGAAATCCGGATCAAAATATTATTATAAAAAAAAAGGTAAACATCTTGGACAAATCAACTGGTATTATTGATCAACTATTATGCCCGATGATTCGATGAGTCGGTAAAAATATACTACACAAATTTAGTTAAACAAGTGATATAACTTTTGGATAATGAATGAGTATTGGTGACATTCATGTATTAGCCACTAAAAGTCAGGAATTTCTATACCAACATTGAGTTTTCTAGCCTCCTCCAAACACATGCTACCAACCCAAACATCCATCACACACAGACCCACAAGCTTGCTGAAGACAACTCTGTTGGATTGCCAAGACTTCAGCTCCTGTTCGTTGTTATATAAAGTGTGGATGTCCATCAATTGCGATTCATTAACATTGTTCATAATCAACTCACCGGCTTCATGCAAGCAATGGTCGACTGAATCGACAACAATTTTACTAGGCTGATCCAGAATCGTCTTAATGACAGATCCCTCAATTTCCGTCATGTTTGGTTTATATGAACCTATAGCTCCAATAAAGAGCTTTCCAGCTCGATTGGAAATCAGCGTGGATGTGACGGTAGGTGTGGAGGTTGGAATGCAAGAGAAAACCACCGATACGTTCTTGAATTCCTGGTCCATCAGGTCAACATCTGTGCTGGATAAAGACAAAAATTCAAAGGCTGGAAATTCATATTTCAGACCCGTGGCTAGCTTCTTAGCCTTTTCAACTGTTCTGTTGACTATGATAACCTTCTTGAATCTGGTTGGGTATAAAAGAAGGGACAGACGTATATGCCAGATTGCTTGGTCTCCCACACCGAAAACCATCAGTGTCTCTCCTGCTGCAGATTTATCGTCCACGCTGTAGAACTTGGTTAGCGGGAGGGTGTTGCACAGAGCAGTCCGGAATGCCGTTAAGGTAGCACCATTCAAGATACCCAGTGGGTAACCTGTATGCTTATCTAAAATGGCAGTGAGCCCTTTGAATCCCTGTGAAGAGCCCGTGATTGCTTTCATTCCCACCTGAGAGCCTGTGGATCCCATAAATAAGTGGACTGCATTCAGCGGAGTGCTGGTAACAATTCTTGGAGGTATGATGTCCGGGTTCTGGTTGTACTCGGCTAAACCCTGAAGCAAATGTTGTTGATAAGCCGCAACTTGGCTCTGTGAAAGATTCTTCAAAAGACCAGTGATTACTTTTTCTGTCACAACAAGCATTGTCCCTCAATTCACTGGCAAAGTCTTTAGGAGCAGATCATCCAAATACAATTCCTACATTGTCTGGTATGAAGTAGTGCGTGAGATTGTGATTTATACAATTTTTCAGATTTCATGAATTTGCAATACATAGATACCTGATTTCCTAAACGGGCGTTTGCCGCAGCGTCGACCCACAATATTGCTATAAATCTATACAAGTCTCCACATATTTCACAGAAAATAATCTTGCTTAGGGATGGATGTACTTGAAACCAAAGAAGGTGTGATTTTAGAAGAGTGTGCAAAAAAGGTGCTCAAAGATGTGGATGTGGAAGGTAGCTTGAAAGTAATAAGATCAGAGGAGATAACGGAGGAAGAGGTTGAAAAATGTGTGGATATAGTGGACAAAAATCTGGGACATTACTACGTCAAGATACAGGGTGAAGAATGGCGAAAAAACAAGAATGAAGAGATGAAAGAGAATGGACTGGTGTTTATAATGATGCCAAATGAGGATGGATCGGCTCTTGATGCACTTTTGCTGCTGAAAATTGTAAACGATATGTCCATGTGCTGTCTTTATATCTACGAAATTCAACTAGCTGCAGAATTGCGAGGGAAAGGATTTGGAACCAGATTGATGAAGTTGGTCGACTTGATGGTCAAAAAGCTGAACCGGGAGAGGAAACTGGCAAAACTCTGGTTTCAATCACTCGAGGGTTATACCGATGAACACGATGAAATGCTTTTGTTGAGTGGAACTGCACTCACCGTCTTCACTCAGAATAGGAGAGCATACAATCTCTATAAAAGACTAGGGTATGTCATTCATCCAGAAAGCCCAAGATTAGGCGAATACCGGGTTTTGGAACGAAGATGACATGTTGCAAGAGGAGTATAAAGCACATTCTATTTTTTATGTTGTTACAGGATGTTATATATATTTGATACAAATAGTAATAGTGTAAGAATAATATCTCAATGATTCTCTCTTAGTCATCGTAGTTTTCATCTTCATCTACTTGACGCACCTTCTCTGGCTTGACTTCTTCTTCCTTTTCCTCAGTTTCTTCTTCTTCTCGAGTCTTCAATTCAGCAATATCTTTCGCATCAATTGGCTTGAGTTCAATGGTTGGCTCTGTTTTCATTTTCTTCACCTCCACTTCTTCAACGTCTTGCTTTATATCACTTGGAGAATCATTCACATCAACCTCTCTTTCCCTTTTTAGGTCTCGAACAACATCATTTTGAAGAGTTGCAGTTTCCGTTGGATGTGTTTCCTTGGCACTATTTTCTTTCAGCGGCTGGTCTTTCAAGGTCTGGCTCTTCATCTCTTTCTCTTTCTCTTCCAATTCTTTTTCTAAGATTTTACGTTCTCTCAATTCTTTTTCCTTTGATTCTGTATCTCTCAGTTCCCTTTCTCTCAACTCCTTTTCTCTTAATTCCTTTTCTTGTAACTCTCTGACCATCAGCTCATTTTCTCTCTGCTCTCTCTCCTTTTCTTCTTTTTTTCTTTGTAACTCTCTTTCTGCCTCTTTCTTTTCCTCAGCGGCCAACTTCTTTTCAATTTCCAATGCCTTGATTTCTGCTGCTTTCTTTTCGTCCAGCTCTCTTCCAGCTATGATTTCAGCCAGCTTTTCGGACTCCTTGGCAATGTTGCCATTAGTTTGAGGAGTAGTACTTGGTGCTGCAATAGGAGAGTCTTGACTTATAGCCGGATTAGAGATTGGAATGCTGCTACCCATATTTCCATTAACAGTGGCAACATTTAAGCTGTTATGATTAACAGTAGAGTTGGCGTTTTGATTAACTTGCAATGGTTGCAATGGTTGCAATGGTTGATTTTGTTGTTGTTGTTGTTGTTGTTGCTGTTGTTGCTGTTGCTGTTGCTGCTGTATCATTTCATGCGATGGCATACTCAGCTGATGGTGGGTTGATATTGGTGGGGGTAACTTACCACCCTCCTTTTCGTATTTACTCAGTTGTAAAACTCTTTCCGCAATATGAGGATTGTCAGGATCCAAAGATGCAGCTCTTCTGTAAGCATCCAAGGCATCGCCAATTTGGTTGTTACAGGTTTCATAGAGAGTACCTAAATCATACCAGACTTCACTGAGATAAGGATTCAATCTAATAGCTCTTGTATAAGCATCTAGAGCGTCCTTGAATTGGGAGATTTTATAATATAACACCCCAATGGAACACCAGAAGGTAGGATTTCTACTATCCAAATTCACGGCATGTTGGAAAGCCTCATAAGCGTTTGGATAGTCCTGTTTAGTCATGTAAACCCTACCTAGATAATACCAGGAATGGGCGTCTGAATTATTCAATTCAATTGATTGACTTAATAAGTGTAAAGAGATGTCCAAATCATAAAATTTGGCTTCGGGTTGGGAATATAGGCCACCAAGCTGTTGTAACACCTTGGAATGGTTCGGGGAAGTTTGCAAGACCTTTTCGTACGCTTCCTTGGAGCCTTCATAATCTTTGTTTTGTTCCAAAACAGTACCCATCTGAAACCAGACGTCAGTCTGGGTCAAAGGTGAAGGCGGGTTATTCAGAATGAATTTAAAGCATTCCAGTGCTTTACTCAGTTTTCCCTGCAACTTATAAATTATGCCCAATCTGAAGTAAACTTCGTTTGCCTTTTCAAAGTTTGGGTCCATTTCCAACACCCTGACAAACGCTTCTTCGGCATACTCCAGTGAACCGTATCTATCGTAAAGGATACCTATACCGTGCCACAACTTAGGCACCGACAAATTCTGTAGATTCAGCAGCGCTTGCTGATACGCCGTGTACGCACTTTGTAGTTCATCAAGCATCAAATAACAATGCCCTAGTAATCCCCAGGTTTCACCGTTATGCTGGTCCAGGGCCAACGCCCGGCGGTACAAATCCACTGCCTCATTATATGCATCACGGGTGCGGTAGACATGCGCTAACTGTGTCAACGCCTTTGCATTGTTAGGAGTGTATCGCAGAGCCGTGGTGAAGGCCTCTACCGCTTTTTCCACTTGGCCCAATGTGTCGGCACAGGTTCCGATAGCTATCCAAGTGTCAGCGCAATGCTGGATGAATTTCTGATCTGCTGTTGTGTCCATACTGCTTTGTTTTCAGCGTCGCCTGTCTTCTCCACTGCTGTGATTCCTGCTGCTCAACTCTGCTCCTCTCCACTGTCGAGCTGTCCTGCTGCAATGCTGTGAAAACAAAAACAATCCCCAAAACAATTTCGCCAAAAACAAACCCACTCGCACAACAACCTCGAAAAAACGCAACGTTCAAAATCAACACCTCTCCTCCACCCAATCTCTTCTCGAATTCTATAAACATCACCTGTAGCTTCATTCCATAAAACGAAACAATCAATCGCGCATGGTGGCTGCAACGTTTTTCGACCGGATTAATTTAAGGGATGGCCGTCATTTTTGGCATTCTGCTATCTCGGCATTCCAATATGCGGCTATTTTTGGGACATTGAAACGTAGGCACAATCACGTGACAAATCACAACTATAATACATTTCATAATATCTAGACTACACACACAATAAATAATACATGCACACATGGCAAACACACTAGCGGAGGGTTTTGATGAAGGAGTCTAGATTATACTCTTCTTCATATTGTTTGGTGTCCCAAAGTTCGCCGAGCTCCTTGACGGCGGTGCCGGCTTTGCCCCCCAAACCGCCTTCGTCCGGAACGGCATCGTTCTCCAGTAGTTTGTTTTTCTTTTTCTCTTCAGCGTCGTCAGGGTGATTGTCGCTGGCAACCTTGTCCGCTTCGAACAAATCTAGTAGCTGATGAGTGTCCATGGACGACAAACCTGCATTCTGTTGGTTCACAATTGTAGACGCGATGTTCATCTTGAACTTCTGTAAGCCCATGATCTTCTCTTCCAATGTATCCCGTGTAATCAATCTGTACACATTGACCACCCTCTTTTGTCCCAAACGATGCGCTCTATCCATGGCCTGCAAATCATTCATCGGATTCCAATCATGTTCAACAAAAATCACCGTGTCAGCACCAGTCAAATTTAACCCCAAACCACCAACCTTGGTAGTCAATAATAATAAGTCAATCGATGGGTCTTCGTTGAACTGCTTGACTATGTTTTGTCTGTATCTTGGATCAGTCGAACCATCCATTCTCAAATACGTGACGTTTGGCATATTTTTCTTGATCAGGTCTTGTTCAATGATGTCAAGCATGTCTTTCATTTGGCAAAAAACCAAAGCCCGGTGCTGGGATATAACCGTCGATTCATTTCCTATTAATCCAATACCACATTCTTTTAATAGATTTTTTAATGCAATCAATTTAGGAGCATGTTCAATATCTTTGATATTCATATTGTATTTTTTCAAATAGGCATCCACTTCATTGAATTGGGGATGATTTGGCGTCAACACTAATGAAGGATGATTACATAATTTTCTCATATATTGTAATACCTGGAAAACATGTTGTTTTGCATTTCCCGTCTCCTCCAGATCACCATCATTGGCAGTACCTTCAATGTCTTTGACAATTGTTGACTTTTGTTTCGTAATGAAATCCCTATACAATTGTTTTTGCAAATTGGATAAGTCACAATAGTAATCTTGAATAATCTTTGGCGGCAAATCCCCTAAAACATCCTCCTTTAAACGACGCAACATAAATGGTAACACTTGTTTGTGCAAACTTTCCAAAACTAACGCCCCTCTTTCTTGCTCCTTTTTGCCTTTGTTTTTTCTTGAAATCGCAATTGGTTTAGCAAATTTGGAATCAAACTGTTTATACGTACCTAAGAAACCTGGCATCAAAAAGTCAAATAAACTCCATAGTTCCACAACGTTATTTTGGATTGGAGTACCCGATAAAATTAATCTATGTTCCGCTTTGATTTGCTTGACGCTCTTAGATAGTGCCGATTTGGGATTTTTGATGATATGGCCTTCATCTAAAACGCAATAATTGAAATCATACTTACTTAAAAAGTCAATATCATTTCTAACAACGTCATACGATGTGACAACAACATCAATACTATCCTCAAGTCCAGTTGTGAATTCTGTTTTGATTTGGGCTCTAACACTAGGAGGCCCAGCATAAACTAAGATCTTCATAAATGTCGCATACTGATTAAACTCTTGTTCCCAATGCCCCGTTAACGATGGCGGGCAAACAATTAATGTAGGTAATTTTCGGTTTTCTGCCAATTTATCCTTAGCATACATTTCTGCTCTCATATAATGGTCACTAGCTATCATGCATATGGTTTGTAACGTTTTACCCAAGCCCATATCATCACACAAAATACCATGCAGATGATACTTGTTCAAAAAATACAGCCAATTGACACCTTCTTGCTGGTACTTCCGTAAAGTGGCCTTAATACCAACCGGTAATTCAAACTCCTCAATTTTACTTGGATCCATCATTTGACTTAAAAATTCTCTTTCCTTTTCTCTGCCTTTCAATAAACTCTCTGACATGTTTGGGGGATTTGGTATTCCCGATTCTAACGGAACAAGTTTAATTATTTGGGCAAATGTAGATGTTGCTAACAATCTAATATCCTGATTAGAATCACTCATTCTACCCAAAATTGGCACAATTAAAAAGACAACATATGGTAAGATGCTAGATTCCATCAATTGAACCACATGAAATATGCACTCAACTGCACCTTCTCTTTGAGTAAGTATTAACGGATTTTTCATCATCGGGATGACTTTTTCAACCATCACTTGAAAACCTTCAGTTGGAATAGTATCTATAATACTTGCCAAACATTTTGATGACGAGTACCGAATCACAGATTTCTCACTTTCCAATCCTTTGATGATAATATCAATTTGATTAAATATTATGGATCTCAAGTTTTTAGTCAACAGAGGAAATAAACATCTTATCAGCTCAAAGGAATCAATAACACTCTGACCATCCTTATCAGATATACTGGAAGTATCATTGTGTAAAATATTTAGAGAGTCCAACATCATTTCTTTCAATTTTGGAACCTTTGTAAATAGATCATCACCAAACATTGCAACCAATGTTTCTAAAGTAACCTTACCACCCCTTCTCTTAACAATTGCAGCTTTGATTTCATAGTCGATAGACCTATCAGCCTCAACAAGTAGATCCTTTTTATTATCAACCTCATCAACCATGTTTGCATCCCTACCTTCACGAACCAAACTCAAAATGCCATCGTGGGCTTTATTCTGTGAAAAATCCGGAACTTCTGCTGGATCAACACAAAGGAATCCACATAAATTCTTAACAATTTTTTCTGCCACGTTACTTCTATTTTCATTCACAAGTTTATCGATTAAGTATGACACGTCTTTTGCACTATATTCTTGGATTAATGCACTGTTGGTCAACTTCACACCGTCCATCAAGGATCTGATCACAGGATTCAATTTAAGAGGAAGCTTACCCTCAGCTTCAAAACATAGGGACCGTATATATGATCCTGCAATAGCAGAAACAACAGAATTCATCTTGCTGTGGAAATCATCCTCAACTTCAGTAATGCTCAATCTAACCCTTTCATTTGCAGATTCCAAAGTTTTCCCTAGTGATATTCTCACTGATGCACTCAAAGATTTGAAAACATTACCATACCATTTGTCCACCAAATCATTTGCATCGTTAAGCGAAAAAGCACCAGGTCCGGCATCAACATCACCTCTAACTACAACTGCAATGGACTTTAACTTGGAAGATTGCAGATGTGCTTGATCCCTRAAAAGGTTCAACATATGAGTACAGTGTGTTCTCAACATACGTAGCAAAGGAACAGTTTCACGGAAAAAGGGCAAACAGTTAACGGATTCCAATAAAATTTGAGATAATGGACGATTGACCGATTTAGAAAGAATTGAATAATCAATATTTTCAATCTTACCTTCTTTAATTATAGTTGTGAAAAATTCACTAATAACCCACGTCGAAACTAAGATTGATGTTGCAAAAGGATTTTTGAGGTTATTAATCAATAAGTGAAAAACGTTTTCAATACTTTCAGTCTTAGAGAACTTGGCAACTGTACGACCAAGACATTGCGCAGAAAGCAGTCTAGTTTTGTATATTATTTCTGGAGACACAAGTGTGACATCAACATTTATCATTGGTGAATCAATATTAACGTGTAAATCATACTCAGACTTAGGTATGCCGCTTACATCCATGGCTTTGTCACTATTTTCAGTTGTATTATCGTCAGAAGTAGTTACAGGGGCTCTTTTTCTTTTCTTCTTTTCTTGAATTGACCCCGTACTTTGATCATGGGAGTTGATTAAAGTAAATGTGCCTGACTTATAATTCAGCCCAGTGAGTTGGACTTCATTCAAACCCATTGAAGTACCTGAAGGACGCATAATATTTTCGGGATTCATTGAGTAATTAAATCTTGGCAAACCAATAGGAGTAATCATTAAATCCAATAATGCAGGAATATGTTTAGAGAATCCAGATTCAATGTCAGATTTAGACCTGAAAAGGTAGTCTATCAATGAATCATATACTTTTTTTGACAAGTTCAATATCTCTTCATTTTTTTCTAGCAAAACGCTTTGGAAAATTAACCTCAATACGTGATCGTTTATCCAATGATGCATGGTCTCATCTGGAATTTGAGTAAATGATAATAATGTACTCAAAACAGATTTTCTAACACTGACCAAGTTATGACGTAAAAAGGGATATAGTCTGGAGACAAGATTTGAAAATTGCCATTCTTCTTTTTCTGAATCATTTGTTGACATTTCACGTAGAATATCAAACACTAGTTTTTCATTGCACAATTTCCCAAGCAAGTCCATAACTGAACCTGTGGCAGCGGCTAAATCATCCTTTAATTCAAGCAAACACCCCCATAAAACATACAACAACTCTTTCACCAAATCCGGGCGAAATTTCACAAATTCTTCTGTTATAGGTAGCAATATTCCAGCAGCAACTGTTTGAACATCATCATCACGATCGATATCACTAGGATTACCACGCAGACAGTTAATAACCATTTTTGCAGTTTTGTCCAGAAGTTCACCATTTTGAATAATGGTTTGAGACTTGACTGATACAAAATAACGTAAACCGAGCAATCCACCATGTTTTGCTTCCCAACAAGTTTTTGACACATATTGTTGCAATACCATATCGTACAAAGAATTGAAAATAACTTCGTTGATAGAGTTATCTGTCCATCTCAAAAGTGCAGCCAAAACTTGAGCAGAGTTTTCTCTCACAGGGGCAATCACAGTGTCAGAAACATAGTCACCAAATCGGTCCATCGCCAAAATTGCTAATATACGCACAACCAAGTCTTCCAGTGATCTTGAATTTCGAGAATCATTTTCGAATTTTGATTTCCCAGAAACACGCCCTATTGAATAGGCTAGATTTTCAAACTTCATTATTTCACGCAAACCTAACGTGGATCCATGACGAACTTCCCAATTAGGAGAAAAAAGTGATTTTATTAAGAGTTCATAAACCCCTTGCAAAATCCAAACGTGGTCTGTGAATTGGGAAAAGGAGGTGAATGCATCACTAAGGGGTTTGTTCTCAATAACCAACTTGGATCCGCTATCTTGCGATGTGATATCTACATCCAATGAAGAAGATTTTTTGACTAGTTTTTTCTCATCAATTGAATTCCTTATACTACTTTGAGAGATATCGACTGAGGTAGTTTTGGTGTTTCCTTGTTTTGCCTTTCTTTTTGCAAGAGCTCGCATTCTGGCTGACATTTTTGGCGGTTCGGTAGGGTCGGTATCTGGTGATTCAGATTTGATATTAGCGGGGCTTATTTCCTGCTTGATCTCTAGAGATGGTGGTTTTGACATTTCAAGTTGTTCATAAAATCCAAGCTTGGTAGTGAATGTTGCTATTTTTTGATTATTTGGTGATGCAGAATCTTTGGAATCCTTTCCATTCGCAGAACCATCGTGTGCTGTCGATAGTAAAACACAACCAGAGTCCAACACTCCAGCCAAATCCCAGTCAGCAAATGAGACAAGAAGACTTTCATATTGATCAGTATCCATCAGTTTTTTTAGTTTCTCTTTATATTCCTGTTCGATCATATCGAGATCCAGTTCTTCTTCTTTTTTTACTTGTATATCTTTTACATCATTTACTTGCTCTTCGTTTGTACTTGGATCCCAAGGTGATATATGGGATATGATACCACCGAAGGCTCTAGCTGCTGCCACCCGTGTTTCCCATTTTTTATGCGTTAAGAATGGATATACGCGTCCAACCAAATTAAGAATATCATGTGGGTGTTGTTTGGCTAAATCTGCTAATTGATCTGCCGCTGTATTTCTCACAAAAGGCGTTGATCCTGTCTCCAAGATGGTAACCAAGCGGTCCAATCTTGACATGTTAGACGTGTAAACAAAGCTACTAGGTAGATCTGTTTTTCTTAGCTTGGAAAAAAACCTTACGGGCGCGGACCGCTATTTATACTTGATGGATTTGGCGTGCCAGCTGCACTTTTTGCTCGAGGTTTGATGAGCTGTACGATTTCAAAAGATGGGTGGATGGAAAAGAAACCTGGACGATTTTTCTTGTTTTCTGTGGGAATTTTTGGGTTAAGAAGCAGGTGAAAGATATTGAATGTTGTTGGTTGATGGTGTGTATTTTGTGGATGCCCAATTAAATGCCGTGTTTGAATACGCTCTAGGTTCGGAAGTGCCACCATTAGAAGAAGTGCGTGCTCGTCTCAGATGTGTACATCGTGAGCTACAGGCCATGGAAGAGCCAATTAATATTGGAGATAGCGACGAAATATTTGAAGATTTTCTTCCCAGCATCATCAAGCTGGATAAAGATTGGATTATTTCATGGCGACAAGTTAATGATGTATACCTTATAATCCTAGGAAAATCGGGTTCCGACGAAGTGGAAATTGTTTCCGAAGACGAAGATAGTGATGATGAAGAAAATGATGGCCAAGAARATAGCTCTGAGAATTCAGATGATGATTCTTTAAGCTCTGTTGATGAGAATCSAGCAAGCGAAGAAAAAGAGGACATTTTTCATGGCGAAACAAAGCAAGTTGAAGTCTRCAATATCAAGAAAACTATTCCATGCTACACAAATTCTCTCCAATACACACAGCTGATGGATCAATTGATTGAGGCGATTAAAATSATTTTACAAACATCAAAATTGTCATCGKCCAAGTTGATAACCAATACGCATAAAATCATAATGTTACTAATGGAATTTTTTGACGGCGGCRTTCCTTACATAACAGACTTGAACCAATTGCACGAATTATTACCCAATGATAGTATTATAGATAAACTTATATCYACAACGCGCCAATTTCAGAATACGGCAGCAAGCTCATTGTCGAATATCAAGAAAGGTTCTATTCAAGGAATTAAAAGTGATTTTTCAAACCTTTCAATTAGGCAAAATGAAACACCGGAAATTCAATACTCTACTATTTTTGAAAAATCTTGCAATCCATACCCTTGGAGAAAAGCAGACATGAAAAATGCTCAAAATGAAATATTTATTGATGTTTTTGAAACAATAGATCTGATAGTTAACCCCTCAACAAAGTTCGGCAATTCATCTCGGAAAACAACATCATATACCAACAATTCAGCCAATTCTCGTAATCACACGTACTCTAAAGCAATTATTAGCGGCTCGATGTTTTTAACGACCTCATTGAATGGAACACCGGTGGTTGAAATCCAATTATCCAACCCCCTAGTATCTTCGTACTCAAGTCAAATTAAGATGGAGRATTTCTATCCATCATTTCATAAAGCTGTAAGCAAAAAAAATTGGGTGGGATCAGATTACAAAGTCTTAGAACTTGTTCCACCAGATGAAAAATGCAAACTGTTTGAATACTCCATCGATCTATTGGAATTGAAGGAGGATTATCCAGATGCTGACATTGATATTGATAAATATTGTGGGGCTATTACCGTGGACCTAATCACAGGGYTAGGAGTTGGGAGAAACGAATTTGAGGTTGTTGTTAATACTGGAAATGGATTCAGTCGAGGATTTGGTAGYGATGGACATTCATCTACGATAAAGGAGATCGCAGATCTCTCAATAGAAATATTTCTACCAGACTCATTTCTGATGGATGTAGATGATACGATTGTAAATGATAAACAAACAAGTACATTAATTGATTCCACATCCAAATACGGATCAAACGAAAACAGTTCGRCAAGGGACCAAAAYCAAGTTGATATGAAAGTTTTACGTAGCAGTACAGGTACTGTGGTTCAGTCTAAAGGTTGTTATGAATGGAAGTTGGACAACGATTTTGCTGTTGGAGGAATATACACGTTAAGAGGAATGATCAACAGTCCGAACTGGCAATTGAATGAAGACAATTCAATCAAAAAAGAAGTCAAACCTGATTTTCTTAAAGTTCATTACAGCCTTCGTGGTGATGTTCCTAGTGGCATGAAGGTTCAGAGTGTCCAAATCATCAATAATTCCAACCAAGTGAAACCATTCAAAGGAGTCAAATATACTACAAACACAGGCGACTTTACGATACATTAGTTTGGAYTATTATTCACATCGGGGGGTGTAGCTATGTTCTATATATATTTCACAATTCTATATTAACAGCAGTGCTCCTTTGTTATTTTTTTGCTGAGACTGAAAAATCATCTAGATTTTACGAGTAAACCTGTTTGTAATACTTCGAACAGTTGATGCAGATCTTCGACGACCGCATCAAGTTTATTTTGTTTTGAAAACATCTCCTCCACGTTTTTATTATCTTGATGTCTCAAAAGTACAGTAGCACATCCAGCAGCTAATCCAGCTTCGATATCATCCACCGAGTCACCCACCATCACCACACGAGCGGGATCAGCACCCCATGAGTTGATGATATGCAACAGAGGCTCGGCAGCAGGCTTTGGAGGTTTGAATTCTCTGGTAACAATAGGTCCACATAYGAGTCGAGAGTAGTCAGGTTCATCAAAAATGGCTTCACAGTCAAGGAATTTTTGGCAAAATGCTGTTACAGGTTTCGGAACATTTCTGGTACAGATTGAAGTTTTGATATTCATCTCATGCAGTTTAGTAAAAGTGTCAAGCAAACCTACAGTGGCGGCTTGTTCATTCATAGCCCTTTCCTCAATATTACGTAATTTAGACTCTGCTTCATCTTTGAGTTGTTTTGTTTCCAGGTTTTCTAGATGGGTTAAAATATCCACTCCGGTAGGAACACCTAGCTGTGATCTCATTTCGCCAAACATCCATGTTTGTGGTTTGGTCAATGTCCCGTCCATATCAAATATGACACCCTCTAAACATTCATTCTTCTCACCCTGCAAGATCAATGTTGTCATTGCGTGATGTGACAATCCCTCCTGAGAAAGTCCAGAATTTCTTTGTCTGACAAAAACCAGTTTCCTTCACAATTGTGTAATGGTGATTCACACCAAAAGTTTATCAGACTCCCGCGCCGAGCCCTGCAAATGGAGGCTCGACTTATTAATCATTTTGGCTATATAAAACTGAACCTTTTTCCGAACTACTGTTTGCAACTTTCAACTCTTRGAAATATCAAACAACAAAAATGCAGCTTCTCMRTAAAATAAAAGATAAATTCCATCAAGATAAATACAACACAAACAGGATGATGACCACGAAAAGCAACCATCACCACATTACAAACGGTGATAGCTCTCCCAGAAATCATATGATGGACACTCTTTCTAATGAACAAGTTATGCTTTTATACCATCAAGGTCCCCCTCTGAAGAAAAACAAAAACTTGATGACACATACTGTTTCCAATAAAGATTGCGAAGAGTTCTTGAATYTGAAATTGCATAACCCTTACACAGTTACAAAACCAACTAACATCATGTTGGACACTTACCCAAACACTGCGCATATTTATTATAAATCSACCTTGAACAGCGACCGCCTAAAATTATAATGTCAACGATCTTCCACCAGATATAGAACACTTTAGAGATACAACTTTTCTTTTTATTTGCAATGCATTACTCATACATTTTATATATATAGCTTGTRTCACACATAACCCCTTTAGAGATCTACATTGAAGAGCGCGTAACAAAAAAGCAAGAACTATATATAAAAAAAGCATATAACTTGCAAGAAGATGTAAATTGTATGCCGCGCCACATGTTGGAGTCCTAATTCACAACGTGACATATGTGCCGCGCCACATGTTGAAGTCCTAATTCACAACGTGACATATGTGCCGCGCCACATGTGGATAAAGCACATCCCACACTGGCTRRCCGGGCCGTGCTATGTCATGCTATCATATATAATTTTTGGTATTTAAATGACTTGCTGTTTCATGTCATCRGTGGAGGGGAAGAARTAACATTATCTTTGTTCTCCTTTGGTTGAAGAGTTTTTGGTTTTTTCTTWCAACACAAGATGACTATTATTGACAAAATTAAGGATAAGTTCARCCATGATGAACACAACACCAACCGCATGATGGAAACCGAAAATAATAATGAACAATTTGGATTACCAGAAAGTGAACAGCCTCGTAACAGAATGATGGACACGGTCTCCAATAGACAAGGTGCCGAATGTGAACGTGGAATTTCGAACAYAGAAGAYCCRCAAAACCTGATGATGAACACCTATTCCAACCATCAGGCTGAACATCCGCACGAGGCCAACGCTAAACAAGAACACCCAACAAACTCGTTGTTACACACAGATAACAACGGTAGCCAAAATCGTGGTGAAAAACCAGACGACAAGTTAGAAAGAACTTGGTTTTGAATKCTAGCACTTCTTTTTAAATAAATATCATATCTATCATAACATATAAAACGCACAAATATTATACACAACACCATCCATTTATACCTTCCTTAGTAATCTCAGCAGCAAAAAAATTATTCACTAATCTGATCCAGTTCTGGAGCACAATTAGAGTGTTCACTTTGGTGCTATTATTACTCAAGTTGGTAGTCCTAGGAACATTCAATTCGACTCTACTGGAATTGATGGAATTGATTGTCTCTCGGGCATGGGCATGAATGGTATTCACTTTGAGCAGTCGGGAAACATTATTACTGTTATTTTCCAAAAGTTTRAAAAACCTGTAATTGTAATCACCTAGAGAGCTGGTCCCACCATTAGAGGCATTGGCATTCGATGTATTGCTTCCCAAGCTTGTTAAGGATGAATTGCTATCACTTCGGTTTCTGGTCATTATATTAGATTCMGATGGGTACATGGTAATCTCTCTAGGATTGAARTTTGTAGTAGGAGATGCTTCTAGTATYCCRTTRAGATGCACAATCGATTTTAACAAGATTTCTGTGTTTTTGGAAATATGCATTATCTTCACTATTATAATCGGTATCAACATGTTCACTTTAGATAGTTCAATATCGTCAAGTTGCTCATCTATCAAATTTGTCAATTTTTTAGTTAGCCTTATGAAATCTAACTCAATTTTTAGTAGAAAGTTATGCAGCCGCTCATCGGTATTTTGCTGAGGCAAATTATTCAATTCATTTGATTCTCTCAGAATTGACATGTTAACATCCCTACAAAAGTTGAATAATTCATAGTATAGTTTCAAAATAGCCATGAATTTAAATTTGGTACCAGTGATTTGAATCGATTTGATTTTGTCGACTGAGTCAAGATCTTGCATTTTATTAGTCAAAACAACTARGTGAAGGCCCACGCAAATCCATTCAAAGTCGATTGAAGCGTTGGAATTAGAGGAGTTTGACGATTCAAGTATGAATGTGTCAATRAAATTCAAATCAATTGCAAAACAAACCGTAGAGCTCCGTGGGAGTCCATAATATAATGTATGCATCGAATCTAAAATAACAAGATGAATTAAATTTTCAAATGAAGGATTGCCGAATCCTTCTTTGTAAATAAGCCAATCTTTATAATAAGCAAATGATATACCAAAACCCAAYGAATAATCAAAACCAGATAAAACAATGGCATAATTTAACAGGTTTAAAGTGGATGTGAAAATGGTCAAAGCTTCTTTTGATGCATATATTGAAGACTTGGTCAAAAAAAGAGATGTGATTATTTCAAAAGATTTGGAGATGATTGGAAAATCAATTTCTATTGCTCTGAATATACTATTGTTCATGCTGGATCCTGGTGATTGCAAAACACCACTGCCGGCGGTATTGCTGAATAGCGGTATGAAAGCTTTGAGYGACATATGAAGCAAGTCAACAACAATTGTGAARTCATCACTTTTGGTGATGGAATCCAAACATTTTATGATTATATCGTACGAAGGCAATAATGGGTATTGAGGGTACAATGTACTGTAATAATTGTCAAGCAAGTTTGAGATTGAAAGTTTTGTATCACTTTTAAATGTTCCAAGTTGTAGGACCGGTGGCTTTGGTAATGAGTTACCACTATAGTTGGAAGACGTGGTTGAAGCTCTTCCGTTATTACTGAATGATGTTCTGGGAGATACATTGTTAATGTTGAGAGGAACTTGGAAACTGGTTCTTGATAATCTATTCCCAGTTGTGTTATTGGCTAGAAAATCATCATCAGAATCAGAGTTTTCCAATGATCCATTATTTTTGACACTCGAAGACCTTGATAATAACTGATTGGAAGAAAACGAGCTAATGGATGAGTGAGTGGAATCGACCGAGCCTCTTCTAAAATCACCAGCKGGAGGAAAGTTAGGCATTTCGGTGGGGACTTTCCAGAATTGTTGRGAAGAAGGTATCTGTTGATGTTGTTGGAATTGCTGSTGCTGTTTACCATCGTCTAGTRTCGCATTTKGGGTGGTTTCTTGTTGAGCAAATTCAACGTTTCCCAAAGGTGGCAATATTACTTGTGCMGAATTGAAACTTGGTGGTTTTGAAGCAATGGCAGTGTGTTCTTGATTTTGCAAATTGTTGACTGCTGCCGCAACCGTAGAGCTCATAGAAGAGAGYRTTTGAGGTTTAACAATTGAGCCTCCCGTGACAGAAGATGCCCTTTCTCTCAATCCCTGAGTCCTTTTATTATATCCTTTGTTTGGTCCTCGTTTCATGGGAACCCTTGTGAAGCAACACACCATTCCCAACTTTGTGCAGTTGGTACATATTTTCACTAAATCATTAGCTTCAAAAGCGGCATCACAYTTTGTTTTCTTCTTACGACACTGGTCGCATGCTCGAGATACTTTGGATCTTTTGCGTGGAGGTAGTTTTTTGTGGGTACCGCCAATTTCTGCATTTTCTCCACTGACACTACCATCTTCATCACTMTCTTTTTCATTTCCGTTTTCGTTCTCGTTATCCGCTGGGTCATTGTCTTCTTCTTCATGTCTATTTCCTGTTGSGTTATCGTTGTCAATCTCATCTTCATTCAGGGTCGGGTGTCTTGCAGAATCATCACCWGTTTTTTTTATGGCTAACACCGAGATATTAGAGGACGAGGCTGTAGGATTGAGTAATGAACCAACTCTRAAATCTGTCATGTTGTGTTTGCGTGCTTGTATTCAAAGAAAAAAAGAAAACCCTCCCTGACCTTTCGTCACAATAAATAAACTACATCAATAGCGTGCTAACCAGTTTCTCCACATCCCGGGGAAGCGAGGAAAATACCTGTCTTTTTATATATACACCCCACATAGTTCCGGAAAAACAGWGTGCCCTAATCCCCGGGATTTTTTCCGCTTCTATGTATTGGGCGCGGAGCAGCGCAGGTAAGTCGATCGACGTATAGTGTTGGGATGAAGTTGAGGTGGCTCTTTCGTCCTAAGCTCTTGTGATTAGATAAGAAAGATAGTTTTTTTTTTTGATTTTCGTTTTCGTTGCAGAAAATTGAGGAGTATTTCGACACAAAATGTCAAGTAAAGTGAGCACTGCACACAGAAGACTGTTAAGAGAGTATAAAGATTTGGCCAAGAATCCCGTGGAGGGAATCATAGCTGCCCCAGTGTCAGATGATAATCTGTTCGAGTGGAATTGTCTTATTGTGGGYCCTGACGACACGCCATACGAGTTTGGGGTGTTTGAAGCCCGATTACGATTCCCGAAAGACTACCCCCTATCTCCTCCAAAAATGGTGTTTTTGACGCCCATTTTTCATCCTAACATATATGAAAATGGAACAGTGTGTATTTCAATTCTCCATGCATCCGGAGACGACCCCTTGAACTACGAGTCTGCCAGTGAGAGGTGGGGRCCACTGCAAAGTGTGGAAAAGGTACTTCTCTCTGTGTCATCAATGATTGCTGACCCAAACCCCGAYTCACCTGCTAACGTCGATGCTGCTAAGCTCTGGAGACACAACAAAGAAAAGTACAATCAKATCGTGATAGAACAGGTGAGGAAGTCACTTGATTTAGATTGATCGATCCTTTCTAGAGGATATTATACTTCTTGTATATATATATATAGATATGATATATCTTTATGTAAGTTATAGGATTGCATCCGACTTTGAATATTCAGCTTACATTCCTTCTTGTGATTTATGAGAGGGTATTGTACATTTTTTTTCTTCTTTTTCGGTTCTATGAATAATTTAGTAGTGTTCATTCTATGAACAAATCATCTGGAGGATAATTTTTGTGATCATTTATCATTTTCATCGTAATCTAAAACACATCCCCTGGAAGCGTTAGCAACTAATTTGCTGAACTTGAACARAGTACCTCTTTTGTACTTTAACTCTGGTTGAACCCAAGTCTTTCTTCTTTCGGCCAACTCTTGTTCAGAAACTAAAACATCAATGACATTGGAATCAGCGTCAATAACAATGTCAT
Source organism: Pichia sorboxylosa (assembly GCA_001599115.1). Lineage (NCBI taxonomy): Eukaryota > Fungi > Ascomycota > Pichiomycetes > Pichiales > Pichiaceae > Pichia > Pichia sorboxylosa. The sequence goes on along the minus strand of BCGC01000001.1, from coordinate 1,751,113 downwards.
CACCATCTCTAACCAATGCAATTGGTCCACCTTCAAAAGCTTCAGGCACAATGTGTCCAATAAGGAAACCATGGGAACCACCTGAAAATCTACCATCTGTCAATAAGGCACAATCCTTACCTAAACCATAACCCATTAATGCAGATGATGGCTTTAACATTTCCGGCATACCTGGACCACCCTTTGGACCTTGATATCTAATAACAACGACGGTCTTTTCACCTTTCTTGATATCACCATTTTCTAAAGCCTTGATAAAGTCAGCTTCCTCGTCATAACATTTGGCCTTACCTTCAAATCTAGTACCTTCTTTACCAGTAATCTTGGCAACAGAACCTTCAGGAGCTAAGGAACCCTTTAGAATTTGTAAATGACCAGTCTTCTTGATTGGGTTAGATAATGGTCTCATAATTGGTTGGTCTTCTGGGAAACCAGGTAGATCATCCAAGTTTTGTTTCATGGTTCTACCAGTAACAGTCAAAGCAGAACCATCTAACAAACCTTCCTTCAATAAGTATTTCATGACTGCTGGAGTACCACCCATTTCTAATAAGTCTGCCATCACGTATTTACCTGATGGTTTGAAATCACCTAATAATGGAGTATCATCAGAGATTCTTTGGAAATCATCGATGGTCAATTTGATGTTAGCAGTATGGGCAATAGCAATCAAATGCAAAACAGCATTAGTAGAACCTCCAGTAGCAATGATATATCTAATGGCGTTTTCAAATGCGGTCTTTGTCAAAATATCTCTTGGTCTGATGTCCTTTTCAATCAAATTTTTGATCGCAAAACCAACGTTATCACATTCATCCTTTTTCTGTTGAGAAACTGCTGGAGCAGATGAAGAGTATGGCAAGGACATACCCATGACTTCAGAAGCRGAAGCCATGGTGTTAGCAGTATACATACCACCACATGCACCAGGACCAGGACAAGCATGCTTGATAATGTCGGATCTTTGWGTTTCGTCAATTTCCTTGGACAAATATTGACCGTAAGATTGGAAAGCAGAAACAACATCCAGCTTGTCTGGAACACCGCCACAAGTACCGCTACCTGGTAAAATGGTACCACCGTACACCATGATAGAAGGTCTGTTATGTCTTGCAAAAGCCATTAAAACACCTGGCATGTTTTTGTCACAACCTGGAATACCAATGTTAGCATCATAGTGTTGACCTAAAACAATAGTTTCAAATGAGTCAGCAATGATCTCTCTGGATTGCAAGGAGTATCTCATACCAGTAGTACCCATAGAAATACCATCTGAAATACCGATGGTGTTRAATTGCATTGCCTTCAAGTTAGCCTTTTCGACAGACTTGGAACATGCGTCATTTAAKTCCATTAAATGCATGTTACATGGGTTACCACTCCACCAACAGGAACCGACACCGACTTGTCCTTTGGAGAAATCGGCATCTTTGAAACCAGTGGCATAAAGCATCGCTTGTGATGCTCCATTCGATTTTGGTTCTGTCAAAACTGCAGAATACTTATTGTATTTGGTGAATGGTTTAGATGAAGAGGCGAATCCTCTGCTTTGTCTCAAAATGGCACTCATCTTCTTTGACCTTTAGATTCTCTAAACTTTTAGAAGGAGATTCTGTCAGGTAAGTTTTGCAATAATGAAAATTTCAGATTATCACCCTTCGCTAGGTATGAGTCKAAGCGCTCGCCATGAATCAGAAAAAAAATTAACGGCCCGATACCGGRATTTTTTTTTGGTTGGAATTGGATGATGTCTAATAGGATAGAAAACAGAGACTTCAAAGGGACTAGTCTGAGACACAAATTAAGTGCCAAGGTATAAGTKTAGTCTGATAGGGAGSTAGTAAAATTGTATCTAATTARTAAGTATGGTTTACTGTACGTTACACGGTTTATAKGACCTATACTTGGGAATGTGAAAATATTTCAACAAGTATAATATTTACTCATCAACATTGACAATAGCAGGAGCTTTGGAAACTCCTGACATGCCCTCATTGTATAGAACAGCACTCTTTAAAGCACATTCACAAACTTTTCTGGTTCTCACGGACACACCGTCTTCAAGGTCAAAATGACTCATAGTATTCATGTTGTTAGAATAAACGCCCCTGATATAGTCAAGAACATTCTTTATAACAATCAGCTCAATTTTTGCATTATCCTCACCCACAATCAATCCCATGTAGTCCTCATAGGAGCCGTTTTCATTGTCTGTTATATCCCAGAAAGCAATGCCATTGGCAGAGATAATAGAAAGTTCGTTTTTCCTACATTCAGATGCGTAATCTAAACCAAAATCAATAGGACTTGTCATCATCTCGATTCTGAATAGTCCGTCTTCTTTGATTAATAGCATCAACGAAGGTCTATAAGATCCCATACCACAGGAGGTATCTTTGATATTGATTTTGGAAAAACCCACCCACATCTGCAGACGTTTCGCATAGTTAGGATCAGCCAATGTTGCAATAATGTTCTTGGGAATAGGTGTGAATGATGTTCCCCCACGGAGCAGTGCCAAAGAGTCGGCMGAAGTTTTAGAATATTTAATATTATCTTGAATCWTGCTGCATTTGCCTGAATCTAAAGAACATTTGAAAATGACCAGAGGATCGAAAGTGTAGGCAAAATATAGATTTCCTTTGGACAACTTGGAATCACCGACTTTAGTGTCAAAAAATGGAATCCAATTTTTCTCTTCACTTAATCTCAAATTGGCATTGTTACCAATGTTCTTGAACTTCAGAACTTCATGCACCAATTGTTTGCCCTTTGGAGCTTGAAATGGGAATGCGGCAAACATATTTCTTTTATTTCCGGATGTTAGCATGTTGAAAACAATAACAGGCTCGGTGCTAAATTGGCCATCTTTAAAAATCAATCTTGGGTCTTCAGGGCCCAGCTCTGATTTACCGGCATTGTGCTGAAATGGAATATTCAAAATAGATGGGAATTTCAAAGAAATTTTGTCTAGTTCTTCATCGTTACTTGATTTAACATAATTYCTCAAAACTTGGTCTACTTCTTTTTCACTCAAACCAGTGTATCTAATTCTTCTGTCTTTGATTTCTTTCCAWTCATTATCAAACAATTGCAATCTGATGAAAGATACTTTTGGATGTGTTTTAGAATGTGGGGCATACATAATTGTCGAAGCAACCATATGGGCATTTTCATCTGGTAACCAAATTGAAGAACCCGACTTCTTGAACCATACAGGCCCGTCTGACTTTCCATCATCTTCAATCAGACTACTGTATTGTGCAGATTTAGCTATCAGATTCTTAACTTCTAGCAAATCGTCATCCAATTGAATTGGTTCTGCTGTTTGTATCATTTTCTCTGAGGAAGGTTGGTACGATATTTGATTACATTCCAAGTTTGAATAATAGTCAACATTAGCTGCCACTTCAACATTACCCATATATCCATCCAAATCAAGCAGTGGGGAGTACTTCTGAGACTTGATTGAATCGGAGATCACAGGTTTAGCATCAGATTCAAATCCATAGTATGATTCGCCGTCTTTCGCCAAAGGCTTCATATTCATTTTGTTCAATGCTGCATTTACATTTTCCATGTCAATTACGTCCGGAAACTCCAACTTCTCGTTGTCTGGGTCAAAATTTGCTTTCAAAGGTTTTGATCCCCGATTATAAACGTCGTTCGTTTCTGGATTCAAAATGGAATCAACGTACTCATTTTGTTCCTTCGATTCCAATGAGCTTGAGAACTGCTCGATATGTTGCACAGGCCACAGAACATATGCGACTATGATTACTATCAGCAGGAAAACATATCGTACAACACGTCTTGGAAATCTTAATCCCATTATTGCCTGCGGTTTAGTATTGTAGATTCTATCGTCTTGGAACTCAAGTACCCACAGAAAAGAAAACACCACACAGAGTTGGCAAACTATGCAACACTGTAGCGAAAGAATTCGCTTTCTTTCGCTGCTGGTGCTAACACGAAATGATAGATGATACCCTTGTGATCATCGACAGGTGATACCCTCACAATAATATTCTGGATGAAAGAGAGGGTAATAAAGAAGACTATTTTTGTACTTTTGATTTCACATTGTAATGTGAATAGTGATTTTTTATTTTAGTTGATACTTTTATTAAGTTTTTCGTAATTTCCGGGATTGAGGCCCCAATGCAGGTCTATTTGGTTGGTAGTAAAATAAAGTATTACGAATTGTCACATGATATTTGCGCTGTCTACTGATATTTAGTGTTTTTTTTGAACGAGAAATTTGGAGTAATAGCAATTTAGCATGAAGAGATTAGATTGGTTTTGAAGAAAAAAAAAGGTGGGTAAACATTGAGGGAAATCTAAATTTCCAAAAATGGCATTTTGCTCCCTGTTATTGAGTATTATAATTTTTTTTATTTTTTGCTCCCCCAAACAGTTGAAGTGTTTAAATACGATACTGAGTGTTTCGGACACCTGAAAATACTGTAAGTATTGGAAATGGACTACAATATTGAGGAAACTAAACAGGATATCAAACAAGAAATTCGACAGGCCAAGTCTGCAACATCTATGTTGCATACAAAACAACGATTAAAAGTTGATGGGGCAGCAACAATTTCATATATGGGAGAAAACAAAGAGAATAATCATGGGTTTGAATATTT
>BCGC01000001.1:1725405-1739518 GCA_001599115.1 Pichia sorboxylosa | reverse complement strand
CCGATGGTCAATATTGCGCAGCTCGCCGCCATTGACAGGGCTCTCACCACAAAACCTGCTCCCAACGAGAGAAGAAAGCATCGCACGTCGCTACTAGACAGAATYAGTCATGGGTTCTCGGACTTTGTGTCGAGAGTCAGCTACAGCCAGAGGGCCAAGCCGTTGGGCGATGTTGCGCTGTGGAGCATGCGAAACTCCCCCAGCAACGTCTTGAGCGCCCGGTCGGACCTGTTTTGGCAGAGTCGGCTGGCACCGCCGRCAGCGGCCGGTGCCACGCCCGTGCTGCTGTGTGTTAGCTTCGAGCCCGTCGCGGTAGCAGAGGTGGGTATTTTCCACTCCAAAACACTCTCCCCCACAGTGGACTGGGCGGGACCCGCAGACAAGCAGCGCTGGAAAGCCGCTGCTCCCAAAAACATCGAGGTTTTCGTGCGTGCGCAGGCGCCTTTATCTAGTGAGAAACTGTCGCAGATCCAACAATATGTGAACCAGGACATCAGGAAAAGTCCGCAATACCAGTTTCTGAGCAACCTTATGCAGCAAGGCTGGGTGCGGGTGGGCCATCTGACATTCACCAGTCGGCTGGGCTACCAATCGCTATATTGGCCCGAGGAGCTGGCACGGATCCTGGATTTTCCYGTAGACCACGTCTTRTTAATGATTTTCGACTCGCATGGCGACGAATTCGTCGCYGTTGACTCCCTTCGGATCTACACTCGTCAGCATCTTCCCGTAACAATTGACTCGGCACATGATGACTGAACTGAATTTTCGGAGTGATGCGAAGTGAGGCCAAGAAGCGAGGGAGACGATCAATCATGTCGCTGGCCGCATTTGAAAGTGGCGGTTGTCGGGGATGTGCTTCCGTCATAGTAAAACCTGAGAAAGGAAGAGTGCGTGTGTGTATCTTCCATTTTATACTTTGTTTTCTTTCCTCTAGTGAATATTACCTATTTTTTGGGGCAGAGAAAAAAAACAAAGAAGCCAGCCTCGTAATCAATGTTTTCACAAACCACGAATATGGCCGTAATTACGTCCTTTCTGGATACGGATCTCTATAAATTGACGATGCAAGCAGCAATTCATAAATATTATCCCGACAAAACATGCACCTTCCARCTCACAAATAGAACTAGTGATAAAACATTCAATCAGAAAGCATTCCAATGGCTGCAACAGCAAATTGCACTGTTATCAGACCTCAAATTTCAAGATGATGAAATCCAGTTTTTGAAAAAACATGTCGGATACCTTGGCGAAGAATATTTTCAATGGCTGAAAACCATTCAATTAGACCCAAACAATGAAATAAATGCGTCTATGGTGGACAATCAGCTGGTAATTACTGCAAAGGGATTATGGAAAGTTGTCACCTTATACGAGATACCCATTTTAGCATTGGTAAGTGAAGCGTATTTCAGGTTCATCGAYACGGATTGGAAAATAAACAATCAATCAGTTGTCAAATGTGATGAACTAAATGGACAATTTACTTTGGAAAATTACATTCCCGTCATTCAACAAGCAAAAGARAAAGCTGAGAAACTACTCAATAGTAATTGTGCATTCAGTGATTTTGGCACGAGACGCAGACGAAGTTTCCAAATTCAAAGCCAYGTAATACAAGGTATTTTACAATGTGAAAAATCCAATCAAGGTGGATTCTTGGGGACCTCAAATGTCTTATTAGCCAAACACTTTGATTTGAAACCAATTGGTACCATTGGTCATGAATGGATGATGGGGGTTGGTGCAATCGAAGCATCCACTAGAGGTATTGAGGGCTATYTAATTGCAAATAAAGTGGCAATTGAGCAATATATCGGTTTAGTGGGTTGTAAGAATTCGGGCTTGGCTTTGACGGACACTTATGGTACTGATAATTTCTTACAGTACTTGAAGGACCCAAAAATCATCCAGTCATACGTTGGTGTCAGACAAGATAGCGGTGATCCAATAGACTATGCAATCAAAATCAATAATTTCTACAAAACCAATGATGTACAAAACAAGATCATTTGTTTCAGTGACTCACTCAATGTCGAAAAGTGTATTATGCTGAAGCAAAAATGTGATGATTTGAAAATTGGGTGTTGCTTTGGTATTGGCACAAATTTAACAAATGATTTTGATTCCAAACCATTGAATATTGTCATGAAGTTGATTGAATGCGATAATCAGTTTGCCATTAAAATTAGTGATAATCTGGGTAAGAAYATGGGAGATCCGTATACTGTGGAAAAAGTCAAAGCAAAATTACATTACCATGAAAAAGTATGGGTCGAAGGCGATGAGTCTCATAGATGGTAAGCCCAAGGAACATTAAAAACCTTAAGTTTGCGCTTTTTTTCTTCTATATATATACTAATARGTATTTCTACTTGCATGTATACGAAAACAAAAAAGACRTCAGATAAATATATAATACGTGCATGCTGTACTAAAGAATTCTATACTTTTTTAATACACAACAAAAAGGAAGAGGAAAGATAGTGAGAAAAAAGACAACAGATGGATAATGATGTAATCAAACGTTGAGCCTTTGGGGCTAGTATTAATTGTTCAAATAATTTCACGAAGTTAACAACAAGATTTTACAACTCAACAACACATCAATTTAGAGAAAAATCCATTATCCTCTTCATCGTCATCGGTCTGTTGCTTTTTGGTTGCGGATTCATCGTTCTGTTTGGCATACTTGGTTTCAGGTAGATTAGGTAGTGGTTTGACATCATCTTTTTGGTTTGGAGTTTCTGACTTATTCACTGGAGAATTTGARGGAATTCCATGACCTGCACTATTTGAAACTCCGTTATTCTGGAAATTRTTAGAACTTGAAATTTGATTCGAGTTCATTTGAACTGGAGATGCGGCTTCGTTTTTGAACTGTTGAGATTGATGAAGTTGCTGTTGTTGTTGCTGTTGCTGTTGTTGCTGTTGCAATTGTTGTTGCTGGAATTGAGCGTTATGTTGATGTGAACGTTTTTGTTTACGTTTTTCGCCAGGAGGATTTGGGTGACCGTAACCATGTAGATTTGGTTTCTTGTTAATTGCAGAGTCCCAACCACGTCCGCCATTCAAATCCATCCAGTCGTAATGACCGTCAGCAACTTCTCCAATGTCATTCATCGCAGACAATAGTAATTGTCTATAATACTCATAATCAGGTTCTGCATCAAACTGCAAGTTTCTAACACTTTCTAAATATTTACCGAACTGAATTGGGTAGCCGGCGCAAAGTTCAGTGATTGGTGTTGTACGTTTTTTCTCACCAATTTTTTCATACTTTTGTTTATTGGTTGGTGCTTTCAAACCTTGCCAAGGCAATTGACCTTTCAAGAAGTAAAARAAGACATGACCCAGAGCTTCTAGATCATCTCTTCTGGATTGTTCTCTACCTAAATGAGTGTTGATGGACATGTATCTGGCGGTACCAGATAGAGACTTCTTCTCTCTGTAAGGGATGTGCTGTTTTGTTCTAGGATCTCTGTATTGCTTGGCCATTCCAAAATCCACCAAGTGGACGTTATTTTCATCAGGCAGACCTTGTCTTCCAATCAAAAAGTTGTCAGGCTTGATATCTCTGTAGATCAAGTCGTGCTCGTGGACGTTCTGAATCARGGTGATCATCTGCACCGCCACTTGGATGACGGTTTTGACGGAGAATCTGCGTCCACACCAATCAAAGAGATCTTCCAGTGATGGGCCTAGCAAGTCTATGACCAATATGTTGTGCAAGCCCTCTTGACCAAAATAGTAGGCATTAGGAATACCTTCTGCACCATTCAAATGCTTGTATGTTCTGTATTCGTCTCTTAGTTGCGGAGCTTCTGCTTTTCTTGGCTCGAACTTGATTGCCACCGGCACTCCATTGATGAGATTGGAACCTTCGAAAATCACACCAAACGACCCCTCACCCACCTTCTTGCCGATTTTGTAGTGCAAGCCCACCACCTGGTTGGAAGATCCTGATCCCGAGCCCGTGCCCGAGCCCGTGCCTGATCCCTGCTGTTGTGGTGTCTGCGCTGCATGCGATTGTGGTGTGGACGATATTTGTTGTTGTTGTTGTTGATTGAGATTCGCTTGCGAGTACTGTGGAATGTTCGACAYATTGGTGTTACTGAAGTTGGTTGCGTTGGCGCTGGATGACGCCGCTAGCGCTGCAGCCGTGGCAGCATGCGATCTGGACATGATGGTTAGCAAAGACGACTGGCTCGGCGTACCGTGGTGACTGTGCGTGGCTCAAAACAACTCTCGTCCACTCTACAGTTCGGTTACAATCTACTCTATACTAGGCCACTYATTTCTGTGAACGCGGGAACCTTGCCACCTTGCCAGTCGCGAACAGTGCCACTACCGCAACAGATTGCCATTTGCCACAATTTGGACGAATGGCTGCCTACCCTGATTCCCGCACCCGCACCCGCACCACAACGGCATTCGCACCATCTGCTCATCACATCACGACATAGAGACAGCACAGAGCAAAGTTCAGCACCGCATAGCAGGGAGGTCATAGCAAAATAATACACTGCAGCCATGCAAACTGGCCAKTATATAAACGGAACGGGAAGCAGAGCCGCCGGAGAGAGAACGAAACACCCGGCGTGTCAACGCTGCCGCATGCGCAAAATCAAGTGTGTCCCGGGACAAACGCCCCAGATGGAGGCCGGCGGCGTGGCGCCTTGTCTCAACTGTGAGCGCGCGCTGGAGCAGTGTGTGTTTCCTGTGGATGGGCGAAGGAGACGAATTGGCGCCAAGGAAGTGGCCCAGCTTCGCGAGCGAGTGGCGCAGCTCGAGGCCCAGTTGGAGCCGCAGGGGTCCAGGGCGCCGGTCGTAAAACAGGAGATGGCTGCCTACGCCCACGCGCATCCTGATCCAGATACAGATGTTCCTCGCGGCGGCGGCTTGTCCCATGCTCCCACAATTTGCTACGCGGTTACTGGGATTGGACAGGTGGATGCTCCGGCCCTGCCYCTTCTCACGCCAGAGATAAGTGACCGTCTGAAGTTGTTTTTCCAATGGCTGTATCCAGATATGACGGCTTTTCTTCCACGAGAAACGTTCTTGGTGGACTATTTCCATCCGCGGCCTAATGCGCAGAAAAGCAACAAAAGCTATTGCTCTGCTCCCCTGGTGTACGCRGTTATGGCGTTTGGGAGCATATTGTGTAATGGCGACCATGTGGGGTCGCTGCAGTATTATAACCTGGCAAAACAGCTACTGTGGGASTCATTTGATGTGTCGCCTCAGGGGATCAGCAACGTCCAGGCGTGGCTTCTTCTAGGGCTGTACGATTTGTTCCGAGCTAGGCCAGAAAGCTGCTGGAATCTACTCGGGRTAGGGCTGCGGCTTGGACTGTCAATGGGGTTTCACAAGCAACATAGCTACCTCGACACTGATAGAGATCCGGACCAAATGAAAATCCTCGACGCCTTCCGTCGTCGTATCTACTGGGGCTGTGTAGTTCTGGATCATCTGGTGTCATTGGTTTTGAAAAAGCCCCATCAAACATTGTCTTTGTTGGTAGATCTGGGACCCACAAGCAAGGTCCCGGATCTGGCTTGGATTGGTGAGTACAGTTTCTATCGATCCTCCGAACCCATTGACATTGCGTCCCCGCTATCTGCGGTAGCACAGCTGATCACAATATACAATCATCATCATACCACCATGGAAGAGAAAATCATACAATTGCAAACATGGAAAACCAATCTTCCCGACARYCTCAAGTGGTCCGATTCCCATCTGCCACATTTGGGAGCAAGACCCCCGGATATGGTTCACATCTATCATTACTATATCATCATCCTGTCACTGGTGGAAAAAAACTCAGATCTCGCCCTTGACGCAATACGATCTATCGGGAAAGCAYTGCAAGGGTTCCAATTAATTCATGCTACCATCCCTTCCAAGGCCGGACTGTTGCAAACARTTGCAGCAATCTACGGGCTCAACTCGGGACTAGGTCCAGGATCATGGGAATGTGCCCAAACCGTCCTCTGTTCCCCRTGGCTGATCTGTAAATGYCATATGGATCTAGCCCAKCAAGTAGCACAATCTTCCAGTAAAGATTCCCCTGCTTCTGTTGCACCTAATCCTGATGATATTGACCTCAACTTTCTTGACTTTGATTTTGAAGATGCCAACTTTACTAATTTTCTTGCCACAATATTTACCGCAGCGGAATGAAAGGAATTATGTGGTATCTTTATGGTTTTACAAAACATTTTTTTCACTTTCTCTGTTTAATATATGCATGCACACATAATATGAACATGCTCAGATTTGAGCAAAATAACTAGCCAAGTTTTGTTGTTTTGATCTAACGATGRCAAAAAATGAAGTACTACTCTGTCCATTCTTGACATCTAACAAAATRTTTGAAGCATCTTTCTCCTTTTTCAACTACTATATGGAAAGATACTCTTGCTACCAGAACCCCAATCTGGTTTATAAATTGATCTTTAATTTTTTACTRCAATTTAAACTTGCGCAATGCACACCTTCGTCCTAARATACTAACSACAAAACTATTGGCGACTCAAAACATTGACTGTAAATGTAATGGATCTCCTTGCTAAAAATAGTACAGRGATTGCGCTKTTTACAAGTATCTTGTACCTTCCTTTCTGTGARCAACCATTTTGTACCTGGTTGGCCCCTGCCCTTTATCCTAAAAAAAAGTCTACATTTATTTGGGAAGGGGAGGGGGGGCTAAATTAGACAAAAGGAAAACCAGACTCATGCATGCACGCGTGTACATACTATTGATTCCACTACAAACGGTTGGAATCTTAGATTCGATGAAGAGACCAAAAACTCATATATATATATATACACCTCGGCCCTAGCAAGCAATCAAAGCGCTTCTTACAAAYGGCTTCCAGTTTTCAAATCGGAAAGCCGGTTCTCAACCAGAATCAAACATTCCAACATCTTGTGTCATCCTCACCATTTTCAAATCCATTTACATGAGGTCACTACTCTMGCAACAGCCAAAATTTCCTTCATCGACTGAATCTGCAAATGACTCTTTCTTCCTACAYACACTCAACATTTATTGCAAAAATCCTTCTCGTAACGTCACAATTGACTTTTCTTTTTTTTTCACTTTACCGCGTTCTGAATATTACCACATCCAGTAGCTATTGCTGGATTAGGTGCATTTTTTATTTTTYGCGATTATTCATGCGAAATGTCATGCACCATTGATGATATCACCACATGAATCATTAATTGACGTTCAACATTTTTTTTTTACCCTGAAGCGCATATTGTGTATTTAAACAGACAGAAATCTCAATGTGAAGCAGGAGAGAGCATTTTTTGCTACACAATTGCATTCGCCACCGCTGCTGCATMCGCATCCACAATTCCTTTCTTTACTCGGTTTGCCAAAGCTCTGATCGCCAGACCTACTATGAATGTTAATGCCATGCCTAAGGCTGTTTTGCCTACTATTTCCTCTACCAAGGAAGCCGTGAACCACGCTTCTGTATGCGGCCATTCCGATTGCTATCCGTTCAAGYTATCCAAGGATTCGTCTCTCGGCGACTATTTGGCGGCAAATAGACAGCAAATGGACAGTTTCAAGAAGGCCAACCCGGAAATTATGCCTCTGTCTGCAAAGGGCCAGAACCCACACACCCTATGGATTGGATGCTCGGACTCGAGAATCAATGAAGCCACCGCGCTCGGAGTGCTTCCAGGMGAAATCTTCACCCTCAGAAACATCGCTAACGTGATCAACACCGAAGACACATCTTCCATGTCAGCTCTGCAATTTGCCATAGATGTACTYAAGGTGAAGAAAATAATTGTTTGTGGTCACACCGATTGTGGTGGGGTGTGGGCTTCTCTGTCCAACAAAAAGGTGGGTGGATATCTTGATCAATGGTTGTCCAACGTCAAGGAAGTCAGAAACCAACATTTTGATACTCTRAATGAAATCTCCGAAGTGCACGACAAAATGATCAAGTTGGTGGAACTCAACACTCTCAACTCCATCTCCAAAATAAAATCCCACCCATCTTTTATTGAAGCTAGTGCTAGAGGTGACGTCGAAGTGCACGGATTGGTGTACGACGTCGAATCCGGTTACCTCAGAGAAATATAACCTCTCTGATGATCGATCTGCCATGGTTTCTTCTATATAAMACATATTTCAATATTCTTTTCTACATAAATTACACATTTTCCCCCCATTTATTTTCTCAAATCTGTATATTTAAAATCTATTTCATGCTTTACGACAACGTGCCCGCTTTTGATGTCTTTGCTACTCACACGATTACAATCAATGTACAAATTGTCTTCTTCGTGCAAGTGGAAACCACTCTTGTTGCAGTTAGTGATTGTTGGTACTCCAGGAGGGTCTGTTAATCTGAAAACTCCAATTCTCTTGTCGAATTTCTGATCCACTGCGCAAACAATAGAAATGCTTTCATTCAACATTATTTGGTAGGAATTTTGGGTGTGCAAGTCAACAGAGGACATGAAACAAGACTGTGTTGGATGAGTATGTATCCATCCTAAAATAAATAATTCGGGATCCTCATTTTCAATAAATTCAAATAGCGTCTCTTCATTCTTTGTCATGCAGGTGTCTGATGTATTATCCTGTTCGGGAATGACCAAATTATTTATGAAAAAAGCATTTTTAATAAGCTTTCCAATCAAGATACCGCAAGTTTCCAGATTGTTCAAGCTGTTTTCATTTGATACTTTCAAAAATTTATCAACAATTCCAAATGGCAAAAAAACCGTTCTCAATGGAACTCCTCCTTCTGTGAAATTTACAATTTTATGATCAGCTAAAACTASTGGGCTCTCTTCCCTTTTGTAGCTATCTGAATTTCCCTCTAATATCTCAGCCTTATCGATTTTTGAATCCGTGCCAATTTTGATTGTATTATACACCAATTTTGTTTCATTGGTGATGGCCTTGCTGCTATGATTATCCGAAATGGCCAAATTTCTCAATTTTCGTATCAACTCGTGATCGTCAACTTTCCCAACTCCACTAGATGTCCGCCTTACTTTTCTTTCTTGCAGCTTTTTTTTCTGCAGACTTCGTATTTCCTCCTTTTCTCTTTCTGTGACTATGTAATGGTCATATTCGTCCTTTAGCTCTTTCATCAATTCTTCACTTTTATCCATGGCACTTCCTAGCATCTTCACTAATTCATTATACTCATAATATTGTGGTCCTTTCACTCTTTTCATTTCTTTAAATTGATGCATATTGTTTATTTTATTAACTATTAGATCCACAAATCTACTGTATAAGATGAATGCATCTTCTTTCAGCGCTTCCTTTTCAAATATCTCAGCATTGCGGTAAATACCTCTTGCGGACTTCAACAGTATCGATACGTCATACCCACTATTATAGTTTCGTGCTCTTTCTAACAATAGCTGAGGATTTATAGGAACCATAGACAGAGTTAATCAATGCTATATTTTTCAACTATACAAAAAGTAAAACAAAAACGGCAAGATGAATAATGAAGAGATCTAATCACCCTGCAAGTTCAAAACTTTTTTTATTCTAATCGCGTTTCCAACAAACCAAATCACCAGTGCTCCCAAAAGACCATATTTCGGTTTCCGAAACATAGAGACCTTGTATTCTTCCTAGATTGATATTTTTTTCAAGTATGGGTAATATTCTGYTGCTCATTTGAATGGTATTGCTCAAATGCAATTTTATAACAGCAGATGTGTTAGCAGTTGGAAGAAYATTGGGAAACATGTCAGTGGCTKTTATAGCTGGTGGTGTTTTTTCCATCTGTTCAGGGTTTGAAATTATGGATAGACTTGAGAAAGCCTTTTGCATTGAGATTCTGTGSGATTTKGTGTGGTTTTTCTTAAGTTTTTTTCTTAGATGTCTAGGCTGAAATTCGAATATCCTGAGGTATCCGTCGTCGCAAACCGCATAAACAGTGTAGTTTAGTAATGAGTCGTGTTTTATTTCAATTCCCTTGACCCATGACTTAAATCCATGTAATCGAGTAACCATTTTCAGTAAGCCTTCTTCATAGACATGGAATTCAAAAATACTAATCATGTCGTCCCCTCCTCCAACTAATAAATACTTACCATCGTCGGTAAATTTATTGATATGCAACCCTCCGTAATATGAAGGGATTATATCAGTAAGTTTYTCTTTGAAAAGATCAAATATTCTCAAAAATCCATCATCAGATACAATACTCAAAATATTGGTATATATTGGATGAATAGCCAAATCGGTTATCGCCTTTTTAGTGAACTTGAAATGTAAAATTGGATTGCTTGTTTTGGAACAGCCGTAAACCTTTATATAGTCATCTTTGCTTTTCAACTTTTTAATATATTCACCATCTTCTAAATYTCTATCGAATACCAACACTTCACCATCTTCGAAACCAATGTACGCATATTTTCCATTCCCACTCCAGGTGATGGACATCACCGCACAATTTTTGATCTTTCCATTTTTGTTCCATCTACTATATTTCATTTTGAATGGGTTGACCCATATGATGTCACCATTCGTRAATCCAATCAAAACATCGGTTTGAAATATTTTCATACTTGTGATGACTCCTGTTGAAATGACAATTCTTAAGCATGGGGGATCCATTTCAATCATCTTGGTATTGTCTTCCAAWCCAATAAAGTTTATGACTCGTCCRAAACARCTTACCAATATTGATTTGCAACTAGTCAACTTTTTTACAGCTCCATCACACGTTTGAATCCGTTCAATGAAAGTTGAATAGTTTCTCAACAAATTATTCTTTGGTGTCGACATATCACATACTTTAGACGTCATCATCTCACTGATACACCCAGGTATCAAATGCACAGGCTTGAAATTATCGGACACTAATGGATTATTGATGGCACCAAACATGAGTATCTCATTCTTGCCATCATTATAAGATCCAACTAACTCTGTAGGCACTTCATAGACAGCCTTTTGAATTCCCATACTCGTATGATATTTCCGCAAGTTGTATTCAACAAACTTGGAAATATCGGCGTAAGTCATTGGATCCTTTGGATATAGTGATGTACGGGCTATCCTCAACGCATATTTACATTGGTAATCATTATTCAAGTACCGAAAATCAAAATTCGGAGTCAGTTTTACCAGCAAGTTGGCATCTGTGTTGGTCACGGGATAGATATTCTGGGCTAAAAATTGTTGAAACTGGGGAATTTGTCGTTGCGAGGCCTTGTTTGCATCWGGTGGGATATACATTCTGTCTTTGTGGGGAAGATTGACGATAAAACCACACTTACCTCAATCGTTTCTTTAAAATTGGATGACAATAATACAAAACGTTATACTGAAAATTGTGGAGACGCGACATCCTGTTTGTGGCAACRTGATAGTAATATAACTGCTTTTACATTCGTGGAGATACTTTTGGATAAAACTSAAATAGCCTGTATTCRGGGACTAATTTCCACAATTGTGTTTTGGCTTAAATATAATAAGTTYTGAAAAATAAACATTYGTTCAATTTCAGTTTATTGTTCAAAAAGAATATAAAAGGTACTCATTGTTAAAAAAAAAAAATCTCTCATGAAATCCAWTCAATTGTATKATTTATAAATAAGATAAACTAAAATTCTGAAAAGATATTCAACACTTTTTTTTCTATATAAGTTCCACAAAGACAAGCAGTACATCTTATTCAAATTTAATTAAAGACTCAATCTTTTGTATAAATTTGGAGCACAATAAACTAAAGAGCCCAGTCTGCCCAAGAATCACAAACTTATATTCCCGTTAGTATAATTAAAAGGTCAGAGCTTGTTACATCTTGACTTGATATAAGAAAGTAAAAACATCAATACTGAATTTGGTTCTTGAAATCATGCCTGGTCAAAACAAGTTCTATCACGCTAGCTCCCATGGATAGCAGACGGCGCACATTACACAGCGAATTGATCTATCGATTGAATGCAYACAAAAAATTCTACAATAAAAATATCCTCAATCACGTTCTGCTTTCTTCYATCAGAAAAACTCTGTCTGTAAGTAGTGGAGGTTGTCTACAATATGTCGGACAAAAAGTTGCAGTTATATGAAGAAGCACCAAAAGGTTTATCAGAAACATCACTGAAAACGAAAAATGCGCTGGCCAAAATCCTGGCACAAAAACAGAATAGTTCCAAAGTATCAACACTAAACCAAGAGAGAACAGGACCTGTGTACYTGAGATACACATCGGCGCAAATCAACGGCGATGGAAGTTCTCCTAAACAAAAAATCATCAAGATTGAAGATGAAGAGGTAGATCCAATGCTGCCAGCATCGTTTCGAATCAAAAAAACACCAGCCGGCCCACCAGATGATAAACTTGTACCTATACTGCACGATGAGACATCAACCCAAAAGATCACAAAAGACGACCAGAAAAAATGGGAAATAGCTCCTTCTGTTAGTAACTGGAAAAATACAAAAGGGTTTATTATCGGAATAGATAACAGAATTAAAAATACCAGCTCCGCACAATTGTCTCAAGAAGAACTAGATAAAAGTAATCAGCGATTTAATGACCTGAGTAATGCATTGAAACAGGCAGAGAAAACTGCCAAAGAAGATCTACGAAAAAGAGCTAGTTGGAGGAAGAAACTAGACGATGACAAATTCAAACAAGATCAAGAAAGATTGAGTRAACTTGCACAAGAAGCTAGACAGGCCCAAAATCAGACGAATGATGAAAATGCCAAAGAGCAAAGAAAAAATGAACGTAGAAGGAAAGCAGAAGAAGAAGTCCGTAGAGGTAGGGTTAGCACCAAAGATAAAGTCAGAAAACTGGCAAGGGAACAAGGGCGTGAAGTCAGTGACCGTATTTTGTTTGGGGTGAATGAGGCATTGAAAAAGAAGGGCAAGGAGTCTGTTTTTGATTCTCATCTTTACTTGAAAAACTCTCTCCAATCTCAGGAGAAAAACGAAGATTTAGCTTACGATAACCCYCTATTCTCTCACGAATCGTCTTTAAAAGACGTTTATCGAAGCAGAAATGTTAAATCCAAAGACGGCGACGAAACAATAAGCACAACCATCGAGTTTGTTAAAGATGACGAAAGCAAAAAAAGTTGAAWCTCCTTTGCAAGCATAAAGAAGATGACGCTCTAGCTAATCTCGGAGATCCAGATRATGGCATCTATATATTTTTCATCCTTGTCGAACAAGGTATCATTGTGGAATGATATTCAAATTGAAAGATATCGAAACTTTCAGGGGGTAGATTCAATTGATACAATTAACTCATGCATGCGTRCAAASTTCTTTTTTTTTCCTAATAAATTATTCGYTTGAATGTCTTTATTTTGTGGACAGGRATATGAAACTATGCAGAGATATTGGTCTGGTTCATATATTTATTTTTGCAATATTATTCAGGTCCGATTTTTTGTTACAAAAATATACAACAGCAACCAGTTCTATACCTAAAACAAAAAATGTCCGTAGTAGACAGATGATATCAAACCTAGACCAGTTAAAACTAGCGGCACTGTTTTTTCAAAGTTGGTGATTTTGGCTCTTGCAAAACCAGCGGCCAGCAACACCAAACTAGCACCCAAAGACATATACAAACCATAAATAGAGCCACTGTTAGTGTAGTAACCCCCCAACATGTAAATCACCGATAAGAGGCCACCCGATGCCAACGAAGGGATCGAACCTTTCTTGATGTACCCCATCAGAGCACCSACAAGGGTGACTGCTCCTAAAACATAAGACGAAAAAGCCTGTTAAATTACACTCCAAACTAAGTATTAGTATCACTGTATTATTTCTTTACACAAAACCACCACATACCATATCTGCGTATACAATTCTCTTKACTTACTCACYCCATTATCAGTATACGAAGCCATTCATTTATCAGCCCTTAAGAACTGTAACGCCAAGCAGTAGCTTTCGCGCACCGTAAGACGCGTCTTGTACACAAAATTTAGTTGCAAAGGCAAAATGCTCAGRTAGAAACACGTAACGAAACAAATCAACACGCCAACTTGTAATCTTAACGGCATCAAAGCATATTACTATGGGAAGATTGGTTGGACTAGAACTGTACAACTTTAAATCCTACAAGGGAAAAAC
>BCGC01000001.1:1706732-1724480 GCA_001599115.1 Pichia sorboxylosa | reverse complement strand
AACTCAATTAATGAGAATATATTGTCGTTTGAAAGTCAAATAAAAGAAATAGATGAAATGAGAAAATCTAGCCAGTTGAAGATACAAGAAGCTCAAACCGAGATTTATGCTGGGTTTTGTGAAAAATATCAATTTGATACCATTGAGACATACGAGGCTAGACATAGCACAAAACTAGTGGAACATACYAAGGAAAATGCTAAATTTGTTAAAAAGATTCAAATGCTAGAAAATAAATTAAAATTTGAAAAAGAAAGACTGGAAGACTATAATATTCGTCTAGAGGCATTGCTTGTTGACAGAAATAATTATGATAATAATATGGTTGCAAGCAAAAGAGAGAAGGAGACTTTGGAAGATCAGATCGACGGAMTCATAAGTGAATTGGAGGTTACCAAAGAAGATTATAATAGATTAAACATGAAGGCCAAAACCACGCTGACCACTGCAACTGAGATTGAATCTGAAGTTCAAAAGTTGAGGTCAAATATAAAACTTCTGAAAAAAGATATTATTAATCTAGAGGAGAATATTGATGCAATCAAAAGTGATAAACGTAAACAGTTRGTCAATGCCAAATTAGAAAATATCAACTTGCCATTGAAGACTGGCAGTTTGAAAGATGTTCCGTTGGAAGATGGTACCAAAGGGGAAGATGAGCTGAATGAAATATGGAATACAGTTTTATCAGAAATGGAGATTGATTACTCAAAGTTACCTGATGAATTCCATGTATATATTCAGGGCGAAGATGGTGATGAAATGGAAATAGATGAAACGGAAACAGCACATGAAACAATAGATGAGGTCGAAGTAAAGACCAAAGAAAAAATTGAACAGCTGCAGCAAGTATTACGTGATATGCATCCTGATGTCCGAGCTAGAGAACATCTTGAAAAAGCACAATCGAAATATGATGAAGTTGAGGAAGAATTTTTAGAAGCTAGGAATAATGAAAAAGAAATCATCAAAAAGTTTGAGGATATCAGAGAAAAGCGATACTCAATGTTTATGAATGCTTTCGAACATGTTTCTAACACAATTGATGATGTTTATAAAGAGTTGACAAAATCKAGAGCCTCTCCACTTGGAGGTTCCGCGTACCTTACGCTTGAAGATGAGGATGAACCATTTGCATTCGGAATCAAATATCACATTATGCCACCTTTGAAAAGATTTAGAGATATGGAGAATCTTAGTGGAGGTGAAAAGACTATTGGTGCACTTGCTCTTCTTTTTGCCATACATTCTTTCCATCCTTCCCCATTTTTTGTATTGGATGAAGTAGATGCTGCCCTCGACAACTCCAATGTGAACAAAATTGCCAATTATATATCCAAGCACCGAGGACCAAATTTCCAGTTCATTGTCATCAGTTTGAAAAACAACTTATTCGAACACAGTGATGCCCTTGTGGGTATTTATCGAGACCAGGAACTAAACTCATCGAAAATTCTCACGCTTGATTTGAGAGAGTACCCTGAAGCTTAACTTGATGGTTTTTTGTATGTTGCTATYACTATGTGTATWATATGTTTCTTTTGTTTTCTACCTTCGTGTTATTCACGCATCATGAGTTACTGGACTGAGGGAGTCTAATAAGAAYGACGCCCACATGTGAATTTTGCTGAAAAATTGGTCATCGCCCAAAATGTTTATGATGCTTTTGGCTTTTGGCACACCGGCTGATCTACGTAGATACATGTCATGATTTTCTTCCACGGGAGTGCTGGCTTTAGTTAGTTGGGTATTCCTGGCCATTTTATGGATCGATTGTGTGATTTTATTAAGATTGGTTAAAATGAATGTATAGTTGTCCATCAAGTCCGACTCCCAATTGGAGGAAACTATCAATGCGTATTTTCTTGCTGATCCTCTGGCAGTTTTATCGGTCAAAGAAAACGACAACGCCAATGAATAGCCCTGCTTCCCGTCTCCAAACATTATAGGCTTGCTTTGGTCYGTTGTTGTCTCAACTGTGAGCACTTTGACCACAATTTGTCGCATAATAGAATATATTTCTGTCGACGTTGGGTATTGGGTAGTTACAAAGTAAAGACTCTTGTTTCGACTAGATTGTGTTTTCAAGGTWCCAATTTTTTCCTCTGGTTTTTCTAAAGCCAATGTCGATCTAGAAGACGTTTGCGTTTGTTCTGATGAGCTAGTTTTAGCAGATAATGACTCCTCGGTGGTATTGGCTATTACTAATCGACACGACTCACAGAATTGAGACTCTGCCAAGTGCGGTGAGTAGAAGTTAGGTAACTTATCTGTCCCATACACCGTTTGGGTGCACATCACCATGGAAGGCCCGTGTATTTCGCAGAAATGTGCTAGTGTAACAATGAAAGTCATGAACCTATTTGAGTTTCCAGCTAATTCAGCCACCTGGGTTGACAAAACYAGATGCCTCTGCTTYCCACATTTATATCCGCTACATATATTGTGTTTAAGCTAGCTTGTATTGAAAAAAAGTCAGCGAGCCTTGAAAATTCATGGCTCTCTCTCTCTTTTATTATGATTAGAAGCATCGCACGAGATCACAGTGGTTTTGTTGTTRGATTTGGGAAATTTAATAGGTAGTGCCATTTGAGACGGGTATTTTACTCAAAAACAATTACAAGTGTTTAGAKAATAGRGGTGRAAACGTGTTSAAGGAGGGTTGAAGATTGAAAAATGACATCGGTGCCCTATTTTCAGAGCAGAATCCTGCCACACGTTGATCATATGCACCCGGATGGGGAATTGGATGCCTCCACATTTAAAACGTTGCAAACARCACAATTGGGTATACCACCTAACTTGCGAAAAGTAAGACACATAAAGTCAATTTTGATCCGCAAAATACGAAGTTCTGGAGACTTTGGTGGTAATGTACACCCTAAAAGCGWCACGCACGAAGAAACATCAAAACATCGAGTTCTCTTTGAAAATGAAGCAGAAAATATAACTTCRGGTAGAAAAACAGAGGACGTGTTGGATATAGAGCATACTAACAACAAAAAAAAGTTATTGAGAAAGGGGCAGTCGGTGTATAAYTTGAATGCGACGTTCAAGAGTGATCGACAGCAACCAGACTTGAGGAAYGATCGTGAATGCAGTAAGGAAATGGGACMAAGTGACGAAAACGGCAAACTTCAAAGAATAAATGTATTGAATTTACCATTGGAGGTACGACAACAATTACTAGCACAACAAAACAACGAGTCACATTTACTAGAATGTTTTTATACCTTGAACACGTTTCTCAACGTAGACCAACCATACTTTGTCAGTCGAGTTTTCCCAACCCATGTGGAAATAGAGGATGAGTTGGATCTAATGCTGTTTGATACGTCCTTGACCTTGAATCTGTACATCAGGAACAATAACAAGGCATGGAAATTGCTATTCCAGTTCCATATCAAACTATCGTTTCTGACTAATCTGGGAGATGATCTCTCTWTAATTGAACAAACTTTGAAACCATACGACAATCTTTTATTGATAAAACTATCCGATGATTGTTACTACATGTTACAAAATCCCGAAATACCGTCAAATCTTCTTCAATCCTTACAGCAGGAATATGAYACAACAGTGACCGAAAARGTTGAGAATTCCCAGTTCAGAGAGACTATGATGTCTTATGAYCAATTGTTGAATCTAAATAATTTAAGTCGATACATCAGTGACATTAACAGATCGATAACTATTTTGAAAGAAAAAATCAATAAGGGAATTGAAGGTGACAATTCAACGTTTTCTCTATCAACTGACAACGATAGGCTTTTAGGAGTTATTAAAAATGCCAAACAACGACTTCAAAATCAGAAGAAAAGTAATAGTGTGTTACAAGCCAAAATTGAKCACTTGACTGCACAAAAGAWGCTTCTAAATGATGAAGKTGGATCTGGTGGAAACTTGAAGTTTGAACCCCACTMTTGCCTTATACGAGATGAGATATTGGCCTTCAACCACGAGAATTCAAAGTTGTTTCATTTGATCAACGAGGAAAAGGCAAGAGTGATTTCCACTCTTCAATACATTTTCCCTATAGTTCAAACTAATAACAAACACGAGTTCTCCCTATTCCAAACTGCATTTCCGTCTTCTTTGATACCAAACTATAAAAACTTGAACGAGACTGACAAATCCACACTGATCCCCATTTCCACAATATCATCTGCAATAATCCAAAGATTGATGCATATACCAAAAGCTCACACCGAAAAGCTGAATGCATTAGTTGGTTTTATTGGTCTCATCATYGTCACCATTGCCGATACATTTGATATCCCCTTAAGATACCCTATAAAATTTTTGGGCTCAAACACCTATATAAATGACCCCATTTCTGAAATACATCAACCTCAYATCTCAGCTAGTCAAGATTCAAATTTGAATGGAATAAACGTTGCAAAGTCTGAGATTGTTTATCCTTTATTCATATGTCAAAATGCCACGTTGGCCATAAAGTTTACATACGGTTTGCTGTTGCTGCGAAAAGATTTAGAGCAATTATATGAGAACGAATCAATTGTGAAAGTAGATGAGTTCAATTTACTAAGTGCATGTAAAATCTGGATGACTTGTGTTGAAGGTTACCCTAATTTTCAAGATGATGAATCTGCAAATGGAGTGATGATTGAATACTCAACAAATAGCGCTTGTGATATAACTAATGAAACTGAACCTGAAGATGGTTCTGATGGCAATACAGATTTGTTYAACATAAMTGGTAATTGTCATGACACTAGCARTAATGGTGTTRAAGAAACTAATTTGAATCACCACCTCAAGCCAGGCTCACTTTCTAATCTGCTGAACTCATCTGCTGGCGATATTTTACTTCCTCCTAAAATATCAGGGCCATCCATAAAATCAAAAACATCCAGAAGATCAGATTTATCCGCAATATCAGCTGTAAGCGTTGCTTCCCATGCCAGCTCTTACGTAGAAGATTTTAATCAAAAACTGTTAAGTGAAGAAAGGATCAAACATATAAAGTTGCATTTAATGAAAGGAATGAGTAAGTCACTACAGGAGCAAAGTTAAAATTGAAGTGTAAATTAATGAAAGTTGATTATAAAAGAAAGTATAAAAGATTTCTTGCTTYTTCTTTGATACATKTATAGAATTATTTAATTAGAACCCAAAGCAAACACGTGTTTCAATGCCCATTGAGTGAATGGATGTAAAGTTTGAGTTTCAGGAGAGTCTGCAATGTTTTCAACTAGGGCTAAACTGATCGAAGAAATACCGGCCTTAGTCTTCCATTTTTGAACTCCAGCAAAAAATTCAAGACCCAAAGTAATTAATAAAACAGCTGCTAGTACCAAAGGACCAAACATACCATCCAAGTGTGAGCCACTACGCATTTTAATCAATTCTAATCTTTTCATGTAAATAGCATATGCCCAAACACCACTGAACAAAGTCAAAGCRAAGTAAATATAGGCTAAATCTGTTGCAAGTTGTGGGAAATGAGATGCCTTGACGCTCGAGTATATTGTAAATGTCAAAGCCGAAAGTAAAGTAGTGACGTGCAACCAACGAACAAATGTACGTTCATTAGCGAGCCACACTTTTGCTTCAACTCTCACTGGTCCAGATTGTCGTATTAATTGTGAAGGTCTCACAACACCCGGTGGTAATTCAAATTCCTCGTCTTCTGATTCATAGCCCTCTAACTTTGAAGAAGTAAACATTGGCATGAAAATGTCTGTCAGCTGATTCTTCTTCTTTTTTGGATCATAAGGTTGAAGCGGCAATCTTGGAGTATCGGAGTGARAAGATGTGAGTGGAGTTGGTTGAGTGCCGCTGAGGGATGGAGGTAGAGAGGTTTCGTCATCAGAAGATTCAGCGTCTAAGTCATCCCCCTCATCTTCATTGATCAGTTCCAGGCGAGTTTTTCCGGTATCGGTGGAAGGTTTAACAGCAGCACCAATCTTCTTTTTCAGGTTCTTCAAAACTTCGGCTTGTTCCAATTCTTTGAGTTTTTTATTCTTAGAATCTCTGTATGCTTGTTCCGGGTTTTTTCTGATATCCCACTCCAATTCAGGCAACCAGAAAGGTAARATATCCAAGTTGTCATCTTCTAAGAAAAATCCAGAAATACCTTGAATGAATTTGGAAAAGTTCGGAACTTCTTTAACTAAATGAGAATTCGTGAGCTCGTTGACCCAATTATGAGTTCTTGATTGTGGATTGTTAACGATGGAAGAGGCAATTTTGATTTCCATCACAGAGTATGGAAATTTGGCATACTCTCCTTGTCTCAATAAAGAGTATGGGTTGTCGATTGATGAGTCAATGTCCTTTCTATGCCATTCGTGTGGATCTCTTATTGGTCTTTGTTGATCAAAAGAATCTTCTCTAATGAATAAAATATCRGAGTCGATTGTGATTCTGATTCTATCGTCACCTGGCATTTGAAAGGCTGTTCTGGAATGAACAGTTCTCAAAACAGGTTGTAAATTATGGGATGTTATGAATTCTTGTAAATTTTTGAAATTGGAAGCATAATCATCAATGGTAGATTCACTGAAACCCTTCTTTTGTAATCTTTTGGTGTACTTTTCAAGGGTCAATTTTTTCGAAACTTTCTTAGACTTTGATTTTTTGGAAGTATAAAAATTTGCGTCTTCATCTTCAATGTTCAAATTGTCAACCAATTCATTGGTTGGTTCATCTGAAGGGAAGATGAAATCATTGATGTACTTTTCTTTCAAAGTCAGCTTGATGTCATTGGAATCACCCGTATCATAATCAAAAGTTTTCTTTTCGATAACAAGATCTGGATTGTTTTTCAACTTATTACTCCATCTAATTCTCAAAGATGGAGTTTTATTGAGCTGTTTTAACAACTTGTTGTTATATAACTCAAAGTTTCTGTTATCAAAATACAAACAAGTAATGTTTGAATTAGTAGTACCTTGCTCATCATCATCATCRTCRTCGTCGTCGTCATCATCATCGCCGTTAACATTCTTATTATAAATCAAGACCGGCAAATGTCTTAAGATAGTTGTCTTGATTTCCATGAGGTTATCCGGATGGACCCAAAACTTCAAAACCTTATAATGGGACGCATCTGAAGCGACAATTGCAGAAGTGTTAGGAGTGGAGGACAGTTTACCTGAAGATGATAGCTTGGAAAAAGAGTTTTTCAAAGAAGTCGACAGAGAGGACGATAAAGCTGTGGAGCTCAATTGGTCTCTGATAAAAGAGTACAGAACTGATATTCTGTACAAATAAGGAGAGGTATCTTCCGAAATGTTATTCAAAGGTAGGTCCTTCATTCTCACATTCAACAATGCCTTCACAGAGTACCCCTTATGCAATCTGTCGTGCTTTTTGACAATTTTGATGAACCCGGTGAAATTCAGTCTGGCAAAATGGTCCAGTTCGTTGGCTAAAGACAACAGCTCTTCCA
The DNA here is from genome assembly GCA_001599115.1 of Pichia sorboxylosa. NCBI lineage: Eukaryota > Fungi > Ascomycota > Pichiomycetes > Pichiales > Pichiaceae > Pichia > Pichia sorboxylosa. The sequence continues at coordinate 1,717,063 of BCGC01000001.1, read as the reverse complement.
ACTTYTTTTGGAACACATTGACATCGAAAGAAGGGTCCTTCTCATTTTTTTCCAGCAACTCCAAGTATTTTTCGGAGGCCAATTCCAATTTGGACACGTCCGAGTCCAATTCCTTATACTTTGACACCTGAAAAGTGTACACTTTCTCTAACTCCTTGTCCAGAACTTCAGCAAACAAGGATTCGTCCTTCTCACTCCATCCCATATTAGGCTCCATCTGACTTATCACATTTTCTTTTAGAAGTCTTTTCAATTGGTCATAGTCAATATAATACTGCTTCCATGGACCATAGATTTCGTTCTGCAACTTTACTCCGAACAGCATCGTTTACTACTCAATAACTCTAATAGATAAGATCTAAGCAGTCCTGTACTATCCTTTGCCCTACCAACTAGTAGAATCAAATGATGGAAACAARAGCAGTGTTCAAACAAATGGCAAARCGGCCAATCTTTTATTGCAATTTCCAGCAAAGGTGCTGACAATGCCAAATTTAAAGGCAACATAATTTCTTTGATTTTATTCTATAGTACTTTCCCACGTGTTGCACTCTCAATTGGGTAATATTTTTTTTTTTTTTTGATTTTGAAAAAGCAAAGAGAGGTCGATCGACCCGGACATGATATTGCAATCGATCTTCTCCAGCGGGGGTTATATAGATCACTGAGCAGGTTTATATATAAGTTTCAAACAGTAAGTCTGATAGATTATAAATACTTTGTGGATACAATTCTGGCAATGTCGTTTTTATCGTCACTTTTGAATCCAGACAAACCAGAGATYGAAACTGTAGTTGGTCCAACTTCCATCACAGAACTCCTGGAGCAACAGGTTGATGCGTCAGGGACCCCTGCCACAGCTTCTGTCTCCACAACCATGGACGCAGCCGAAACCGAAACCAATAGAAGTTTCAATCATACRGCTTTGATAAAATCCCGTTTAAGACATTTGAAAAAAAAAGATGGAGAACCTTATTGGAGAAAAGAGATACAATTTGAATTTTTGATGAGAATATTTTTTAACCATGAACGTGTTTTCACAAACCCTTATTATGGATCAGTAGAAGGATTCGACTGGCCAGAACACTTCAAATTTTACAAGAATAAAAATGAAATTTTCTGTGCCAATGATGGGAAATATTTAACGTTTTTTGAATTATACCTAGTGACATTGCTCAAGTCGTCCAAAATATCCAAAATTCTCAAAGATAGACTTCTCTTAGACATCAATTATGCTCTTAACTTTACAGCTATCTGTTTCCTTGTCAATATTGGTAGATTAAACACAACAGTAAATTTTGATTTTGAAATGAAATCGCAATTTAGAACCTATCATTCAATTCCATCATTACAAGTCGGAGACCATCTCGATATTATTTCACATTATTATCAGGTATACGTGAATCCTGTAACCCTCAAGACCGAATCAAGCTCTGCTGAAAATATAACCTCTTCAGATTCTCAAAAGGTACCCATCAAATCAAGTAGTGGTTATACTATGGCTACTGTGAAACAATTACAAGATACGCCAAGAATTAAATCTATTTTGAAATCAGTAAGCGAGTTGAGTGTTCCTACCTCCAAGGAATTTGCTGATGTCATCCAACAAATTGCAGAATCATCGTCATCTTTCAATATTGTCTCAATAATATTCATCTTATCAACACATGAAAATGAGTTGACCAAAGCCTTTTTTCCAGAAGACTTTGACCCCAACAAYATTTCCGAATGTTCAGGATCACTATTGAACGATATCTGTTTGAGGCCAAACTTTGACGCCCAAAGCAAAGCTCAAAAGTTTTTATGGCTGATGTATGTTCTATCGGAAACCAATTTCTCTGTGGAAAAAATATTATCTTCTCCATTCAATAATAAAATTGCTTCCCCATTAACGGACGTTCCTAGTACCGAACAGTTTATYCAAAGTTTGAAAAACTATGATAGACCATCAAATGTCAGTTTGATTGGGCAACTATATCCTATAATACCACACTGGAAACTTGGAAATACAGATACTCCTGTTGATCCATTGCTAAACGATTATGATACTAACGCCGAAGTGGAATTCGCAAGTGARATGAAAATGGCCAGAACTAACTTTGTTATGACAGAAAGTCCAAAACCTGTTGTGAATTGTGAAGCCAACAATGAAGAAAGCGTYAAAAATTCAAAGCAAATCATTAAAAAAAACGCATCAATTGAAAATCTGACATCGCCAACTAATGATGTCAAGATTAAGGCGAAAAAAAGAAAATCCACGTCCACCAAAGAAGCTTCAAATACAGGTTTTGCCGATACTACAATTGATATTGAAAGATCTGATACAGAAAATGCTGAGCCTGGAGGGGCCCCGCAAGCCGAATCCACAATTGTTGTCGACACAATTAATGATCCATATTACCAACAATCAGAAACGACTGATGAGTTTGTTTATGATGGAAAGGCCCCGATTAATTTGGAATCTGATACGCTGAGGTCAAATTTCAAAAAGAGGAAGATAGAATCAAATGAGAAGATGGGTGCCATCAATCCTGTATATTTATCAACATTTGAAGACAATACTGAAAATCAACATATGGGCGAATACAATTATGGATATTCTGGTAACGCTGTGTTTGAAAAAAGAAACCCAGATGGAAGCTGTTCAGTTGAACTGACAAGTTTTGTTAAAAAAAGACCTAATAGAAAACTAATACACAAGGAACCGTCCATTAAATTATCTGTTGATATGATTGAATCCTTCTTAAACAAAGACAATAAAAGTGTGAACTCAAATTCCAAAAATGCGGTGATTAGAAGGGAAAAACATAGAACATTAGCAGAATTTATTTATGATCTGATTGTATTTAAGCAAGGGCAAGCAAAAAGCTTGAGAATATTTGAAGGAAACTGGAAACATTTCAATCAACACAAATGCAACCTTAATTTATTGGTTGAGAAAGAGCCATCAGAAGAAGAATCTACATTTGGCGACTGGGGAGAATTAAAATCAACAATGTTGAAGGTTTTTACCCACATCAATTTTGTTATGAATGCTAGATTGAACATCAACTTTATTGATAATATACCTCCTCAAGAGTCAGAAAATGCTAATTTTATTGATGACATTTTTTCCAGACTATAGACTTTTTTATTTGTGACAAATCCTTTTTATACACGTTTAGCTAATATACAATGTTTGCCTTTTTTTTCTATAAAACAGCTACCAAATTCAAATTAATTGTATATTTATGACAGAATTACCTCTCACTACTGTTGTTCCTATATCAATATATTGAGGGTCTTTGCTTGCATTCTTGATTTCAAGGCATTCGCTGATTGTAAGATTTAAAAAAAAATCGTATCCGATCAGTTTCCCTTGTATTATTCTATGTCCATTCATCTCAACCTTAATGGATTTACCAACATAATACTTCAATTCAGGAACAGCGACCATGGTGTGTTTGTGGGTATGTGAAAAAAGAAGGGTTGTATAACTGCATCTTGACGGTGCCAGCTGCATTTCTAGAAAGTTCGTGGGTCCCGCGATACTGACAAGTAAGGTGGAACCAAGGCTCCAGTATAAAAAAGCACGGTGTTCCCTCTACTTAAACGTGAGATCAAAGATATTGGAAGCCCTCCCCAAACAGACCATAATGAGTGAAATAAAAAATACCAGAGTTTATTTTGATGTTTCTATTGGTGACGATGTCGCCGGTAGAATTGTGATGGAACTTTTTGACAGCGTTGCACCAAAAACAACCGAGAATTTCAAGGTTCTTTGTACGGGTGAAAAGGGTTATGGTTACAAGAACACGATTTTCCATAGAGTGATCAAGCAATTTATGATTCAAGGTGGTGATTTTACTAATTTTAATGGTACTGGTGGTCATTCCATATATGGTGAGAAGTTTGATGACGAGAATTTCGTTTTGAAGCACGACAAGCCATTCTTGTTATCCATGGCCAATGCTGGTCCAAACACCAACGGTTCACAATTTTTCATCACAACCGTTAAAACCCCACATTTGGATGGAAAGCATGTTGTTTTTGGGCAAGTTGTTGCTGGCAAATCGGTTGTGAGGCAAATTGAGAACACAGAGACTGCATCCTCTGATTCACCATTGAAAGAGTGTAAGATCATCGATTGTGGTATTTGGAATGAAGGTGATTTACTAAAGTTGGATGATGGAAGTGGCGACAAATATGAAGACGTATTGTCTGATGAACCATCCGTTGACATCAACAAACCCGAGACTGTTTTCGGCGCTGTTGATGCAATCAAGACCATTGGTACTGAATGTTTCAAAAAGGGAGATTTCAAAACTGCTCTTAAAAAATACCTCAAGGCACAAAGCTACATGTCCGAATACAAGCCTTATGATCTAACTGATGAGGATGTTGCAACATACTGGAAGCTCCAGATCTCTTGCTATTTGAATGCCTCATTGATGGCAATGAAGCTCCACTCCCCACAAGACACCATCAAGTATGCAACAGAAGTGTTGAGCTGCGAACAACTTGATGACAAATCCAAAGCAAAGGCTTATTTCAGAAGAGGTAACGGTTATCTACTCGGTCACGACGAAGAGCAAGCATCATCTGACTTTGCTGCTGCTCACGAATTACAACCATCTGACACTGCCATAACTAAAGCGCTTGCGGACACCAAAAATTCTCTCAAAACAAGAAGAAAGAAGGAACAAGCCGCATATAGCAAGTTTTTCAACTAAGCCTTCTAAAATTGTATCACCATTTATACTTCAGCCAACTTATAATCTAGCTGTGTAGACAAACTTTGGTAAAGACTAATACTTGAAAYGCTTTGCGTCGATCGGCGCGTCTGTCAAAGAATCGGGTCATTAAGATCATGAATCTGACCCGCGGCGCGGCGACTTGTTGTTTTCGACATTGAAATGTGGCAAACATTATCATAACTAAGCATTAGTATTACTTTGCCAACCCAGCGTTCCGTCAAGTATACACCCTAGGTTTGCATTTGACACGTAGTTTCATTGGTTTTTTTGGAGCGGTTTTACGGGACAGATACATTCAGTCGAATTTTGCGCTTGCATTTGATTGAAATTAAGAAGACATAAAACTTTCCAAATTTTTGAAATTAAACATATCTTGGCCTCTAAGTGTTAATCATTGGYCTTAGATAGTATTTAGGTTCTACATTTTCCACGAAACAACGGCGTCAGCTTTTTTTGCACTCATTTGATTGATAGTTGCATCAAAGTCATTTACACAGTTATTTTTTCATCACATTAAAAAAAAAGGATAGAAAGATATTYAAAAAAAACCTTTCATCTTGATAACACTTTATTGTACTATAATTCAGAAACAAAAGATTGAACCAATTCTGAGAGAATCATTTCCATTTTTTGAAAATAAGTAAGAAAAACAAAAAAAATCAAAAAAGCTACAAATTTAATATTTTTCACATCGTTATATTATAGAATTTCCCAAAAAAAAAGTCAATACTGAAAAAGATAAAACATGAGTAGATTCCCATATTCTAGTGCTCCACTAAGGACGGTTCAAGAGGTTCAATTTGGTTTATTCTCACCTGAAGAAGCAAGAGCCATTTCCGTTGCCAAAATTGAATATCCAGAAATCATGGACCCAGTAACTATGAAACCTAGAGACGGTGGTTTGAATGACCCAAAATTGGGATCAATTGATAGAAACTTCAGATGTCAAACTTGTTCAGAAGATATGCAAGAATGTCCTGGTCATTTTGGTCACATCGAACTAGCAAAACCTGTTTTTCATATTGGTTTTCTAGCAAAAATCAAGAAATTATGTGAGTGTGTTTGTTTGAATTGTGGTAAGGTTTTACTCGATGAACAAACAAATCCACAGTTTGCTTCTGCCATTAGAATTAGAGATCCCAAAAAAAGGTTCAATGCCGTGTGGACTCTTTGTAAAACAAAGATGGTTTGTGACGTGGATCCTCCATTAGATGAAGATGAAGACGACGAAGAAGCGCAAAACGTTTTCAGAAGAGGAGGATGTGGAAGTATYCAGCCTTCCATTCGTAAAGAYGGTCTGAAATTATGGGGTACTTGGAAGAAAGCAAACCTTGAAGAAGAAATTGAAAACCTTGAAAGAAAACAATTAACAGCTTCTGATCTTTTAAACATTTTTAGACATATTTCACCTGAAGATTGTGTTAAACTTGGTTTCAATGAAGAGTGGGCCAGACCTGAATGGATGATTTTGACAGTTTTACCAGTTCCACCTCCACCTGTCAGACCTTCTGTGGCTTTTACAGATTCTAAACGTTCCGAAGATGATTTGACCTATAAATTAGCTGATATCTTGAAAGCAAATATTAATGTTCAAAAGTTTGAAATGGATGGTTCCCCTCAACACGTCATCAGTGAATTTGAAGCTTTGCTGCAGTACCACGTSGCTACSTACATGGATAATGATATAGCAGGTCAACCACAAGCATTGCAAAAGAGTGGTAGACCAATTAAATCCATCAGAGCACGTTTGAAGGGTAAGGAAGGTCGTTTGAGAGGTAATCTTATGGGTAAGAGAGTGGATTTYTCTGCTAGAACAGTCATTTCTGGTGATCCAAACTTAGAACTAGACCAAGTCGGTGTCCCAAGATCAATTGCAAGAACTTTAACATATCCTGAAATTGTCACACCTTACAACATTCAGAAACTCACTGAAATGGTTCGTAATGGTCCAAATGAACACCCRGGTGCCAAATATGTCATCAGAGATAATGGTGATAGAATTGATTTGAGATTCAACAAGAGAGCCGGTGATATTCAACTACAATATGGTTGGAAAGTTGAACGTCATTTAATGGATGATGATCCTGTTCTATTCAATCGTCAACCTTCGTTGCATAAAATGTCCATGATGTGTCACAGAGTTAAAGTTATGCCATACTCTACCTTTAGAATGAATCTATCTGTCACTTCTCCGTATAATGCTGATTTCGATGGTGATGAAATGAATTTGCATGTTCCACAATCATATGAAACAAGAGCTGAACTTTCCCAACTTTGTGCCGTTCCATTACAGATTATATCTCCTCAATCCAATAAACCGGTTATGGGTATTGTGCAAGATACTTTATGTGGTATTAGGAAGATGACATTAAGAGACAACTTTTTGGAATATGATCAAGTTATGAATATTTGTTACTGGATTCCTGATTGGGACGGAGTAATCCCAACACCAGCAATYYTAAAGCCAAAACCTTTGTGGACRGGTAAACAGCTACTGTCCTTGTGTATTCCAAAGGGTATTTTCTTACAAAGATTAGATGGTTCTCTTCTTTCTCCTAAAGACTCGGGTATGATGATTATGGATGGAGAGATTATTTTTGGTGTAGTAAATAAGGCAACAGTTGGTGCWTCTGCTGGTGGTTTGATTCATACTACAATGAGAGAAAAGGGTCCAACAGTTTGTTCTAAAATGTTTGGTAAYATTCAAAAGGTTGTGAATTATTGGTTATTACACAATGGTTTTTCAATTGGTATTGGTGATGCAATTGCCGATCCTGAAACTATGAAAAGTATCACTGAGACTATTCGGGAAGCTAAAGACCAAGTCCAGAGTGTTATTAGAGATGCTCAAAAGAATTTACTTGAAGCCGAACCAGGTATGACATTAAGAGAGTCTTTTGAACAAAAGGTTTCCAAGATTTTGAACGAAGCCAGAGATACCGCTGGTAAATCTGCAGAAACATCTCTAAAAGATTCAAATAATGTTAAACAAATGGTCACAGCTGGTTCTAAAGGTTCATATATTAACATTTCTCAAATGTCTGCCTGTGTTGGTCAACAAATTGTTGAAGGAAAACGTATCAACTTTGGTTTTGCTGATCGTTCACTACCTCACTTCACTACCGATGATTATTCAGCCGAATCTAAGGGTTTTGTTGAAAACTCTTATTTAAGAGGTTTGACACCGCAAGAATTCTTTTTCCACGCGATGGCAGGTAGAGAAGGTTTAATTGACACTGCCGTCAAAACTGCKGAAACTGGTTACATTCAAAGACGGTTATTAAAAGCTTTAGAGGATATAATGGTTCACTATGATGGTACTACAAGAAATTCCTTAGGTGATGTCATTCAATTTATTTATGGTGAAGATGGTTTAGATGCCACCACAGTTGAAAAACAAACCTTRGATACCATTCCCGGATCGAATTCATCATTCGAAAAGAAATATCGTGTTGATATAATGGATGAAAAGATGTCCATAAGACCGGATTTAATTGACTATGCTAGTGAAATTGTGGGAGACATCAAAACTCAAAAAATTTTAGATGAAGAGTATGAACAACTTTGTAAAGACAGAGAGTATTTGAGAACYCATGTGTTTCCAAATGGTGATAATAATTGGCCATTACCGGTGAATGTGAGAAGAATAATTCAGAATGCTCAACAAATTTTCCATGTTGAACGTTACAAATCAAGTGATTTAACAATCACCGAAATTGTTAAGAGCGTCCAAGATTTATGTAAGAAATTYATTGTYGTCAGGGGTAATGGTGGTTGTTTGTCYGAAGCTAGGGATAATTCTGTGCTTCTTTTTCAATGTTTRATCAGATCAAAGTTGGCAACAAGAAGAATTTTAGAAGAATATCAGCTCAACAGGGATGCTTTTGAATGGGTGATTGGTACAATTGAGCATCAATTTTCAAGATCTATTGTCAATCCTGGTGAAATGGTTGGTGTTGTTGCTGCTCAATCGATTGGTGAGCCTGCAACACAGATGACCTTGAACACATTCCATTATGCCGGTGTCTCGTCTAAAAATGTGACATTAGGTGTTCCTAGATTGAAGGAAATTTTGAATGTGGCCAAGAACTTCAAAACCCCTGCATTGACTGTTTACTTACAGGATGATGTTGCAACTGATATTGAAAAGGCTAAGAGTATTCAATCTGCAATTGAACACACTTCATTAAAGAATGTGACAGCATGTACAGAAATTTACTACGACCCAGATCCAAGAACTACTGTCATTGAAGAAGATATGGATACAGTTGATGCTTACTTTGCAATYCCTGATGAAAAAGTGGAAGAAAACTTACATAAACAATCACCATGGTTGTTGAGATTGGAACTGGATAGAGCCAAGATGTTAGATAAGCAATTGAGTATGCAACAAGTGGCCAATAAGATCATGGAAAATTTTGGTGACGATCTTTTTGTTATTTGGTCGGAAGATAATGCAGATAAGTTAGTTATCAGATGTAGAATTGTCAGAGAAGARAAAGCATTGGATGAAGAAGAGGAAGAAACAGAAGATGGTTTATTGAAAGCATTGGAAGCGCAAATGTTGGAATCAATCACACTTCGTGGTGTCAGTGGTATTTCAAGAGTTTTCATGATGAAATATGATAAAACTTACATTGATGAAGATGGTGACTTTGCTAAAAAACAAGAATGGGTATTAGAAACAGACGGTATCAATTTAGCAGATGTCATAACTGTTGATGGTATTGATACTACCCGTACATACTCYAATTCCTTTGTTGAGATTTTATATGTSTTCGGTATTGAAGCAGCAAGAAGTGCCCTATACAAAGAAATTTTGAATGTTATTGCCTTTGATGGTTCATACGTTAACTATAGACATTTAGCATTGCTTGTTGATTTGATGACTTACAAAGGGCACTTGATTGCCATTTCCAGACATGGTTTCAACAGAAACGATACAGGTGCCTTAATGAGATGTTCCTTCGAAGAGACTGTTGAAATTCTGTTTGATGCTGGGGCTTCCGCAGAATTGGATAACTGTGACGGTGTTTCTCAAAATATTATTCTTGGACAAATTGCACCATTTGGTACCGGATCTTTTGATGTTTTCATTGATGATGACAAATTATCAGCTGTTTCCAACAATAACCATTCTTCTGTGGTTTCCACTACKGTCAAACAAGAAGCCAATGGTTCAATGACTGCCTATGGAGATGAAACATTYAAAGATGATATTATTGATATTCCAATGGCAGGTGACAATGTTGCATTTTCTCCATTGATTACAGCCGGTTCAGGAAGTGATAAATCGGGTGGCTTTACAGAATATGGTGGTGCTATGAGTGCATATCAACCAACTTCTCCATTTGCATACGGTGCTACCTCTCCAAGCTATGGYGGTGCAACTTCTCCAAGCTATGGACCTACGTCTCCATCTTACTCTCCAACTTCTCCATCTTACTCCCCAACTTCTCCAGCATATTCCCCTACCTCTCCTGCTTATTCGCCAACTTCCCCTGCTTATTCGCCAACTTCTCCTGCTTATTCGCCAACTTCTCCTGCTTATTCGCCAACTTCTCCAAGTTATTCGCCAACTTCTCCAAGTTATTC
>BCGC01000001.1:1621455-1706172 GCA_001599115.1 Pichia sorboxylosa | reverse complement strand
ATATTGTAATTTTCTGTATACAATAACACGATTTATAAATAATGTTTATATAACATAATCGGTTCAACAAAAGATTTTGCTCAATTTTTATCCAATACATTATTGGTTTACTGTTTATGAGAATATCTATCGTTTTTGAGATATCAGGCCGTTAAACATGTCAAAGGAATTTCCATCAGGTTGCAACTCRTAGATTTGACCAGTTTTTAAATCTTTCGCCATTAACATTCCCCAATCAGGGGTTATACCACATATTTTTGCTTGAATGTTTTTATCGTGTAAGCTGACTAATTGGTTCGAATGAAACCAAAGTGTATAATAGTCTTCCAGGAAAGGTTTAAATCCTTTATCTTTGAATCTGAGAATCATTTCATTGAAAATGGACAARTATTTAGCCAAAAGCTTCTCTTCTTCAATCAAATCCAGGTATTTGTTTATGCCGTTTTGCTTGTAATAATCATTCATTGCTCTAATGACGGTGTTCACAGAAGTAGAAGGTGCAATATTATCAACATTCAAACCTGCACCCACCACTAGGTAAAAATCGCCATTAAATATGTTGGTATTGACTAAAATTCCACCGATTTTGGTATGCGTCACTATCTTTGAGCTTGGAGGGATCTCTTTACCAATCAAGTCTGGCARCTTTATATAAATATCGTTGGGCCATTTGATTTTAACAGGTAAAGCATCATATCCTTCGTCATATTCTAAAAGAGCATGTGTGTATGCCATACTGGATAAGTATTGCACAAAGACAATAGGAGCTTTGTGTGTGATGGCTTGAGGGATTTTAACAAGCGTTGAAACAGGCAAAACGCCTCGTGGGTTTACCCAATTGTTGCCTGAACGTCCCTTACCGGCTACCTGAATTGAGCCACTGATGGTAAATCCAGAAGGAAGCAATGGTAACCACTTAAAATTGCTGTCCATAAGGGAAGATGTTGATGTTAAAACATCGGAATAAGCAAAGAGCGCACCCATTGTTTCATTAGTAATTGGTTGTTCTGTCTGTTTGTAAAATTTCCGCAAATAACTTTTGAATTTGTCGATATCAAAATATGTTGCTATGCTCTTAGGAAAGCTATCATTTTCACTGATATATAAATGTTTGATGGCGGTTTCTGGGTTTTCTGGAACATCAGCAATATTGAACTTATGAATGTGGTCAAGGTTCTTATGAATCTGTAATTTATCGACTCCAATGTCCATGATATTCTGGATTTGATATCCAACTTCTTTTTCCAGAGACGTCACCAGTTGATTAGCCGAGCATCCATCCAGTGATGACAAGTACAACGGGGTCAGTTTGGGCCTTTGGAACTCCTTCTCGTTAACTTTCAGTCCAAGTGCTTTCAAAGAGCATCTTAGATATTCGATTCTTGAGTTATTGGTTGACTTGAGCGTTTTCAYYACTTGTTCAAAAGACGATGGTTGATTTTYGGTGTCCATGAGATTAGGGTTGAATTCCGGGTGTGGACCAAAAAGTAAGGCCTTTCCTCTTCCAACAGTACATAGCACGGAGGCGGCACATTTRCCACCTTCGCCGTCCTGCACATCCAGCTTAGTTGTGTACCAGCTTAAGACTTTGACAGTGCTGTATTTGTGTGCATCTACAAACATACCACCGCCATTAAGATACAGATGGGCAGATTCGGGTGCTTCTGACAACACCGCCTTGTTGGTTTCCACCTCCACAACTCTTGTTCCATTTTCGGTTCCATATTGAAACCCCTTGAGGGCACCACCCCGACACGTTCCAGGGAAGAATTTCAGGTCTCGTGGTCCACTGACCTCCATAGCAGCATCACCCACTTCAAATTCGCATCTTGCWGAGCCATAGTAAGCACCTGAGCACAATCCGAGATAYAGACCGCCTTTTGCAACATACGCCTTAATTTTCTCATTTATGGTTCCTCTGAACTCCTTGCAAATGGGCAGATCAGCGCCTCCGGGAACAACCAAAAGCACGGTCTTCGACTCCCAGGGTTGTTCTTTCAGCGCCTTTGCTGAAATCGTGGCCACCGAATAATACRGTGATAGCAACGGCCTAAAAGTCTCGATGCATTGGGTAACACAAGTCTCTGTGGTTCCTGGTCCGGAGTATATAATCACGTTCATTGTAGACATTCTAGCACACGATGTTATCCCTTTTGCCACCGTTGTTAGCATAAAAAAGCACCGCGGAGTTACCAACAAATGCTATTCCAAACCTCAGGTCRAAAAAAAACCCACTWATCCAAGCTAGAGCACAGCACGAGTACTTCGAAATGGAAACCCGTCCGCAGCCTTTCTTTTGCACTTGCAACTACGAAATGAGCTTGCTTCTGCTCTGGAAAGATTTCATCAACAATAAATAATCCAACGATCAATCTCGCGACAGGCGTAATCCAGTCCATAATTTTTCACTTGGGTGGAGAGAATRCTTGGATTGAAATATTTGATGATGGGGTTTTTGAATTTTGAAATTCTGGAATTGGTTGTGGAAAGGACAGTTTTTGTGAGTTTGGATAAGGTTTTGATAGTGTGTTTAGTTGTGGATTGAAATTTTGGAGGACGAAATATYACTATGCTTAGTTTAGGATTGGTGTGCAGAAGTAGACTAGTGTGGCATCCGTCGGGTTTGGGATCAGCGTGTCTGAATCGACACGGGATTCTTGCTGTGGCACGTCGGGGCTTTTTCAATGGACAGGTTTGGAAACAGAAAATTGAAAAACATGAAATGCCAGACAACGCACAGCAAGGAATAGCAGATTCGAAAAAGGTGTCCCAAAAATTGAAGCAACATGGAATAAAAATGAAAAACGAGTCCATCAATATATCCAATGAGATCCGTAATAAAACCATCAGAAAATCCAAAGAGCTGCAAGCTAAAACAATAGCTAAATCGAATGAAATTAAGGATAATTTCAAGAAAATAATACCACAAAACATCCATGAAAATGTATACACTGTGCCCAATGCATTGACCATGACCCGGCTGATCAGTGCTCCCATTGTGGGGTATCTGATTTTGCACGGACAGGTCACAGTGGCATTGTCGGTCTTTGTCTATTCATGTGTCACGGATTTCCTGGATGGATTCATAGCAAGACGATGGAATTTAAAGTCGGTGGTTGGAAGCATCATCGACCCAATGGCGGATAAAATGCTAATGATGATATGTACCGTGTGTCTAGCTACAATGCACGAGATTCCATTGTACGTAGCCACCTTGATTATTGGAAGAGATGTAGCGCTGGGATTAGCTGCCGTGGTCATTAGATACATATCTTTGCCTGCTCCCAAAACCTTTTGGAGATATTGGGATTTCAGCATCCCAAGTGCAGAGGTTCATCCTACYATGATAAGTAAAATTAACACCATGTTGCAGATGGTATATTTGGGCTCTTTGATGATCAAGCCTGTGTTYTTGCTCTATTCGGCCCATCATTTTGKCCCAGAAACCACCAATRTTTTTCTRTCTTGCGTCCAGTACCTTGAATGGACKGTGGCCATCACCACGCTATGGAGTGGTTTCAGTTACATTTTTAGCAAAAATGCTGTCAAATTCATCAAGTAATGAAACATCGATACAATCTTTATTTATAAATTTATACACTTTCCATACTTAAACTAACGACTAATGGCAATATCGTCGATTCTGAGAATGGATTTGAGCGTTTCGGCACCCAAAGTGATGGCRCTTGTGTTAACAAGCACAGGTTGTAGCACATGTTCCGCATATGTGTTGATAGCGCCCGATCTTCTGACACTTATACCAGCTTCTCTTTCACCGTTTTCATGTCTGTTTCTCAGTTCGGTGACAATTTCAATCGGATTCAAACCTGCATTCTCGGCCAAAGTCGTTGGAATCACTTCCAAAGCGTATGCAAATTCAGTAAGACACAATTGCTCTGCTCCAGATGCTTCATGTGCTTCCTTCAATAATGTCCTGGACACCTCGATTTCAGGCGCACCACCACCAGCAATTAGGGCCTTTTCTTTCACCAAACATCTRATGACACACAAAGCATCGTGTAAGGATCTTTCAGCTTCGTCCAAAACTTGATTGTTGGCACCTCTACATATCACAGACACAGTRGGGTGCTGGTTATTTTTGATACCGGTGATTTTGATTATYTTGGAGCCGGAAGATTCCACTTCTTCAATCAAGTCAGCGGAACCCAGTCTGGATTCAGTAAAGGAGTCGACATCTGCAATAGGAGTGCARCCTAGAGACTTGGAAATRAACTCAACCTCATCTCTCTCGATGTCTCTRACTACCATGATGTTCAATTTGGACAAGAAATGAAGGGCAAGGTCGTTGACAGCATCTCTAAGAATAGATTTTTGGATCAGCAAAACGTTACATTTTGCCTTTTTAATCTGTTTACAAATGTTTAAAATGTAGGCTCTTTCTTCCTTGAGAATTTTATCCATCTGTCTGTAGTCATTGACAACAATATTGTTTTCCATGTCTGGTTTTGGTGGAGAAAGYTGGAACTGRACAAGACCGATTCTGGCCTTTTCCATTCTCATTGGACCGCCGGCATTCTTGACAGCRGTCTGGGTTAAAACAACCCCRTCAATCATCTCGGTGTCATCTATAGTTCCACCAACCTTTTTGATCAATCTGATATCGGTCAAATCTACGTTGGTTGCATCTTTCTTTGTGACCTTAAGCACTGCATCTACCGCAATTGGTCCCAGTAAGCTTGAATGCTGAGCGACAATTTTCGAAGAAAGGGAAGTGTTGGCTGCTTTGATCAACGAATCTCTGTCATCCAACGAAATTTTATGAGACATATCTAACATGATTTCACACGCTCTTTGCGAAGCTCTTTGAAACGATTCCGATATGATGGTTGGGTGCACACCTTTATTCAATAAATTCTGTGCTGCCCCCAATAATGCACCCGTGATGATTACAACTGATGTGGTACCATCACCGGCCTCCACATCTTGGGCACCGGAAAGATCAACCAACATCTTGGCCGCTGGATGTAACACTGCCATATGTTTCAAAATCGTGTGACCATCATTCGAAATCAGCACATTTCCTGAAGCTGTTTTGATCATTTTGTCCATACCCTTTGGTCCTAGAGATGTTCTGATTGCGTCTGCAACCGCTCTGGCGGCTAGGATATTAGCCTTTCTGACTTCTTGGGGCTTCTCTTTATTTTTGAATGTTGCATTCGATGGTGCAACTGCTGTCGACATACTGTATTTATGTGTTATGCTGTTGCTTCTACTGCTGCTGTTGCTGCTTCTGTTGTCTGATTCTTTTACACAGTCAGCTTTCCCAGTGCACACAAAAAGAAAAACACTTGCCACCGTCTGGTACTTGCTTGACGTTGAAAATTGATGCGCTACGCGCTGAAATTTATTTCTTGTGTTTTCTCTCTCTCTTTCTCTCATGAAAGTATAGATGGAAATTTTCGTTGAAGAGATGGTGGCAGTTGGGAAGCTGTGAAATGGAGACTGGACCAAAACCYAAAATAGAAGAAACTGAAACCGGACAGTTTGTTTCAATACAGAGTACTCGACAAGATGTCTTGRATTGCAGTTTTTCGTCGTGGTATCCGAAATTTGCTAAATACGCCGTAGCAGAAGCAACGGTTTTCAAACCATTAGATATACACTTTGTAGATTACTTGGAGGAGGACGGTATCCGCTTGCCGATGCAATCTAAAAAAGATTCGGTTCTGTATCAGGAGATCAAGGCCACAAGTGATAATGAATATAGTGATTGGGAGGAAAGCGAGTCGGACGCTGCAAAAGAGGATCCAACGGACAAGTTTAAGGATTTCCACAATGAGTTGAAAGAAACTATAAAGAAATATGGTAGTGTGGCACCAAAATTGAACTGGTCATCACCCCAAGATGCTACCTGGATGATGACAAGTAGAAATATGAGGTGCTATTCTACGACAGATTTGTTTCTGTTGTTGAAATCGTCGGATTACATCAACCATGATATGTACCACGCTTTCGATGAAACTAGTACTCCATCGGATAATCAGTTTGAGCTGGAATTGGTGTTACGGAAGTGGATGGATATCAATCCATCAATGGAATTCCGTTGTTTTGTCAGAGATCGACAACTAATAGCCATCTGTCAAAGAGATTTGAATTATTACGAGTTCCTAGAGCCAATACAAGACGAACTAATGGAGAAAATAGGCGCCTTTTTTGATGATATCTTACTGCAAAAATTTGACTCAAATAGCTTTGTTTTCGATGTCTACATACCCAAACCTTTCAATAGAGTATATCTAGTGGACATCAACCCATTTCAAAGAAGCACAGACTCCTTGCTTTTCAGTTGGAATGAACTTGCCACCATGACAATTGCAGAAGATGATATTGACTTTAGAATGKTCACCGAACACAATAGTGGAAGATTTGCCACCAARGCACATGGTCAAAACCAAGTTCCACGTGATTTTCTGGAAGCATCTTCAGATACCCAGACTATGATTGATTTCTTGAAAAAATGCAAACAAATGGAAATCAATGATGAAAGTAGTGCTGAGGAAGAGGACTRAAYGGTTGAGATGTTCAWCAACATGGTTTGTCACTCTAGAGAYTGGACTRTATTCGGGTTGTTTCAAGGTGAAGTTTAATCGTACTGTTGAGTTTAGTGTAGTTCTTATTTCCCGCTATAGTGATGAACACTGATYATTAACTTTGAATGTGATTACAGAATAACATTTTAAAAACTATCAATGGTCAAACTATATACACTTACAGTCTATATATGTTTTTTTAGCACTAATCCTCYAAGAGTATTAAAATTACAACGTCTCACTWTTGTTGGAAATGATCCAAWCACCAAGAAAAGTAGATACCTCAAATAAAGACCAGATGAAAGTTATGAACAACGTARAAATGTTATTGCTGATTGGTTGTTTCCGGAATTGATATGCTTATAATCGGCATTCTGTTCCAATTGGGGTGTTGATGTAGCAAAGATTTTCAAAAAAAAGAGGATTCAATCCAATTTGATAGACCTGGATGTTCGTTTATTGATACCAGMAGCTTCTCCGCCGTATGGTCCCTTTTGTCCTCTAAAAACGTTTCCACTAGCTCTTTGCTTTCTGAGTGCTTCATTATACTTATTTTTCTTCTTCACTCTGGAATGGTTGGCCTTTTTTCTTTTGTTGGCGTCAACACCTCTATTTTTCAGAATCTGGAAACTGATGGCACGTTTTCCGGTCTCGTCCAGCTCTTCTTCTTCCAGTGCCTCTTGAACCTTCCCGCTACGAAGGACTGCCTGTGCCTTTTCATTTGCAATCATTCTGGCATCTTTACGAGTCATGGTTCCATTCTTCTTATTCGCATTCAAAAATGCTTCSAGCTCTTCTGCTGTGTGTTTCTGTCCACTGGATTTGCTCTCTTTAGTTTTGTTTTCCTTTCTGAACGTTAAAATGGCCATCTTATTGCAATATCAACAAGTCTGAAATATATTTCAACTGCTGTGTCTCAATAACTTCTCTCTTGTCTTRCTGTAGAATATTTTTTTTTTYWMMAAAAAATTCAAGTGCGATGAAATCACACTTGAGACTCTCTTCTCTCATGCCACATGCTACGTCGCAAATAACAGATGAATGATCTGGGATTGTGTGGGGAATTGTGRTCTGTRAATGTGAATTTCTGTGTAGTCAAGACATCTATTTATATATATTTATAACTTATTTAAAAAGTTGAAATCAGGAGTTTCAAAGAAATTCGTCAATGATGAAAAGCCAAAATAAATATCTACTCCTTGAATAAAGCTTGCAAGTCTTGCAATCTTTTCKTTTTCCTTTCTTCTTCCGTCATAGTCAATGCCTCTCCCAATTGATTTTTTTGCTCTTGAATTGTGAGCATCCGCTCTTCGATACTGTTTTCCATGATGAACCTAACAACTTTAACCTGTTTCCTTTGTCCTACTCTGTGTAAACGATCGATGGCCTGAAATTCGATAGCATTGTTCCAATGCGGATCCATCAGAAACGCTCTGGAGGCAACGGTCAAATTCAAACCTACACCTCCTGCCTTTAAGCTCAATAGAAGAATAGATATYTTGTRCTCACTTTTGACATCTTTCTCGTACTCTGACAGCACGTWATGTCGTTGTTCCAGGTTGAGACGCCCATCAAATTTGAAAATTTCAAATTGGTTTTCGTATTTTTGAAGTTCTGTCTCTATTATATCCAGAAAACTGGTGAATTGAGAGAAAACTATAACATGTTCATTAGGAGACTCCGATCTGATTTGTTCAAGATGAGTCAATAGAGCATTCACCTTTGACGATTGGCTATAAGGTAGGAATGGTCTGACAACGTATATTCTCTCGTTGAGTTCTTTTGGCAATTGAGTTAATAGTGAAGTGTCATTATCAACGTTCATTAACGTCTCAGAAGTTGGTTGATYTTTTAATATTGTTTTCAGCAGTCTATCTTTGCTGATTATTTCACGACACATCGGGCAGAATACCTCCTCTGGTGATAGTTTTTGAAGRTCAATACCCTCGTATTCACTATTTTCATCCTTTTCTTCTTCTTSTGCCTTCATACGTCTCAATTGGAAATCAAAATGTTCAATGATGCAGGCTTGACAAAAACAATGTTTACATTCTGTGATCAAACAAGTTCCAATTTCAATTGGTTCTGTACATATTGCACATTCTATATTATCAAAGTTGGGGTATTGTGTATAAATTTGTTCTTTTAATATAGCAAGTTCGTCAAGTGGAATCTGTTTTTGCCTTTCGTTCTCCTCAATCATTGCTACAACAGATCTCATTTGTTGGTTGCTCTCGTTGTGTGTTATCTCAATSTGTGTTTTGGGCTTCWCAGGGTCTKCTTCSGGATCTATGTCATCACCYGTATCGTCGTTGTTATAATTTCTAATAAGATTTAAATGGCAACACACTTGCCTCAACCTTAACAATTGCGTTAAAATTGATGAATAGTTTTTGAAGACTGCACCGGATTTAAAATTCTCATTAAATTCGGAAACTGCTCTTTCTTTCAGCCAATTATAAACAGTTTCTTCYTTTTTGTTGAATGTGATTTTTTCCAGTACAACTTCTTTAGGTGGAATTTCAACCAAATAGTTCCCGTTCTCATCTTTTTGGTTTTTGGTTCTTCTCAARAGAACTGGGTCTATAATGGATTTCAGCAGATCCAGAGCAGATCCTAATTCTTTWCCTGTATCAAATGGAACTGTGATACATTGCTTCCATAATGAATTGTAACTCCATGGCTTCAAATTTAAAAATTTCACTAGTGAATATAAATCTTCCAATCGATTTATTATGGGGGTACCTGTCAAAATCCACCTTCTATCAGACCTCAGATCATATATTGATTTAGATGTTTTGGTACTTTTATTCCGAATGGTATGCCCCTCATCCAGAATAATTCTTAGATATTTCACAGAAAATAAACCTTTGTTTATGACTGTTTCATAATTCCTATATTTCGACCATTCTGATTGAACCATACCATAAGTAGTAAGAACTACTGTTGGTGGGTTCGAGCCCATCAGCAAGTTACGGATATTGACTGAAGACTCTGGCCCATAATACGTGAAGCAAGTTTTTCCTTTGTCTCCATTGACTTTGTTGAACTCCTTTTCCCATTGTGTGAGCAATGCCATTGGAACAATGATCAAGGTAGTCTTATAAGCATAATCATCTCTTKTGAGTTTTGGCTCTTGTAAGGAYTCATATACATCATCTTTCGCATAAGACAAAACTAATGATAGCGTCGTTATTGTTTTACCTAAACCCATTTCATCAGCCAATATTCCACCTTTGCATGTGGATTTGAACACTGGTTTCTCATTAGAACAATRGCCCGTATACATGTTCAAAAAAAATGATTTATGTAGATTGTTGGAGCCTAAGTCATTAATTGTAGACGGTTCAGCTGGCCATTCATACTCTTTCCAAAGGGGRTTTAGATATTGGTCAAGCTCCTTCAACCGTTCGATTGTATCATTTTTTTCCTYAATATCAACACTATCATTGTTCAAGCCTATCAAGCTATATTCTTTTTCCCTTTGTAGCATCCAACTTAAACCTTTCTTTTGGTATGGTCTTAAATCTAGACTRAAATTTGATGGTGAACTTTCAGGTAGAAATTTCTGAAATTCATTCAGCTCTGTGCTCTGGTACAAATCTTTCACTTGATTGGTTGTTAGGGTTTTGCCTTCCGTCTCTGTGTTGGATAAATTATCAATATTTGTGTCATCATCATCATCATCATAATTTTCAATTTCAGAATTTAGACCTTCTTCAGATGTTTGCAAATTGTTGTTTTCATTCTTTGGTGGCATAGCCGGTTTCAAACCAATCCTCYTGAATAGCTTGATAAGAGAACTTTTCAAAGGTGTTCCAGTGTCGGCTCCCCTTGMATTCTTCAAAACATTYAAATTCTCTTCTTCAAAATCATTTTCAGTGTCTAATATTTTAGAGTCAAATATTTTTCCGCTGATGTAACAGTTTGTACGGATTACAAAGGAATCACCTGTACTTAATTTCTCGTCTTCTACAAAAAACAAYTTTGATTCAAAAACGACAGCCTTTTCTGCAAGTAAAGTGCTCATGATTTCACAAAATTCTTCGTTGATCCTTCCTAATTCTCTTCTAAATTTACTGTTTTCCTGTTGTTGACTCACATAAACCACATCTGAATCTACAGCTTTTGTCAAAAGAAGCTTGTCATCATTATAAACAGATTTCAATGAATAAATTGAGCGAGTACACCAACATGGTATGTTCAACGTGCCTATATATTTTTTCCAATATTCTTTCTCTTTGGTACTGTCATCCACTATATGTTCATCTTCGACGTTAGGAAGGGGTTTAGTTGTTTTGCTTTTTATTTTCTTTTCGGTTTCGTTTGACTTATTGAARAATTTTGACTTTCCTTTTGTTACTGAAACTTCGTTTACCTTTTTTCGTGGTTTATATTCATAGTGTGGCTTTTTTGTTTGGATCTCTTGGCTTGAATGTTTTAGTGGTTTCTTATGTGTATATTTGAAGCTGTCTGCTTGTGCTTGTGCTGCCACTCGAGACTCATGATCAATAAAGTTTTCTGGGTTATCTAGAAAAGAATTAGTGGCATTCTGTAACAAATCTTCTGAGTCCTTATACCTTTTGTAAAGCAAAAATATAGTGGAATCAGTTATAGTGGAAAACATCATTTTCATGTCATTTTTGAATAATTGGAACGGATCATGTCCTGACGTGTTTTGCTGATTGCTCACATCATCTATTGTTTTTTGTTCTGAGCAAGGTTTTGCCATGTCTTCAAAAAACCTTTTCATTTTCCGTTTGACCATGATTCGTTAGTGTAAAGGTGTATGTTTATAGTGGACATACAACGATAAAAACAAAGGAAGGTAGATCTGAATGAATGCTGGGTTACGCGTCAGGATTTTTTTTTGGTTTCGGCTTTCTTCAAGTGAAAATGATAAAAAAAAAAGGCTAAAAAAATAAAATTTATAAAACATATATACACATAACGTTGAAACATAAAAGAACTGAAACTAAAGCATTAAAACAGCAAAATCATTTTTTCGGGAAAGAGTCCACATATGTGAAGACAAACTCCCCCTCCAATGCATTTGTGAGAGTCGAAAATACGCTCCCAATGAGGTAAATCAAAAAAAAAGGAAAGCTGAGGTATAAAATATGAAACTCACTAAGTGAATAAAGTATCCAACTCAGCTAAAGAAACGTTTTCTGGGCTTTCAATGTCTTGACTCAAAAACCCTGATCTAACAGTTTCTAGCCATTTGATGCTGATTGAGGGCTCGACAGATGCATCAGACATAATCGAATTTGTGATAGAATTAACAGAGTCGTTGGAACCACTGAAGGTTCCAAGAGCAACAGCTCTCAGTGCAGCGACAGCAGCCGCTGCACTTGGGGATATATTAGTTTGTTTGTGGGGAACCCTGGGGGTGAGACCAGCAGCAGTGATAAGCTTTTTAGGTTCCATGTCAGCTTTTTCAGAGTTCGGTACGCYTGATACCTTGGTTCTTTTGTTGGTGAAGCTAATGGATTTGGATCTTTTGCCTATTCCCGATGGTATACGTTCAGTGACAATATCAGAACCTCTTCTGTAGTAACCGTGGTTRACATACATCGAAGCCTCGTCGCTATCTTCATCATCAAAATCGGTTCTCAGAGAGTATTCCTCATCGGACTCGGAGCCTGCCATTTCAGTTAAAAACTGGTTTTTATGGTTGATGTAAAAGTCACTCTTCATCTTCTTACTTACATTCTCCTCCACATCTTTGATGGGCATGGAGATGTTCAAAGATGCAGTAACCGGKGCAGCCGAATATGGAATCGATAATTCGGGAATAGCAAAATCTATGGCACCATTACCAAAAGGAGAAACCTTGTTGATACTCAATCCATTAGGAGAAATTGATTGCAAACTTGAAAAATCATGATGGGTGTTGGAATCRTTGAATTCRTCTTTGCTTGGAGATATACTACGGTCGTTAGATTCGGAGTCAACTCTCATGCTGGTTTCATTTTGATTGCCAGTCTCGGACGACTCCATTTTCATGTCTTCTTTTTTCTGGTATTCTTGAATCAAAGATTGGACATATGATGGATACTCCGGCGACAAAACACCTCTGTATACGTAAACCATTCTTTTAGGAGAAGAGTCGGCCCAATCTCTTGATAAGGCATAATGAATTGATGGATCACCCTTTTCAACCTTTTTAACATACGCATTCAACTTGGCACTCACTAAATTGGAAGTCTTTGTTGAAATGGTTGACATATCTGGGTGTTTTGCTAACAAAATGTCACAGATGTGCTTCACTGTCATACCTTTACATTCAGGATCTACTTCATAAAGAATCACAAAAATAGCCAAAAGAACATCATCATCGAGAGAACTATGAGCTAATGGTTTTGGGCGTTCTCCTGTAACGGGGACTGTTGTGGAAACACCACTGGCAAAGTTGATACGCTGTTTCTTCTCCTTCTTCTCCTTCTTTTCCCTTTTCTCTTTGGCGCCTTTTTTATGTTCAAAATTGTCTGGGGTAGGTGTGCCACTGGATTCAAGATCGGATATCAAAGGRGATATCATATGCTCATCGAGTGCATCATTGGTGATAAGATGGTTCGCAATACTCAAAGAAGATGATTTCTTATTATTAAGCTTCTCTCCGTTTCCGGAAGTGTGAGAGAGGCTACTTGCATTTCTTTCAGGGTTGCTTTCGGGAGATGTGGGGTTGGATTCCATGGTTAATATTTTTTCGTTATTAAAATCAGATAGTTCTTCTGATGATGTAATCAACTCTTGAGACATTTTCAGGAATATTTCTTTGTTGTTTTTTTATCTGAAAGCTTTGAAATATATGGAGAGAAATCCGTCTAAGTTCACTAATCAAAAAAAATATGTAGAGAACTCGGGTTCCAAATAGAAATTATTTAACACCTATTTCAAAAGCTGGGTGAGGTTAAAAGAAAACAAAATGGTGAATAAAAAATAGCACCTTGATCTGATTTAGCTTACAATATTGAAATTTGTTACAACAAATGAATAATTCAAGTCCGAAATATTCAAATTTTCAAAGTTATTATTTTCAGTCTTGGAAATCAATCAGTAACCTTAAATCTAACAACTTGTTTGCTCCAAACTGCAATAGCTCAAATAATAAAAATAGCTAGCAAATTCGAAAAAAAAAACAGGGATTTGATTTATACTTTTTGGGGTATCCGATATAATAAACTAATATCTATCAAAATATAAGGCCCTAACAAAAAAAAATAAATAATACCGCTGTCGGAACTTAAACTGAGTGACACCTCTAAGTCTTTTGCTATTCGAAAATAGAAAGGGTGGTTGTTTTTTTTGGCCTCCGAAACAATCCGAACAAAACAATGTAAACATACCTTATGCTATCCTTTCAGATAAGCTTTCCAAATCAGGAAGCGCGTGGAAAAAAAGCAGTCACAGAATGAAACACAAGCCCGCAAAAGACAAGCGGGTGTCCCACCGCGCACCACTAGTAGTATGGCTTAAATACGCGTAACCTAATAAAGTAATTGTAAAGATAAGACAAGCCAGAACAGGACAACACGACAGCTGACAGAAATATTACCAAAAAAAATATTTATACCCAGATGATAGTTTGAATTGCAATCCTTCTTTTTCTATATCCAGATTTCTGTACTGGCAAAAAATTGTATTTTATTGATGAATGTATTTAATATAAGAAGTCAATGCTGTCAATGGCTGGTATAAGCCTTCTYATRGGCRACAATTTTCCCCATGAGACATAGTGGGGGAGGGGGGCAAGAGTATCTATATGATTACAAACTATTGTTACAAAGAGTTTATTCAAATAAATGCTATGACATTCTCTGGTAAAACAAAATATACCCGCTGTCGTCGGTCTCTTTTCTATGTTGTACGCCGTCTGACACCTTAGATACACGCTCATCGTCGAATTTAATCCACATTCCGTTTTTCTGTACTTCGGAGACATAATGGCCATTATTCAGTGTCCCATAATGTCTAATGATACCATACAGTTGATAGTCCCAGCTGCCAGTTTGACCTCTCTGTG
Source organism: Pichia sorboxylosa (assembly GCA_001599115.1). Classification (NCBI taxonomy): domain Eukaryota; kingdom Fungi; phylum Ascomycota; class Pichiomycetes; order Pichiales; family Pichiaceae; genus Pichia; species Pichia sorboxylosa. The sequence continues at coordinate 1,691,592 of BCGC01000001.1, read as the reverse complement.
GAAACTTTTTCAAGTTCTCTCTTTCAGCTTCGTCTCTTGGTAATGGCCAATAGGGATTCATATTCAACTTTCCCGGTATATCCACTATGGAATTATTTTTGATATATGACATTTGACCATTTCTAGACTGAGACAAAGAAAAACGTTCCAAATGGATAATCAAAACATCAGGAAGCCGTGTAATGGTCAATGTTTTTTGAGTAGTTTGGCGCATTTTACATCTTGGACATGCCCATGCATTATCACCTGTCAAAATTTCGGCTGAGACAAATTTGTCTATGCAATCCTTCAAGCAAATGTTCCTCTTGTTTTCTGGTATAGGAATTGATAACATGTTGAACGGAATATACGTTGTAGATGTGTTTCGACAGTTTCCGCATATTAATTTGGATGCATATTGTCCGGAAAATATATCAACAATTGTTGAATGGTCTGTCTGCAAATACCGTTCCCACTCAATCGTAGACGCCAATCTTAACGGGAGGTGCTCCCTGTCTAATTCCTCCTTCTCGGATAACGATTGTAAACGTGGTTTATTTGCAGACCAGTTTAAATCTTCATGAATAGTATCTAACAGAAAATGAAGAAACTCGGCAGAGTCTTGTTGATCGTGATTATTGAAAGCTTGATTTGTCACACCAACAATATTCTTGAAAGATTTGGGGTTCGTTGAACTTCTTTTCTTTGTATTATTTATCATACTTTCAGCCAATGAAGTAAATCCATTAGTGAGTTTCCCATGAGAACCAAGCTTAGAGTATTTGGCCACATATTGATCATAGTTGTGTTGTAAYAAGAAATCAGTGAGCAATGATGTGCTCATCAAACATTGTAATGTTGAATTCATATAGCAAGAATTTCCAAGATTTAACAAGCCCGATATTATAGGCGGCGTCTTGAAACTATTTGATGATATCATGTTGGGTTGCGAAATATTGTTTTGTTTCATTACTGCTTGGAGTGGTGATTTTGAAGAACTTGTTTGAATTTTGGTTGTGGGTATATTATTTTGTGGTATTGATTGCAAATTGTAATTCAATGGAAAAGAAATATTTGGTGCTGATGAAGAAGAGGAGGAATGCAAAGAATAGTTTGAAGATGATGGAAAATTAAATCTCAAGGGGGATGGTGATCTAGACAAAGGCATTATTGAATTATCAATGTCGATGTTCTCGGATTTTGTCAGTCGAGGAGTGTTAGAAATCAGATTTGGATGAGGATRGTTAATTGAAGATTGATTGTTTATAAAATAGTTCCATTCCTCCATTCCTCCATCTACCATTATAGACTTTCTTTTCAAACTAAATTTGGGATCGGAATTCTTATCATCAAAAATTCTCTTGATATTTAACAGTAAGGATGACATTTTTGCATGAATTGAACACTGATCCACYAATATTACAAGCTCAAATTTGGATATATTGGTAAAGCATTCTTTTTCTTCTGGGTGGCTGATCAGTAAAGAATGGTCTAAAATGTCTTGCATGGTGTAGTACGGTTTCAGTGTTARTGGATCAATGTTGATAACATTACTGAATAATGAAATATGACTCTTTTCAAACTCAGTTTCTGATCTTAGATCAATCAGTARCACCTGTTCATCAAACTTGTGGTATATTTGCAGCAACTTTTCTACTGTAATATAACCCATGATGGAATATAAATCCAATTCATTTTTATTGTCTTTTCCATTTGGTGCAGGAGATATCGAACGAGGTCTATTTTGGTTCAAGGTTGAAATATTGGATATTGATTTGGAAGGTTTGGATTCCATACAATCGACGATTTCATTGGGGAAAGTAGAGGATAATAAATTGACAGGAGAATCAARTTTTGGAAGGGTTTGTTGTTGGATCAAATTTGATTTTTCAATAATTCTGCCCCCATTAAGCAACATATCRAATCTGGACTTCACGGTACTATCAAACTCGACAGATTTTCCCAGATAATCCTTGATCAGTTTGAAATGATAATTTCCATTCTCCAGAACAGTTGCTGCTGACTTGAAGTTATCTTTATGACGGGTGGCAAATTCTTTGGTCGAATGATTAATGTGATACTCCAGTACTTTTTTGGCACTCTGGAAAGCACAGTACCCATTTTTCAATACATTAATGTCTGCATGTTCCATCGGTTTGGARGAAATCTGAGCAATTATATCACAATAGTATTGAAGTTGATTATGTATAAAAGGAAAGGCGTTMTCTATATTTTTCAGATCTGTAGCATTAGATGAAATGGTGAGGCTAACCTTTTCGTCCAACAGTTTGAATAAATTCTCTCTTTGTTGCTTYCTCTGTTGTATACTCAGAGCCGCAGTGCTGGTATTGGGTGCCTGCATGCTGCGTAAAGTCGGACTTGTGTTTTGTAGCTCATTGGATAGCTATCGCCACTGAAACAATCAATTGGGATAATAAAACGTGCGGAGTTTCGACCCACGCGAGTYTWACAATTTGCGCAGCCACACTGGATAAATAGACACTACTTTACATTGTAATTTAGAGGATAGGTTTCTTGGGTTAATATTGTCATAAAATCAATTTATATTTATACTTATATCTAGCTATATTGGTACTTTGAATTAGTTTGGAAAAAATGTTTTTGAAGATGAGTTCAACTAATCATCCCAATTAAAATCGTCATCGTCACCCTCTTTAGTTGTTTCAGAACTTTTGGCTAATAAAGCTCTTCTTTTACGCTCGTCTTCAAGAATTTGCTCCTTTTTGGCAAAATAAATGTTCCAGAAAATAGCATCATCAATTGATTTGTCCTCACTGACCAATTCTTTGTACAATTTCATCAGATGTAAGGAATCATTAGCTAGTATTTCATTCTTCTCCTCAATCTGGGAATCATTTAGTTTGTACTCTTTAAACTCGTTTGATTCAGCAGAGTTGGTGTACTGAGAAGCGTTGGTTTGGAGTTCATGGATTTGTGATTCAGCTCTTGTTCCAGGACTAATATCCTTTGGTAAAAAGAAAATAAGTTCTGTCTTCTTCTCCTCATTTAGAACTTTCTCTGGAGAGTCCCCTGTTATTATATCGGATATCTGCTTTCCCCACCATCCCCATGAACTTGAAGAGGTAGAGGCTGCATCTTTTGGTGTACTTTGGGAATCGGTTTGAGWATTCAACTGAGTTTTGAAAAAGTTACCAATAGTGCCTCCAATCTGGTTTGCATAGTCGATTGTCAAATTCTCCAATTTTTCTAGATCCTTATCCAAGTCATCCAACACTTTATTTGTRTTTTCAGAAGCCTTGTTAAGAAACTCGCCACCTTGCTTTTTCATTTTYTCTAGATCTTCCTTGTTGACATATTCGTCAAGCTTGGATTTGACATCTTGCAACTTYACATCTGGCAGTTTGACATCTGGTAATTTGACATCTGGTAGTTTGACATCTGGTAGTTTRATATCTGGTTTAACATCGTTCCATTGCTTTTGCAGTTCTGGCAATTTGTCATTCACAATGCCTTGGATYTTTGAAATTCCGGTGATGGTTTGATCTTGGATTCTAGTGTATGCCTTGTCGACASTGGACTCTARGGAATTGACGAATTCGTCGGTTTTGTCATCATGACCAACAATTGTGGAGTCAATTTCCTGTGGAGCAGCTGTTTCTGTAGTTTCGGGATCCATGGAATGGTCGTATCTGCGGCAGGCAGTGGTTGGGTGATGGATAAGAGATTGCACGCAATAAATTAGTGGCGCTATGTCTCACTTTTTTTTTCCATGGTAGCGAGTTGTGGGTCTTCCCATACAATTGTCAAGCAAGCAGATGCCATTACTGTAAATCGTTTACCAGACCATTATATTTTGATGCCGAATATAGAAGATATAKAGTTGAATGGACTAAAAGAGTATTCCTGCCGCCATTTCAACATTCCATGCACATTGCTTCAGGGCGYTRATAGCAGAAGTCCTATCGAAGCCCATATCGGTGAGAGCAAGGATCTTTGAGTTTTGCTCTTCGGTGAAASCAGTCGGAGTAGGACTTGAAACTGCGGGGATTGGGTTAGTAGTACTTTTCGYCTGTTTCTGCGTCGATTCTGGTAYTGTATTTGRTGCCACATTGGGTTCTATCGTTGGTGTTGTGGTTGTTATTCCGTTGGCTGTTTGCAACTGTTTGACCTGCCATTCGTTCAGAAACTCCACAAACGTTTCTCCTTCGTTCATAGAAATTCCGTTTCTGTCCAGCTCCAACTTGATTCGAAACCGCTTCATCCAATCCAATCCGATGAGCAAGCCAACWTCACCAATTTCCAACACCGTCAAACTTGTAGAACATGATGTTCCGTTGATCAGCATGGGTACTGAATGGATTCTGCCTTCACTTTGCTTTTCACCGACTCCTCTGGCTTGCATTTTGAAACGTCTATCAATCAGATGGGACAAGTTGCAGGATTCGCATAATTTCGGGGAAATGAGAGATCTTTGTGCMCCGGTATCGATAAACGCAGGCAAATCCACGCCATTGATGGACACCTTGATGTAGAGCATGGTGACATCCACGAAAAACTCCGGATTTTGTTCATACGCCAATGTCAAGTTGTCCGCAATGGGGTCAAACGCCGTGACTACCACCATGTCATCGTCATGCATATCACACTGATCTAGCGTCAAGTCGGAGTCCACGCCAAGCTCCACGCTGTGGTTGAGCACCAGCTTGAGATGGGTCACGGGCACGTTGGTCTCCGCCGAAACGTACGCCGCCAAACCCGCCACACTCAAATCGCCAGGAAGTTCGCTCGCAAAAATCCTCTGGCCATACGCAAACGACAGTCTCATTATCGATGTGGAGAGAAAAGATAGATATATATACTATAATATGTGGTATACACGCTATATACCTGCTAGTCTAATCCAGAAGGGCGATCATAGTAAGAGAACGAGAACTGAGAAGTAGTTTCTTCACAGGCGCCGCCACGCCGCGCGCAGACGTTTCTACAGCATCGGTGAGCACCAGATTCACCAGGTCATCAAAGCCGGCAAGCACACCGTCGTAGTAGTGGTCATCTGCTAGGTACGCACGCACACGGTGGCCCACGCTGATGTCGAGGGTTTCTAGTGGGAGGCAGATGTTTTCTGGCTCAGGGGAGGTTTCAACAGTGGACATGTGGCTGGGGAAATAAGCGCTTTTGAAGAAAGCTGGCATGGTGCTAGCGACTTTACGCTAGGCACAAGTCGCGGCGCGTCCGACGATCGAAGCTAGACCCTACAAGGTGAGGTGGAGTGAGAAGTGGAACTCTGGAGCGGCTAGAGTGAAGTGGAAAGTCACAGACCTGTGGAAGCCAAAGATGTCCCGTCCCGCACATCTATGTATTAGACCTCTGAACCCTAGTGACATCAAGCAGGTGCTGGAGCTGGAAGCAGACGGGTTCCCTGCATGCGAAAGAGCATCAGCATTGCGCCTGGAGTACAGACTGACGGTCTGTCCCGAGCTGTGTTCGGGTCTGTTCATCCGTGAGTTTGACGCAGACAGTGTGGCGCAGAATGAGTTACCAGATCATTCGACAATCGTCAAGGAGACCTTGATTGGACATGTCATTGCCACAAAGATGCTATCTGACACAGTGACTGATGAGTCGATGCAGATTCCAACGACATTTGTTCCTATTCTGTGTGATGCGCAGAGCGGGAAGCTGAAATCGGACGCTGCAGAAGCTTTGGGGGAGCCAGAAACAAACACGGATGCCAACTTCTCGGACTTGAAAACAGCAGGACATTTTGATTCCGGTAAAACCATTGGAATCCACAGTGTGGTGATAAATCAAAAGTACAGGGGTAAGAAATTGGCTTCGTTGCTACTGAAAGATTACCTGCAAAAAATGTCTCAACAATACGTGGCAGACAAAATAGCACTGTTGTGCAAGGACACTCTTGTCAAATTCTACTCGTCGATTGGTTTTGTTGATCAAGGTGAATCGAAATGTCAATTTGCAGGAGAATCATGGCACGATATGACAGTTGTTCTTGAACATGAAGAGGATGACGAGTGAGTCATGTAGGTGGAAGAATGATGCGTCTTCATTCACCCTATTTTATTCTTCGATATATAAAATGCTATATAAATCATCCAAGTCTCTTTTTAATAAAGTACTAGCAGCTCAGGATTCAAGATTTGGCTACTGTGCTTTGTAACTCCGTTTTCGATCATCCATCGTTTTATTTCGATTCGATTCAGATAAACTCTGTACTTGGAATCTGAAACTAAAATCAAATGGTCCCGATTCTTGTACTCTTCCAGATAGTAATCCATATGCGCCTGTTTTTCCCCGTTGTCATACAGAACATTCATGAAGTTCAAAGCTAGTAGGATATCTTCAACTCGGAACCTTGTTACCTCACTTACCACCTGTAAGCTGATCTTTTTCTTAGTGGATAACTCACCGTAAACAAATTCTGTTGAGATTCTTTTGCACCAATATTTCATATAACTCATCTTGCCCAATGGAGACAGTGGTTTTTCAGGGCCACTAATTTGTTGCTCGTATTTGGACAATTGATAGGAAAAATCAATCAGTTTAGTTCCCAGCTGGCGCTTTTGATAACAAGGCAAAATGCAAATACATGATAGGTTATTCATATCCCACGATAGTAATTCTCTAGAGTAAAATCCCATGGGTGTCTCTACTCTATCCAATTTCATGTAGATGACATAGAAATCAAAGAAATCAACATGGAAATAAATCGATTTATTATCCAAAAAAAACTTGGCCATCAAACACATACACTGACAAAACAACTTATGGTTAACACCCTTAACTTTTCTTATTATTACCTCCCCATCATTGTACATCACTTTACCGGGCAAATTATGTCGGAATCTACATAATTCCGTATGTGCATTGAGTTCTTTCTCTTCATCGCTGAACTTGAAACAATACGGACACACAAACAGTTTTTCCAGCCAGGCCTTATTCTTTGATGCCTGTAAATAGTTCTCCTTGCTACCCTCTTTGAACGCCAATCCAGTCATTATCTCACCGTTGACTTTATTCAAAACCACATCTCGAAATATCGCCATATTCCCATACCAAGTATCAAATTCATATCTTCCCACTCTCAATCGACTAACATTACGATGATCCACGGATCCGTAGCTCATTTATTATAACTTTAATGCCAAATGCTGCACTMGAGCTTTTTTTGGCCACTGAAAATTACCCGATTGGGATTCTCGAAAATAGATCTCATCAAGCACAAATTTCTGATCCAGCTGTCTATGGGCAGGGTGGGCGCGCCCTGTCACCCGACTTCCCTCCGCATAGGAGTACTAACTCTAGCTCGGGAGCAACCGGATAGAATGAAGATTTAAAAGTAGGACCGAGTGAATTAAATGGAAAAAATTGGGATGATTATTTTTGAAATTAGCTGACTAAAGTACAATAGCAATTAATTACTTTTTTCGGGGGATTGCAGTAGGGAATAATTATAAACGTAAGATTTGGCACGTGGAGAGCATGAATGGATTGACTGGGGATTATAGGCTACACAAAACGTATAAAAATGGGGGGAAGCTCCATCCTTCGGTAAAGATACACATTTGTTCTATTATCAAGCAGCCTAGTCTTTATAACTGAAACAATGATGAACAACCAAACTGAATCACATTGGCAGCAATTTGCCAACGATTGGAAGCCTCAACAGTTAAGAAAAAATGTGGGTGAGGTGGTACCTTCTGGTCATGACCTAGTAGAGCAAGGTAAAATTGTTGGTAAAATTATCACTAAAGGACCTCCAACTATCTTCAAATTTCTGTTTCATCCTTCCTCTTTGACATAGTAACACTGACGTTTCAGATACCAGTGATACAAGTTCTTTTTGTTTCCAGTATAACTATATATTCCTTGTTAACGTTTTATTTATGCCTATATACCTATTAAGTTTTGTTTGAATCAGAGGAAAAGTAAACAATGAGTGTTCTTTTCTATTTTTTATATTTGTAACCAATCGCATATATATACTCAGATGTCATTTTTCAAAAATCATATTATGACCTCTAACTAGCTTCCAACTCTTACACAACCAGCGCTTTCATTTTAGTCTATTTTTTATTGCAATCTACATTATTATTAGGTTTTTCGCATGTTTATAATACATTTTCTGGATCAAAATATATATTGTTTCAAATTTTGGTTCTCAAGTTATGTCAGAAATAAAAGAAAAGAGCTCCTTGAATAACTATTTATATTCATCTGACAGCTGTAGAACATTGTGATCACGTGACTGAATTTGATAAGTGCATTTTTTTTTCAAAAAAATTATATGTTAGTGAGTGTTTAACTTGAAAAAATTGTAATGGTAATATTTACTCTACATCATTCAAATTAACAATGTCGGYGCCTAAAGATTATGATGGCAATGATGTAGATGATAGTGTCATGAATGATGATCATGTGTTGAAAACCGTGGAGAAGGAGAAAAGCGTGAAGAAAAGAAAACTAAAAGAACTTCTACGTGAACAACATAAAGAACGTTTGAATGCAAAGAAGCAAAAACGATTGGATAAATATATTGCAAGTCAAATGAAAAAAGAAGAAAAAATTATTCTCTTAGATAAATTGAAGCAAACCAGAGTGGATACCAGCATTTTCAAGTCTTCCAAGGTCATTGGTAACGGTTCCAAAATTACCAAAAAACAAAAACTGATCGAAGCTCTCAAACTAGAAAAGGCAGGTAAAGGAACTGAGGAAACAAAGGCGTTACTTTATGAAAAACGTGAGGTCAAGAACTGGGAAGATTTGTTGGATGAAGATGAAGAACAATTTTTGAACTCGAATAATGGAAATGTTGAGAATGTTGAAGATGACGAAAATATTTTTAAAAGTACAGAGGCCTCTGGCTCTGGCTTTATTGATTACAGACCCATGACCCCTTTTTCCGGAATGGGTACTGGGTTTGGGTTTGAAAATATTGAGAAAAAGAAAGTAAAAAAGAAGAAGAATTATTCTTGGAGAAATAAACTTGAACTCGAACAAAAAGAACAACAGCTTGCTAAAGAGATTGARGATGCTAAAGACTTTGATTCCGATTCAGATGATGAGGAAGTGATGGATGAAAGTAGTTCTGAARACGATGATGCTATGGACAACAATGTCAACAGTGAGGCAGCTGAAGTTGAAAGTGATGAAAAGGTTGTTGATGCTGATGAAGATGATAACGAAGAAGACAGTGAAGAAAATGTCGTTGACGAGGAGGATGAGGAGGATGATGATGATGAGGAGGAGGAGGATGAGGAGGATGATGATGAGGAGGAGGAGGAGGAGGATGATGATGATGATGATGATGATAGTACCAACGAAGATATAGATATCAGAAAAGAGCATACCAAAAAGGCTCTGGACTTTAAACAGTGGGCTGAAGAACAAGCCCAAAAGCTACAAGGATCAGAAACAACACTAGCCATTGAACATCCGCAATTTGACTATAAAAAACTTAATAGAGAGGAAGATCTAGATGACGGTCTTGCTAAAAACATGATTCCAATTAATGAAAGCTTGAAAAGAGATATTGTCACTGTAAATGTTGTTAGGGATGAAAAAATCCAAGAAATCCGAATGAAATTACCAGTTTTTGCTGAGGAAGATAGAATTTTGGAGGCTATTCATCATAATGACTGTGTTATTATATGTGGTGAAACTGGTTCTGGTAAAACCACGCAAGTGCCTCAATTTTTGTTTGAATCCGGATATGGTGTTCCAGGATCGCAGACTCCGGGTATGATTGGTATAACACAACCCAGAAGAGTGGCGGCTGTGTCTATGGCTAAGAGAGTTGCCAATGAACTAGGAAATTATGGAGACAAAGTGGCCCATCAAATAAGATTCGATGCAAATGTTAAACAAGATACTGCAATGAAGTTCATGACGGATGGTGTTTTACTAAGAGAAATGATGAACGATTTCATGCTTTTAAAATACTCAGCATTGATCATTGATGAAGCCCATGAGAGAAATGTTAACACTGATATTTTGATCGGTATGTTGAGTAGATTGTTAAAGCTCAGAAGAGAGTACCACGAAAAATTCCCTGAGAAATATTATCCTCTTAAGTTGATTATTATGAGTGCAACTTTAAGAGTTGATGATTTTGCAGAGAATCCTGTCTTGTTTTCAACTCCACCACCAATTTTGAGAGTTGATGCCAGACAATTCCCTGTCTCAGTTCATTTCAATAAGATAACAACCCATGACTATACCGCTGAAGCATTCAGGAAAACATGTAAGATTCATCAGAAACTACCAAAGGGTGCCATATTAGTCTTTATGACAGGTAAACAGGAGATTATCACCATGGTGAAAAAATTGAGAAAAGAGTTTCCTTTCCCTCATGAAAAGGCCAAAAAAGTCAATGGAAAACTTAAAGAAGTTGACTACGAGCCTCTTGATGTCAAAGTGGATCCAAGAAATGCAGATGTAGAAGCTGAAGAAATTGATCTAGAAGTGAATGAAATGGAAATTAACGAAGATTTAGATGACTACAATGAAAATGAAGATGATGATGAAGAAGAAGGTTTTGATGAGGTTTTAGACGAAGATCAAACTGATAAAGATCCTCTTTATGTGTTACCATTATACTCTTTGCTGCCAACTAGTGAACAAATGAAAATTTTCCAAGATCCTCCTAAAGGTTCAAGATTGTGTGTGGTCACTACCAATGTTGCAGAGACATCGTTAACAATCCCAAATGTGAGATATGTTGTTGACTGTGGTAGATCCAAGGAAAGAAGATATGATGAAGCCACTGGTGTGCAGTCATTTGAAGTTGGTTGGGTTTCCAAAGCAAGTGCAGATCAAAGATCTGGTAGAGCTGGTAGAACAGGACCGGGCCATTGTTATAGAATATACTCGTCTGCCGTTTATGAGAGTGAATTTCCTCAATTTTCCATTCCTGAAATATTAAGAATGCCCGTTGAAGGGGTGGTTTTGAGTATGAAAAGTATGGGTATTCAAACAGTTGCCAATTTTCCTTTTCCAACAGCCCCAAATAGAAAAATGCTGAACAAGGCTGAAAACTTGCTCAAATATTTGGGAGCTTTGGATAAAGAAAAGGGTCTTATAACATCCATTGGGAAAAAAATGAGTATTTTCCCCTTGAGTCCAAGATTTGCAAAAATACTGTTAATTGCAAATCAACAAGGTTGTTTGCCATACATCATTGCATTAGTGTCCGGAATGTCTGTCGGAGATCCATTTTTAACTGAATTGGATGTTGGAATTCAAGAAGTACCAGAAGTGGAAGTTAAAGCCGAGAATGAAAATAATGAAGACGACGAGGATGATTATGTAAAACTCGAGTCGAATAAGCCAACGCAAGAAGAAGTTGAAGCCAAGAGAAAAACGAGATCCAAATATTATAAGTCTTCGGCGTTGTTCTCACAATTGGATTCTAACAGTGACTGCTTAAAACTTTTATCAGCAATTTGTGCCAGTGGTCATATTCCTCAAACAAAGAGAGCCAGATTTTATAAGGATCACTTCTTGAGAGAAAAGCAAATGATTGAAATTGAGAAACTCAGAAGACAACTAACATACATTGTTAAACTCCATACAACGCAAGATTCGATTGCTGTTTCTGAGGATGTTTCTGACAACGAAATGAAACTGGGTAAACCTTCCAAGAAACAAATTCAAGCAATCAAACAAATGATTGCCACTGGTTTCATTGACCAAATAGCTATCAGATTAGACGTTGTGGATAAGGAATTTAAAATTCCAAATGGTTTCAAGATCATGAATATCCCATATTATTCTCCGGCTTATGAAAGTACCGAGTATGTCAATCAGAAACAATCCGACAATTCATTTTTATTTATCCATGCCACTAGTCTGATTAATGCTAGTGGAGAAGCCCCGGATTATATTGTGTATTCGAGGTTGCAAAAGAGCTCTAGTGGTAAAAGCAAGAAAGTCCGTATGCTCCCATTGAATGATATTTCATCCATTGCCTTATCGAATGTTGGAAAAAACACTGGTTTGATTACATATTCCAAGCCTTTGGCTACCCCTGTGACCACAATTGATAGCAAGGGAGTTGAATCTCGGGAGTGTTATGTTGTTCCACGGTATGGTGCTATTTTCGAACGTTTACATGGAAGTGCGGGTGGTGTTGATTTGACTCCCCAGCGGGTCACACAAAGAAAGCGCATGGGTGTTTGGGAAGTTATATAGATGCTGCTCAAAGAATGTGTATGTACACGTTTATATATTCATATGTATAAATTTAAAAGCGTTACTGTAATGAAAATAGAGTTGTTGAGCTCAACTTGATTCAAATTGACGTGATTAAAGCAATCGTTTCTTGCTCCCAAAGGTTTAACAAAGCATGTGGCAGCTTCTTTTTTGTTAGGCTCGAACGTTTTTGCCAAAAGCGCGACTCTTGATTTTTACGCGAAACGCGAATTGTTTTTTTTCTCATTCGCTCGCTACTTGAGGAAAGAGCTATTTGGATTTGGCGCTGAACCTTGAGGTTGTTTTATTTTGTTGTCTTTGTGCGTAAGAAAGGGTAGCAGATTTGGATAGACAGAGGAAGCACGGGAACGAGAAAGTCAAACACAAATACGCACACAAGATGACAGCTACGGGAATAGAAACAATGTTTGAGACGGTGGGGTATATTCTTTCAAAGATAGACCCAGCTGGCGTCATGGAGGCAAAGATTCCACAGGCCAGTGATTTCTTTTGTGAAGATGCCAAGGAATTGCATTATGCTTATTTGAGGTTTCTGGACAGCAAGAAGGATAGCTATGCCCAAGACGGTGAGGAATCGAATGCGAAGCCTGATGGCGATAGCGATGGTGATGAGAATTTGGAGAACTCTGACGGAGGACATACGTCGATCGGTCGGAAACTTGAAAGTAAACAGTACTCGTCTGTCTATGCGTTGTTTCACGATATCAAAATAGCCTCCATTAGCAAGACTTTAGAGGCGGAAGAAAACCCAGAATTGTACAAGAAAGTAGACACATTTTATAAAGTCTCCGTGGAAATTTTACTAAGAGAGGCACTAAATTTAGGCTTTATCTTGAAAAACGACCTGAATGGGGCTTCGAATGGGTCTGCCGATCTTCAAAATGATTCTACTTCGAACGAAATTGAATCTCCAGATAATATAATGAGAAGAAGTAAAAGATCAGCTCAGAAAACCGAGTCGGAAGAAGAAACTAAAATCAATGGAGAGTCTCAAATTGAAAAGGTCCAAGATTACCAAAATAAAAAAATATATTCTGCTGAACAGCTAATTACATCTCTTGAAAAAGAATTTAACATCATCACTTCGACTTTTTATAATTCAACTGGTAAGGTCTTGTCGATTTTTGCTCGTGAAAGAGTTCCATTCTTCTCATCTTTGAATAAAGGACAATCCGAGTTGGATGATCGTGAACCTGTGATTGATCCTTCATTGAATACCACAGTAGTTAATGTCATACCAAATGTATCGTTAAAAGAAACTGAAACTCTTTCTAAATTTTCTGTTGATACCAAAGTCCCTAATATCAAACAAATTTTAGAAAATTACATGCATCCAAACTGGTTGAGATTGATCTCATCGCAATGGCTAAAACATGGGGATGGCGTCACTTCTCTAAATTTTACGTTTGCACCAACATATGATGAGACCCAATCTATTATATCCAATGATTGGAAAGGATTGACATGGGTTCAACAAATTGGATTCAAGAATCTTCTTGAATTTAAGCAAAAACTACAAGATAATACAGAACCAATGGATATAGATGAGCAAGAAAGTGGCAAAAGTGATGAAAATAAATCAGAACAAGGTCCATCTGATATCAGTGAAAAAAAAGCTGATGTTGATGAAAAAAAGAAAGCCATTGACAAAATCAATAATGCCATTGACTCACCACTTGATGATTCAGAAATTTTTGACGAAAATAAAAGATTAATTGAAAAAATTGATCTGCAACAAATACTGAAATGGGATGCTTCAAAAACAATAGATGAAGAAGAGATTGAAATAATCAAGGGCAATAAAGTTCAATCTACTATCAGTGAACTGATTTCAGAGTTAAGTAAACTTCGCCAGGATAGAATCCAACTTCATAAAAAATTGATTCGGTACAACAAATCTATCATGACTGCTAATAGCAAAATAGTGAAACCTTCCATTCAGGAGTTGAAGGTGTATCATAAAGTCAAAAGGTTGCTGACTGGTTTAATTGATTCTAAGAGTATCAAGCCTGAAGACATAAGCTTGGAATACGAACCAAGATTACCTGTTTTGCAACATACATATCAGGGTACGTTACCTGCAGCATTTGCTACTCCTGCTTCCAAGACCAGAACCAAAAGAAGACGTTAGCACCATCTTCAAACCAAATGTATTTTTAATGTATAAAATGTTTGTATATATAATGATGTGGTAGAGTTTTTCCAAACATCACGCGTGATACACAACAACACATGGAATGAAGGATATCGCCTCCAAAAAAAACTACCCTTAACCAGCTATTGCTTCTTGTCAACATCGTCACTACCAACGATCCCATCAAATTTGTCAGTAGTTAACATCTCAATTAATTTTTCTTATTTTGAAGACGTTTCGCCAAGTGGTTGATTTGTCATCATCGTTTCTCTATTTTCTTGTCCTTTGTCTGTGCTGTCCTGGTCTGAATTTGCAGTACTGTGTTTATCCTCGGTGGTTTGGTTGTGAACACTATGTAAGGAATTGAAGAAAAGAAAATTTGTATCTTCGGGGACTTCTTCATCAGTGAAATAGCTTACAATATAGTCATTAGCATTATGCTCCAACACAACATTTCCAATGAAAACTCTATCAATGTCGAATACTTTGGTAATCAGTTTAAATTCTTCTTTTGGTAGAACAAACGTCATTCGGGTATCGTTATTTTTTAGTTTAAAATTTCCTATATAATCACGAAATCCCAATGATAAATCATGCAAAAATTTCTGGGTGTTTTCTTCAGTGTTAGTTCCTTTGGTGAGTTCAAAATTCTTGGTTAGAAGAATGGAAAACTTGTTGCTGTTCTTTTTCTGGCGCCCAACAAAAATTCCGCTTCTCAATGGTTCCAAAGTTACAGTTGTGATATCTAATATTTCAGCAAGTTCCACTTCTTCTCCAATCAATGGAAAACAATCCACCTTATTATTTGATGATGTATGCGAAGCCCTCCACATTGGATATTGGCAAAAGAAATTGGATTCTAGTTCCAGAACATACTCGCAGGTTGACCATTCGTAGACTGATTTTATTTGGGGGATCGAAACATCTTCATTGCATAAATAAGAGACTGTTGTGATACGATCTAAGCCTGTTAAATCACATACTTCTCCGTTTCCTATTCTTTGTGTGACAAACTTGGATCCATCCTCATTGTTTCGTAGCTCAAAGTTGGATGTGTCKGCATATGCATCGGCGGGGTCRATGTCTTCCTTTTTGGGAAGAATTAGAAGATCATTTTTATCATTCTTGCACCACGATGCTAGCAAAAAATTATTTATATTCACATCTTGCGATGAAGATTGCATGTGATACTGGTARATATGCAAATCAAATGTGAACACATAATCCCAGTAATCTTTTTTGTATGGCAATCGTTGGGCTCTATATTCTTTGTTGAATTGTTTGACGATTTCAATTGCATTAAGACGTTCTTGTTCCAGTGTACCTTGATCCAGCTCTGTCCAAATTTCTTCATTTGACGTGTCAATTTGTGGCATCTGGCATCTGAATTCTATTCCGTTTACTTTCACTGTGTAGGTATTGTCATTCGTAGCTGTTGGGTCTTGATATCTTTCATGTAACACGACATTATAGGATTGGTCAAAAATACCACTGCCCAATGCAGTTTGCACAACCCCAAATATCTCAAACAATTTATGCCATAACATATCTTTGTCTGGCTATCTAATCTTTATGGCCAGTTAAATGAAATTGAACTCCAGTGTAATTCCTCAAAATAGAACATCTGACTTGTTGTTAGCTCCGCGAACTGAATATCTTCCGCCCGTGCAAACGCATCCACAATTGCTGGGTAGTCGCCAACTACTAGCCCCCTGATCTCCTCGCAATTCCTGATGCGCGAAATGGCCCAGCTGACTAACGTAGATTAGAAATGCACTCCGATGGAGTCGGGTTATAAATAGGAAACATATATCACTGTATGCTGAAAAACTGGTCGAGAGCACAAAGTGTCTTTGGAATAAATCGGTTTCTCAGTTACGACTCAAAAAGAAAGTTGTCGGTGCTTGAAATGTGTGCTGCTTTACCAAAGAATCAAGCTGTCATTTACTACGAACAAAATGGTGGACCAGAGGTGTTAAAATATAGCACCGAGTTTCCAGTGCCTTCAATTGGACCAACAGATGTGCTGGTGAAAAACAAGTATGCTGGTGTTAACTATATTGAAGTTTACTTCCGTAATGGTATCTATCCAGCGCAGTTTCCCTACATTCCAGGTCGGGAGGCAGCAGGTGAAATTGTGGCAGTAGGCCAAGATGTCACAAAATATGCTGTTGGTGACAAGATTGCATATCTGGGGCCTAAGAACTTTGCACAGTATTCTAGCTTAGCTACCGAATCGGCCAGAATCTTGAAACTGAATAAGGAAGCAGACGATAAACAATTGCAACTGTATGCTGCTTCCTTACTTCAGGGTCTCACGGCACTGACCTTCATCAATGAAGCTTACAATGTCAAAGAAGGAGACTTCATCCTGGTCACTGCCGCCGCCGGGGGTGTTGGTTTGATTTTGGATCAACTGATTGGTAAAATCAGAAATGCAAATGTCATTGCAGTGGCCTCCAGTGAAGAAAAATTGGCTCTTGCAAAAAAAAATGGTGCCAAGTACTTATTGGACTCATCAAAATTATCCTATGATGAAATTGCTGATAAAGTTCTGGAAATCACCGGAGGCAATGGTGTGGAGGCTGTGTATGACTCCATTGGAAAAGACACCTTCGAAATGGGAATGAAGGTTGTCAGGCGTAAAGGTACGTTGATTTCATATGGTAACTCTTCCGGTGCCGTGGACCCATTGAAAATCACCAGATTGTCACCTAAAAATATCAAACTGTTAAGACCACAATTGTTTGCTTACATCAGTGAACCTGCTGAATTTGAATATTACACTAAAACTTTATTCGATCTCATTGATTCAGGAAAGCTAGACATTAATATCCACGGCGTTTACCCTTTGAAGGACTATAAACAAGCTACGATTGATATGGAAGGCAGAAAGACCACTGGTAAAATTCTCTTAGCAATTCCTTGAGTCTTTTTCAAAAAAAAAAAAATTTATTGCTGTATAAAGTAACTAGTGCACGAAACTTCGATATCGCAACTGACACAACATCAGGTAGTTAGGGCCTGCAATCAATACACGCGCGCGCAATAAATCTTACAGTCAGCGGTGGAAAAAATATAAAAAAAATCTCCGATGCCGGGAATCGAACCCGGATCGACTCGGTGAGAGCGGGCCGTGATAGCCATTACACTACATCGGATATTATCGCAACTGGCATAACCTGCTGGCTTGGGGTTCCAATTGTTGAGATTTGATAATCTATAAGCTGTTAGGCTTATCTCTACTATAGCAAATCTTAAGGTTCTCAGAAATCTTATRATTACGTAATACATAGAAAAGGTAGCGCATGTATCGGAGACTATAAATATCAAGACATTTTCCTGTTTCACATTGTTTACTTTTATATGTATCCCTTCTATAACCTGGATGGACACCACTTCCATACACATATAGAATCGCCAAAGGCGGAATTTGAAGTCTTTCTAACTTGACTACATAACTAACTATCTCYTGCTTATAAGTATACTAGGCAGCATTGAGTATATATATATATACACCTCAACAGCATTCAATGCACGCGCGCATGCAAGCACGCAATAAATTTTACTGTGGGGGTGAAAAAAAGAAAACTCCGATGCCGGGAATCGAACCCGGATCGACTCGGTGAGAGCGGGCCGTGATAGCCATTACACTACATCGGATTTTATTGATTTGTTTATTTTTTTGTTTSTTATAKCAAATTTMTTTGCTAATTAGTTTAGCAAATTAAAAACWGAAAAAGGATAAAAACTTCCTGTTAATTGTGGTTATTTACTAAAAAATGAGTTTTTGTCTTTYTTGTTTTGCCTTTATCCTTATAGAACTACCTCTACCACCATCCTATGCCRARAATAAAGTTTATAAATATTTGAGAAATTTGTRAACTGCTGAAAAAAATTAAAAAATTGAATGAACTTAAGMTGCATTAATTTAGGAATAGTGATTTATTAATAAACTTGRGATGGAGATTGCTGATTTTAGATATTTGATAACAAGGTACCCAATTGGTCAGGTAGAAACRAATTMTCTGTTGTTAAAARCTATTCTTGATTAATTCTTTTGATGAGACATAAAACAACAAAAATAGCACAAGTACTGATGASCTGTTAGTATTGGCAAAATATAAATACTGTACCACGTTGGTCAGCATGATATTTTTGAATCAATRAAAGCATCAATAAAAACGGTTAAATTGTATACCTTTTATATTCATTTCTGTTTTTTGACAAAAAAA
Source organism: Pichia sorboxylosa (assembly GCA_001599115.1). Classification (NCBI taxonomy): domain Eukaryota; kingdom Fungi; phylum Ascomycota; class Pichiomycetes; order Pichiales; family Pichiaceae; genus Pichia; species Pichia sorboxylosa. Next base: position 1,673,031 of record BCGC01000001.1, on the reverse strand, counting down.
CAAAAGGAGTGATGCCTCCTATAAATGTCAGTCCCATTATGTTGTAAACACGATACAGAYAAWAAAAAARATTATAYTACCCATGTACAAAAAAACAACAAATTGYATGTTATTATCATCAAGTCCTCTCTTATATAGAAATGGAGAGGCAAAACTTCTGAATTGGATCGGAAAAACAAAATCAAAATGGATTCTACGTTTCAACCTTTCATTTGYCTTCAATTTGCCAATCTTATGGTGTCGAATATATCTATTAACAATAAAACATAATAGAAACTTCTTTAGCAATTTAGATGTTAGAAGAGGGCTGAACTATTACTTGGTAGAGAACTCAAACTTTGAAATGTTTATTGGAAACATTAAACATATATAGCTATTGCTTCAATATTGAAGCATTCATAGACAATTATGRATGTATTTTGCCTTCTAGAACCTATTGGATGAAAAAAAAGTGTTGATATAGAATGTTCGAAAAGTCGAGAAATTGCCTTTTAAAGAGAAACGTTAGAAAATTACGACACATGTTGTCGAGATTGGGACAGTATTTCAGACTCGATGTTTTCTTTGGCTCCTTTTGGGGGTTATATTTTTCTTTATGATACAAAAATTGATATAGAATAAATATATGGAAATGGCTATTCTCAATTAATAATTAAAAAAATATCGAAAAATAAATTAATAAAATGTAATGTTGGAACTACAATGAAACAAAAAAAAAAAAAAACAAATTAGATAGTTYTTATTATTAGCTTGTGTTACTATTTTTTAGAAGTTCTGGAAGATTTAATCTTCAAAATTAGTTTTGCCATAGGATTGTATCTTCTAACTCTGAATATGTAGTAAAGAGATACCATGGCAAACAGATTGAAGCAAATGTAAACACAAAACAGTCCAATATTTCTCCATCTGTCTGAATATTTAATACCGACTGACTGAAGATAATCATCACCAACAGAGTATCTACAAACTTGGCATTCAGTTGTAGCATTTGGATTATTGAGATATCCATAGGCGTARGAAAAGTAAGGATCCAAATATTCACCGCATGTCATACCACTAGGAGGTTCAAGATAATTGAACTCATCAACATCACACTCCACCTTACGACCATGCAAAGCATCACTCATTAAGTTACTAACAAAATATGTTAGAGGCGAAGCTCTCCACATAAATTTCCAAAATCCAGGCATTGCCGAAGGTGGCTGAAAAACACCACAGAAAGCAATAATGAATGTGTAAATTAATCCCATAATAACATTTGCAGTAGGTAAATCTGGTGAGGGATAAAGAATAGCAAGGGCAAGTGCTGGGTAATAAAGCTGATAGAATATACAGTAGGTAAACCACCAGAAACCACAYCTATCTGGAGCATTGCTAAATTGAACAGGAAAGTACCAACCAATGAAGAACAAAGTTGAAAAAACAATACAATATGGAATTTCATTGATGTATTGCGAAAGTAACAAACATGACCAGTGGAAAGTATTCGATTTTGATTCTCTTACTTCAAACAATTCTCTTGATTGCAGTGCGTAGGTTTGAATTTGATTCATAATTGGGGCACTAACAACAAAAGTTAAAAAGGATGCAAACATAACATTTTGCATACCAACAACCGTGTGCTTTGCATTCCAATAAGAAAAACCAATAATGAGACTCCCGATGACATTCAAAAACAATTTAGGCATTAAATATGGAAGTGACCTGTATAGTTGTAGGAATGTTCTATAATTCACTTGATATAATTGATAAGCATATGAGGTAGCGTAAGTATTTTTAAGCTCTTCATCCACTTCAATTGCATTATGGGAAGAAGATTCAATCAAATCATCAATTTCTTTACTGATTTTCACAAACTGTTCACTTTCTAACCAGATCTGATTCCAATTTTTATCAGATCCCGCATAACCAGCCCCAATCATTTCCAACATATATTCCGCAGGATTCTCTGAATCATCACACTTTCTGCACCCTTGATCTTCAAARTATTGCAATAGCGTACACGAATTTTCACCTATATCACCAAAGTAAACAGTCTGCCCACCCTTTTTCAACAATAACAATTTGTCAAACTGCTCAAATAAAACAGCAGACGGCTGATGAACAGTACAYAAGATGGCTTGACCAGCTTTTGCCAGCTCTCTTARGATTTGAACAATAGCCCAAGAGGATTGTGAATCCAATCCAGAAGTTGGTTCATCTAAGAATAACAACAGAGATGGCTTAGCAACTAATTCCGTAGCAATGGATAGCTTCTTTCTTTGTTCGACATTCAAACCATAACCTGAAACACCAGTGATGGAATCGGCATAATCTTCCATATGCAATATCTTCATAATTGAATCGACATAATCTCTTTTCTCCTCATCTGGAACACTTGCTGGTCTTCTCAATCTAGCACTAAACAGTAAAGACTCTTTCACCGTCAATTCAGAAATATGCAAGTCTTGTTGTTGAACATAACCAGTTCTTCTTTGGAAAGACATGTCAACGGGTCTTCCATTGACCAACATATCACCAGTCACTACCCCAACATCTGTTCTTTTTGATAAAACATTCAGTAACGTTGTTTTACCAGCACCGGATTCACCAATCAGAGCAGTCATAGTTCCAGGTAAAACATAACCTTTAATATTATCAAGAAGTTTTCTGTCTGCACCATCATATTGAACAACATAATCAACATTTTTCCAGACGAAAACATCACTGGAGCCTAAATGTTGAAATACATTACCATCATCACTTGAATCGTCCACAACATTGCTACCTTTTTCAAGRTCTGAGCTAAAATCCGATGAACTAGCATTTTGAGGATCATCAATATCATGCTTTTCACCATCAGCTGGTATGATTTGCTTGAAATATTCAATCAAAGCTGGACTGACCTTGGCATTTTTGATGAATAATAATTTGTCAGAAGAAGAAGGAATTGGATTATAAAGTTCAACAGCAATGGCATTGATAACAAGATAACCAACAATRAAAATAAAGATGAAACCAAAGTTTCTCCAGACATGTCCAAAGGTATAGTTGAAAGCCAACTTGATGTAAATATCACCGCTAACATAGTTCTCCCCACCATAAAACTCCTTAGATTCAGCACCTCCTACAACACCACAAACCTGATTTAACTTTGTGTTGATATTTTCATAATATGGTCCAAATGGAATAAGCTGTTGGGCATAACAAGCCATTTTCATTCCATGAAACTGTAAGGTTAGCATTGATTCAAAAGCATAGAGAATTGGATTACAATATGCAAACCATTTGAACCACCAGTACATCGAGTCCCATTGAATCATATACGAGGAATACATTGCAAGCATCAACAAAATAACACCATTCAACCCCATTGCGGMAGCCAATGTTGGCATAAATGAAGAGACCAATGTGAATAGACAGCCAATTGCTTGAACAACTAAAATTGTTGTAGCCAAAAAGTGAAAAAATGGACCCGCCTCACGTTTCATATTTGATAGGAAGTACATTATAATGGTGAAGAGGATAATTGAAATTACTCTAATCGGAATGTTCACCAAATGTTTACACAACAACTCTGCAGATGGGTGATACATTGAATAGGAGATTTGTTTATTCAAAATTGGTTTATCTTCAAATAATGTTGGAGTTTCAGCCAAAGTCAAGATACTGAAATACAAACAAGCAAAAAACACAATACCACCTCTTGAAAAAATACCTTTGGTTGTATCAGGAATATTGTAACCCAATGAACCAATAATGAGAGACTCAATAATTGAAGAAGAAATAAAAGTAATGGTATAAGCCTTATTATTAACAATCGTTTGAGTTCTTCTTTTGCAACATAGTTTCAGCTGAGACCAATAATTAGTTGCATATTTGGAGTGTTTTGAGGTACCTTTTTCTTTGAGTAGTTGTGCCCTTGCCTCGACATCATCGATTGATTGTTGAACATTGAACTTGGAAGCTGTTTCAGACATTTGCGTTTTTAAATTGAAAAACTCACTTGAGTTACGCCAATATGCCTCAAATTCATCAGCAGTCTGAGGAGGATGACTTTCAGGGTTATACTTTCTTGCCAAGGGATCAGTAACTTCAGTCAAAAACTCACAACTTGTTTGTCTTGTTTCCTTGATGTATCCCATTTTTTCGAAATAACCAACTGCCTTATCAATTGGTCCAAAATAAACCTGTCTACCTAGATACAACACAGTAACATTATCAAAAAGCTGATAAATATGTTCAGAAGCTTGATAAATTGTAACAATCGATGTGATATTGGAAATGGAAGTGATAGATCTCAAAGCTTGAATGAAATCGAGAGCTGTAGATGCATCCAAACCTCTTGTTGCRTTATCATAGCAGAAAACAGAAGCATTAGTTGCCATTGATTCAGCCAAAGAAACTCTTTTTCTTTCACCACCAGAGATACCTCTAACAAAATCGTTACCAACAATAGTTTTTTCAACATGTTTCAAACCAAACATAATTTCGTAAAGATCCGTCATTTGGCGAGTGTATTCCTCTTTAGAGAGGTCATCAAATCTGATATTTGGAGCTTTACAAGCAATTGCAAAATTCAATGTTTCTTCAACAGTAAGATAAGGAAAATGGACATCCAACTCTTGGTTATACACTACCAGGTTTTTGAAACGTTTGAATAGAGTATGGGAGTCGATACCATTGAAAGACAGATCTCCGGTTGTTTTGATATAGGTACTTGACTCTCCTGCTAACGTTTTCAACATTGTTGAGCAGCCGGAACCCGGTCTTCCTAGAACCAAGGTCATTGATCCAGGAGAGCAGATACCATTCACATCTTTAATAATTTTTCTTCTCTTGGAAAGGGAGGAGAAATCAAAGGTTTTCTTTTTTTTGGAGTTCAAATACTTTTTGATCTTTTCAATGGGATAAAAAAAGACGTCCGATACGTCCATTTTCACGGAAGCTGACGTGTTTTTACCTACAACCGTGAGGTCGTGAAACACCAAGTCGAATTGAGGTGGTCCACTATTGTTCAGCTCGTTGAAGTCGTAGATATACTGCAAGTTGTGTTTCAAATCAAAGTCAGTCTCCTCTACACTAAAAGGCTTGGTTTCATTTGTGAACCTCCTGGAGACAGTCCGGGAAAGAGACAGGTCCTCTGCCATGTCTTGTGCCATGTTGTGCGTCTACCCCACACTAATGCAAACAACAAACGGCGCTACCAAATTGAGCTAAATTAAATAAATTCAATCAGATAAACAAGAAAAGCATACGATACACAACGTTTTTTTTCATCCCAGCAGTGGCAAACCTAACCTTTATAGTGAACAGTCTTTTCCGGAAAAATTACACCTGGTGATGGAATTAGTTTTTACCGTATCCGGGGTACACAACACATTGTCGCCCCATATATTTCTGCAGGACGTTCGCGGGATGATAACCAAAACCGACGCAGAGCCGATCTTGCTACGCTTTAGGGTTTCTCAGCTGATGGCAGGGACGGGAGCAGACAATGCTTTTCAGTGCGAGAGATAGACTTCAGCACTTGGGATGGTCCACAGCAACTGGRAACTGGGCGTTTAAAGAAGATGACACAACGTGTTGCCAGATGGAGACTTAGCGAAGATGTTTACTTATAGACGTAATCTATGTTCTGGCATTGTTACTTGAGTGACGTGGGTGAGGTGCCATTGATGATCTGCCTTACCTGCTCTGGAGTGAATTTGATGTGTTTTTCGACAGAGCGGCCACCAAAGCGTGTGACCTGATTGTAGAATATGGCGTAGGTTGGTGCAAGTGTTTTGGCGATATCGGCTTGCATCTGGCCCCGGAAGTAGTCTGGAACAGCAGTGCTGACGGAAAAGTCGGTAATGCTTTTGTTGAAATCGTCAATAGTACYGATGAGTTCCTTTGTAGATGCACTGAGMGAATCCCCAGTACCTTGGAGGGTGGATTTGATCATGAGTTGCTCCGCCAAAGTGGACCATGGTTTTACTGCACGATCTAAAGCTCTCTTTTGAAGTCGGCYGATTCTCTCTCCTCCACGAGTGCCCACCACTGCTTTGAGAGGAGCATCGGAAAGTGCGTGGTGCATACCATCCAGATTGATCAACAAAGCAACACCTATGTCTTCATCAGAACCTACTAGCCGGGAACTCAGATTGCAGAAACTGGCCTCAATCATGTCGACATATACACTGCCCACCAGAAATGCTGGATCCTTGGATGTAGCACGTTCCGGAACAAACCCAGACGGTAAATTCTTATCCAACCATTCGTTCAGTATCAAAGGTGACCCKATTTTGTCAAGTATTTTTATACATTCTTGCTGYTTGGCAGGCCACGATTTAGCCAACTTTCCAATCCTCGTAGCTATCAGCATAAATATAGGATCCAAAGATGCTGCTTTATTGGMAGAGCCATTATACGATTTGCTGACACTATCTAGCATTTCAACAAAGGTTCTTTTCACGCTTATTGCCAGTCTTTTCAACGCACTTTCCAAACCACCAAGTTTTTCGTTCACCATATTGACTCCCAAAAAGAGCTCATAGCTTAAAGTGTAGGAATGTGTCCAATTTTGGCGTAAAAACTCTTCTGCAAGCAGTATTTGCTGGTTATAGCTGTCAAGTGCAAATGATATATCAGCTTTACCTCCCAAAGTACGTGCAACCTGCAACTCATTTTCGATAATTGAGACTATTTTGGAGCTGAAAATTTCAAAGGAACCATCTCCGGAATACATTTGGTTCATATCCTTAGTGTGTAATTGTGGTGGAGTGTATTTCATGTTTGCCACGCTGTTTCTCAATATTTTGTTTCTTTCTCGTTCAACACATTCACTGATTTCCTGTTCAGTGAACCAACCTCGCAACAACTCAACACTTTTGGCATTTCCAACTCTTACCCCCTCTGTCAAATATCTTTTAAGCTCAATGTTACCATCCATCATTCCCTCTCCAATGCTTTCTTGCAATCCTTCGAACTCACCCATGCTTCTCACCTGCCTATCGATTTTTTCAAGTTCTTTCATCTTCCCAATATAGCCAACCACATCTCGTGAGCAGCCTCCTTTCATACCATCTATAATCTTCCTCACCGTTTTAGCAAAACCCTTCACGTCATTCACCTTACCTTCAATAGTTTTGATATTCTTCTGTCGTATCTGCAATTCTCTAATACGATGCATCAATGGGTTAACGTTATAAACCGCCGTTTTGTTCATCCTTGATATCTTGCCCAATTCCTCTACTATATTGAAAACCAATTCATTCCCACTTCTCAAATTCTCTTCGAGAATAGCTATTTTCACCTCCTCTTCGTTCATGGTCAGTGTGTATCTAGACCCAAGCACTTGATGCCAACTTCAAATCGTGTTTTGATTCCATCCTCATTTTCCGGCTTTACGCTTTCCGCTTTCCGCGAACGGAGGCCAACACTGGCAGCAAAACCTTTCGCATAGCAAGTCTACCTCTTCTGCTACCACTTTCTTATCAGTAGTCTTGTCAGTTGATAATCGGTTATGATAATAAAAAAGAGTTATACAACCTTGGGAAAAACTCTGTGTGTAAGAGGTTGAGGAAAAAGTCCCAAGTCGGCCAATGTGGTCATGCTCCATTCGACAGCATTTTCAGTTTTATAGGTCCAGTAGAAAAACCCTTCGGTCTGCAGRTATATATCCAATTGTGCTTCAATGATTCTTCGGGTATTTTGTTTATCTGCTAGTGTCATTTTGGTAAAATCGTTACTATACCGACAGCTGCCAATGAACTCTCCAGCCCCAAAAGTACCGGAATATCGGGCTCGAGTACCAACGCCATTCAACCACTTGGCACAATCAGTCAAGGCAGCAGACCATTCTCCAATGATTTGCATTTTATTTACTTGCTTGTACTGGGAAACCATGTTCTTAAGTGAAGAAATATGACCCTCAACAGATTCCCTCAATAGATTATTGTCAAATACCATATAAATGTGATGATCAAGGACACTATTGGGATAATCTGTTTGCGACAGAAATTGATTCCATAAAAATGATGGCAAAAAAGCATCGTGATATACAAAAGTGTTGCTGCTTCTCTGTCTAAATAATTTGTATGTTTGTTCATCAAATTGAATGATTCTATCCACCGGATATCTACTACTCAATGGCTCATTCAAGTTTTCATAACCAACAATCACGTCTGCATATTGTGGGCCACCATATTTGTCATAAATGTATTGGAGAACTCTGATTCCCAAGTTGTAGTTTTCTTGAGGAGACATCCAATCAAAGACATCACGCTGACCGGAATTATCAAAACCATTTTGAGAACCTGGGATACCATGCAAATCAAGCCACATTTTTAAACCATGGGCACGACACCACTGAATTGCTCTATCTATGTATTCTTCTTGCCCAAAAACATATGGATCATCTGGTAGTCTTCCAAATGCCCAATATCCCACGGGCAATCTTACGGCATTAAAACCATACTCTTTAATTTTGATGATGTCTGCTTCAGTGATCCAAGTTTCCCAGTGTTCTTTTAATCTTTCCATTGCAATTTCAGGTCCTAGAGTCTTACAAAGATGATACTCATCAATTGGCGTTTCTGCTTCTGTTCCATCTTTGGAGGCATTTTCATATAATGAAGGGCTAATAAAAGGTTCAGTGACCAACCAACCACCAAGATTAATACCAATAATTTTGGTGGATGTATAATCAAAAGAAGAACTTACATCATCATCGTTTACTGTGTTAAAGCTTTCTTTACCACCTTCAGCTTTTTTATTTTCATCAATGTCATCTTCAGTATTTGCAGTATCATTTTGGTCATCATTTTGGTCATCAAATTGGTCATCAAATTGGTCATCATTGTCATCATTGCCATCATTGTCATCATTTTCATAATCGTTTTGAGGCCCAAATTCACCCTGTTCTCTGTAATCATCATTGAATTTTTGTGTATTCACTGAATTTTTAATTTCATTTGTGTAGTAAGGTGTGTTTTTCAAGAATTTAGTACCCAAAGTTCCATTTGTCGATTGGTAGAAAGACAACACTGACGGAGAAAATACAAATTTTTCTCTAAGCAGCTTGGAATCTACTGTTGTGGTTRTTGCACCTTYTATACAGGAAACTAACACAAARAAAARTGCAACTAAGCAATACCAATATATCATAGCAAAGACAGTTTCCACGAAAGAACAGAACAACAATATATTGCTGGTAGCAGTTTGGATAACCAAATAGGGGCAACGCGAGGAGAAATTTGCTACCAGTGCAGTGGTGAGAGATGAGTTTTTCATTCTCCGGGGAAAGAGTATTGAAAGAATGAAGCTTTTGAACAAGGCRAAATGATTCCGTCCAACATTCTAAATGTATTCCAACCGAAAGATGGTTCGGAGTTGGAGAATGAAGAGCTATGCTTGCCATGCCAGATAATGGGATCCTTTACTGCTCTAGCAGCCGGGGTATATTTTATGTCCAACCATCCATTCAAACCAGAGCCAGGTGTGAAAAGTCAACCACAATGGTGGAAATATTCTGTGAAATCAGCCGGGGCTGTTCTTTTTGCATTTGGTATTTATAGAGGTGGAGAGGGGTGGCTTTGGAACACTCATTTAAAGTATAAAAAATGAGATACGTTGTTACTGTACAGAACTATATATATAAAAAAAAACATGTGAATAGCAGTCTAACTGATGAGGAACGTTTTACCACTGCTATTGCCCCCCACTATCCAGTTTTCAGTAGGATGAAACGTACACACCGCAGGAACAGTTTTGATTAACCCTCCACTATAGTGTGCTAACATGGTACCATCTCTGTTGTAGACGTCTATACTTTTCTTCATATTGGCAATCAAAAACTTTTCAACACCGTCAACTGGGTTGGCATGCCATTTGGATTTCAARATTGAGACCCAACGGCCAGACTGGCAGTTGTGCTTGATGGTGACATCTGGTTCCAAATTCTCCGTTATATCTCCGTCTTCTGCCTTGATTAGAGATYCCAAACCCTTTAGAACGCCTTGACCTTTGTCCAGCTGRAAAACTCTTATGGTRTCATCGTAACCATTACATAGAATGTCTCCACGGTTGTTCCAATCTGTTGAACTGACACTGAGTCGACTTCTATAGGCCGCCACGCATTGTGGGCCAACCACATCATCATAATCGGACCAAACCTGTGCTTTTATCATTCGTAAATCCCACACTCTTAAAGTACGATCCAAACTACCAGTAGTCATCAAATTGCTGTCACTTGGACAYACTGAAAAATATCCAATTTTCTTATCATGTAACCGATATACCGTACAGTCAGATCTGGTGACAGCCTTTTCTCTCAAATCGAATCGTGCAAATTCTCCTTGTAAAGTTGTTAAATAACCCACGTTTCTATCAATGAAATGGAAATCAGATACACCAGAAACATCTCCCCATTGATCATCGAATTCAACAACCGATTTCGATATATTTTTTTGTAAATCCATTGTTCTGATGGATCCATCATAAGAACAGGTAACTACTTCTTCTAAGACTTCAGGGCGGATAGCTATACGAGGGATATTTTTTCTATGAGGGCTAAATCTAGTTATTGAAGGTTCATCTTCAGTCTCATCATCTACCGACCAAATGCCCAGCATTCCTTCGGTATCACCCCCAAAGACGATTTTCCTCTTATTAGAAGGGTGAAATTCAATGCTGGTCATTCTAGAAGTAGTCAACATGATCTGATTGGGTTCGTAATCTTCATACAGCTCCAACTTGGCTAAATCTTCTCTTGCCTGTTCTTCCGTTTTGTTATTCAAAGGCTTATCTTTGATTTCGTCAAAAAAGTCGCCCATTGAGAAGGAGTTACCCAATCGTTTCAAAACTTCAGGATCACTAATGACTTCTGTCAGTTTAAGATCGTCACTCAACCTAACATCTTGCATGTTTTTCAATTGTTGGGCTAATGCATCTTGCTCAATCGCTTTTACATCATCTTCTGTTTTCAAATCAACCACTTCAGCACCTGCAATTCTCCTTGATCTTCGCAACGGAGCTGYGGTCTGTTTTTCCACCTTGACGGTTGCTTTTTTAGAGCCTTTTGGCTTAGGCTTGTCAATTTTTACCCCTGCATCACGGCCAAAATCACTGGCAAGCTGCGTTAAATTCAGTTGTCGTAATAGTTCTTTGTTTCTGGCAATATTGGCTTGTCTTTGTTTCTCAAATTCTGTGATACCCATACCAATAATACTCTTGATTTGCTGGCAAAAGAAAAATGATTAAAAACAAACGCCAAATATTCAATATACTACGTTTTTTGTTGCACAAGACGCGTTACGTGAAAAATACATTTTCTGGACAGAGTGCCAAATGAGTGCTGCACAATATATATATAAGAAATCATCAAATTGATCCAATGTTTACTAAATGAATTTTGATACTAATATAAAAGCCAGATCTAGTTTGTTTCCAAAAAAAATGTGGATCCCAAGTACTACAATGCTTCATCAGCAGAATCAGTCAATCGTCATCTTCGTGTCTTGGYTTGGAGATATCATTTTAATTTGATCAGTTGAAAGAGCGCGCAATTCCGTATTTATAAACAAGCCATACAGAAGTTGATATCTCAGCAACACAGTAGAAACAGTTGACAACCACAATCACAGCAAGAGATGGTCAAAGAGTCCAAAGTTGTGGAACACACACCACGTAAAAAAGTACGAAATATATCGTCACAACTGTCACAGCTCTCGCAGGTGTTTTCACAGATTCCCCAGCCGAACCTGGAAAATCCCGGTGAAGAATACCAAACACCCAAAAGAGGTAGAAAAACCCCTTTGAAACTTGTGTCCAATAGCAACAGTATTCTTTCTCCAGAAAAAACACCAATAAAGCCGCATAAAGGAACCCGAACAGGAACACAATCAAACAAAAGGCGTAAACTGATACCTAACGCTGCTGTTGTTGAAATAACTAATAGTTCAGTCGAAGAGAATAGCGATTTCGAGAGCTCAGGTGAAGAGGTGGAAGAAGTCAGTCAGCCTAAACAAACTCACAACACCGAAAAAGAAAAAGAACAAGAACTAGAGAAAGTAGAAAGTGACGATGATGTAATTATCATAGAGAATGATGACAAAAGTATCAAAAGACCGTCAAGAATCAAARATAAATCATCTTTGAGAACATATTCAACTCCTCTCAGTATGAACAATTGGCAACCACTTCAAGAACATGTCCATGCTGAGTTGTCGGTTTTGCTGACTCTATTGAAGCCGCCAATATTAGACAATATGAATCAAGAGTACAATGATGTGTTTGATAACACAATTGTCAAACCTTTGATTCACAAATTCTCAAAAATATACCTTCCTCCAGTGAATAGACAAGCAGCTTCCCAGTCTGTGGCAGTCAGCATAAGCTCCAAGCCGAAAAACAGTTCCCGGGAATTCAATTTGACGTCTCTTCACAATGAACAAGAGCGTCTTAATACAGGATATGACATCAACACGAAACAACTAGATACTTTATATACCCAACTAGAGGATGAAAAACAATCCCTAGCCCTTGAAAGAAAATATCTGAAACAATTGAAAAAAAAAATGAAAAAATGGAAAATTGAAAAAGATCGGAAAATAAATAGGTTGGTATCTCTTCTTGGCGAAGACTTCAAATTCATAAATCAACTAGTAACAGATTCACGAAACAGTGGCGTAGATGCGGCTGACGATGTGGACTTGATTGAAGATCAAGTAGAAGATGATGTATGGGAAGACGTGTACTATTCCGACTCGGAAGATGATAGCAGTGACAATCTATTGGAATCCTTGCAAAACATCAACTCAATACTAACCGAGAACCAGAATGAACAAAAGGAACAAATGAAAATGAATGCATTGATACATCAATTATATAATTCTTTAGATCTATAGACTGTTTTTACTGTATATTATGTGGGATTAGCTTTGAAGATGAAAAAAAAAACAACTATAGATGCAAAAAGGCACATAGTGTTTGATTTTTGAGCACTGGCAAAGTTTCAAGTTCATGAATGTTTACTGTTTCAGTTTTGGCATGGTATCTACCCAACATTAGTCCAGCATTTACAGGTGCAATTGATGAGTTGACAGTGCCAATAGTAATATGAGGATATTGGGCGTCATAAGGGATATCAACGATGCATCCATCTTTGTACGCTGTTAAAATTCTCACCTCAACACATAGACATTCGTTATTCCAAACCAATCTTAACAATTGTATGTCAACCGTGTACCCACCCAGTAACAGCAATGGATCCTTTAAATCTTTAGGGATAGTTTCAGCGGCTAAAAGTTTATCATAAAAAGCCCAAATGTCACTTTTTTTACTTTTTTGTGAAGAATGAATCAAGGTTACATGGAACCTCTCTTGAACCCTATGACATTCTTTTAACTTTTGGAATAGCTCGTTATTTTCAAGAATGTCAAGACTGAGATCAACTCTAACCCCAAAGTAAGATACTTTATTTGGATTTTTAGTCTGCTGAGATGACTTTGACATAATTTTGTTGAACTCTGGAATATAGTCCCGTGCTCCTTCAAAAGCTTTGAGATATTGATCATCATTTTCATATGGTAATATTTGCTGCCCAGCATATTTATTCAACTCAGAAACAATGGTTTTCATATTCTGTAAACTAGAATCCTGTTCTGCCACTTCTAGGTTGATGATATAATCAAACTGATTGTCTGGTGATTTTCTAACGTCTAGAGCCTGAAATCTATTTATGAACCCCTTCATTATTCCTTCCGCAAATCTAACACCATCCGTGCTTGCCTTGATTGATTGATGATTATCCCCTCTCTGCACAATTCTATTTCTGGTTATATCCCATAACTTGGAATCTCCCCTCGGTGCCGTCTGCAAAAAGTTTAGACAAATAAATCTGAGTTTCCTCTTAGGAATGAAATCATTCATTTGCTCAAACATTGAAAAAATCATCTTCCTTTCATCAAATTTGTGGTTGTTTTTATCAATGATGACTATGTTTTTGTCCTTCAAAACATCTAAAGCGCCTGAAATTAATTTGGTTTTAGCAGAGCCTGAGAAATTGTCGTTTTGAACATGACCAATCAAGTCTGGATATAGGTTAGTCAAACCTTTGGAAGTTGTTGTTTTGCCACAACCTATTGTGGCCAATGTCACTAAAACGTATTTTGTAGAACTGTTATTTCCATATTTAATACTTTTAATATCTTCTTCCAGATTCACCATATTGAGTTCTTGATTGATCAATTCCATACTTGTTGTATTTTTACTATTGAAATAGGATTTTCTTAAGTTGATGACCCCCTTATTTTCTAGATAATCAGATTGCAATTGTTTGTTATCTGCCAATATTGGAGTGATGTACTTGATATAATCCATGCAAATCAACCTATGCTTAGCAAACTTGAGGTTTTTGGGTCCTTCTGTGATATATTGTTTAGTGATTTGTCTCAACTCTCTATAGAGTAAATATGGTTCCTCAAATTTATATTTGAAAAAAAAGTCGGACCCATTTTCTTTATTGAAACAACGAACAACAAATCCTTCAATTGGCTCGCCATTGTTTTGGCCCGTCTGATTAATTTTTCTGGCAAAATTCATGGTTTCATCAAAGGTGTTGAAGTCGATGTATTCAGTTTTTTTAAAACCAAAAAGGTCACCAAATTCGTTTACCTTGTGCATAGGGTACGTTTTGAATTCCCAAATATTGTAGTTGAGACCATGTAAATAAAGACCAGCTTTGTCAGCTGTATACTCAAGGACATGTTCCTCAAAGCTATCATCGCAATACTCACATACTGCAGTTATTTTGCAATCATACATATATTTGGCAAACTCAGAAGCAGGAATTCTCAGTTGCAAGAGTTGATTTTCCAACACCTTTTGTGCTACCATGGCATGATTTTTTGTCAGATCAAGTCTCTCACCGGTTGAATGTTTCGAACAAACTACAAGCTCTCCACTTTTGGTACCTGATACAAAAATAATGCAGCCATTACTTTTCACCGTAACACTATATGGTCCCTTTGTATCATTCTTCAATGCTTCTTCCTTAGAAGTTGGCACATCGTTTATATTGAAAAACTTGTCATATCCTCTGCAAATGATTTCGTCATCAACACTGGTGAAAATTCCTCTTGCATTGGTTAGTAGTTTTGACTTCTTACTATAATACTCCCATTCATTGAATCTCCATGATATCAATGGTGTATTGGTGCCTTTTATGTTATTCACAAATTTTTTGATATGTCTACCTTTGGGATCACACTCCGACGCTTGTCTCATTTGCGCTAGACAGGTTCGAGTTATTAAGTCTTGTTCTAATATACATTCCTCGGATAGTAAAATCGGTTTAAACTTCTCCATTGTTGAGCTTATATCTTTTCCCATAACAAGAAGATGTTGAAGCTGACACATCAAGACATGAGAACAGACCACAGATTTAAAACTGTTAAGGAAAAACACCAACTAACGCATTTTTGCTGCGCGGCAACGACGCTGAAAAGAAAGCAGAGTTGACGGTAGCACTTCTTTTAGATACGACGAATGCAGAGAGAAGAAGAAGAAGAATGTTGAGGGAAAAAGAAGAATGTTGAGGGAAAAAAAAGAATGCCAAGGGAAGAAGAAGAATATAAAGAAAAAACATTTGAGCAAACTTAATAACATGCCCAACAGTACTGTCTAAGACATACAACTTGCAAATAAGTTTGGATGGTTTTGAAGCTAGATGCTGTCTATACTAAAGAAAGCAAATTAATGATGGCTGAAGAGTTTTCTTTATTAAAGAGTAGAAGTCCAGTTATTCTTGAAGCCCCTTAATTCTCTTTGTATGATGAATTTATACAACATAAGTTCGATTTCTGAGTAGCCAGACAGTTCATTTGTGACTTTGCTTCGAGTTCCGGAATGGAATCAGATTGTATTTTCTGTATGAAAAGAAAGCACAGATTATTTATATATTTGATACCTTATTTTATTATCAGCAATACACAGAACAAGTTACGTTGCAAAAAAAAAAAAAGCTACAAACCTTGCTCTATTTCAAGATCGTTATAACCAAAAATATAGAGAGCATCTTTCAGGGTTTTAGAGTTCAGACAACATGGTGCTTCCTTTTGAACCTTTGGCTTGGCATTCCAAGCAATACCATATCCAGCCTTGTGCATCATCAACAAATCGTTTGCACCATCTCCGACTGCAACGGTTGCTTCTAGAGGAACATCGTTTTCGGCGGACAAACGCACCAGAAGATCTCTTTTACGTGCACCATCAACAATTTCACCAAGTGTTTTACCACTCAAAATTTGTACACCCTCTGAATCAATCTCTGTTTCTAACAAATTGGCAAAAGCATAATCCAAACCTAATAAAGATTGCACATATTCGGCCAAAGGTAAAAATCCCCCCGAACAAACAGCCAGTTTACAGCCCTTGGATTTCATGAACTTACACAATTCTAAAGTACCTGGAGTCAATGTGATTTTTGGCTTCAAGTCGTTCCACAGAGTTTCAGATTTGATACCTCTTAACAATGCCACTCTTTCATTTAATGATTGCTTAAAATCCAATTCCCCATTCATGGCTCTTGTGGTGATTTCAGCAACCTTGTCTTCTACGTTGGCTTGTGCAGCAATCAATTCAATGACCTCTTGCTGAATCAATGTCGAGTCCATGTCAAAAACTATCAATTTTTTGTTTCTTCTGTGTTGGTTGTTTTCCTGAAAAATTAAATCCACATTCGATAATTCATGGTTCTTGATTGCATTTTGAATAGACAAAATGGCATCTCCAACATCTGATTCTGCTGCTGACTTATTCTCATCTCCCAAATGTTTGGTTAAATCAATATCGATTATGAAGTCTGTTGCTTTAGATCTGGATAATGGCGAAAATGTCAGCAGTTTCACAGGCAGGGTCTTCAAAAATGAGGATATGGCTGCATTATCCGCATCAGAAAACTCTCCGGAACGTGCAATGGATGTTATAACATAACTCATTGTGTTTGCAAGTGTTGTCTAAAAAGAAAGAAGCTGAAAAAACGTTGTTTCCAGATTCAAGATTTTTCAGTATTCATTAATTGTTCATTAAAGCATTGCAGCGATCAAGTCAAATTTACAAGCCAGTGCAAATTTCCAAACGCTGACACGCCCCATTTAGGGACGGTGTRATGCTYACAAAGGTACCTGACCAGCCATGAACCAACTGCCAGTTCCAAATGATAGCACCGGATTATCAACCGCAATGTTTGGTGGTGCTGTTGCAGCAATAACACAAACCACATTGACGTATCCCTTAGAGTTTTTCAAAACTATCTCCCAAATCGAAAACAAGAAAATCATGGTCAGAAACTATASTGTTCCAATGGACTCTATCAAGCCCTTATTTACAGGATGCTTGCCATTAAGTATAGGAATGTCCTTGAAAGCATGCAGCAGAATGTTTTTATTTACGGGATTTTCTAACCTAATGTCCAACAGCAAAGGTGAAAATGATGCACCAAGCATCATGGTTGCTGGTTTGATGACGGGTGTTATTGAGTCATTTTGGGCCATTCCGTTTGAAAATATAAAAACTAGAATGATTGAGAATTCAATGATCAGATACGGATTACAAACAACCTTGGATAAAGAAGAAAAGCCAATCAAGGATGTCAAAAAGGGTTCAGTAAGATTGAATAACAGACCCAAACTGGATTCCGAGTTTTTGAATAACCCTAGAGTCAAGGCTATTGAGTATTATCACAGAAATCCTTCATATACGCTGGGCAAAATTGTCAAAGAGATGTATGAAACCGGTGGGGTTTTTTCATTCACACAAGGATCTTTCATCACGTTAATGAGACAGGGACTCAACAGTATGGTTTGGTACAGTACATACTCGTTATTTCAGCAAATGATCGACCCATCAAGAGACTCGATTACAGAATTAGAATTGATTGGAATGGGCTTTGCATCATCGGCCGCAGTGGTCTTGGTTACCCAACCGATAGATTTATTGAAAACTAGAATGCAGACTAAAGATTACAGAATTTTATACAAAGATTTCATGTCATGTATTGCAACCACCTTTTTCAATGAAGGATTCAGAAAGTTCTGGTGCGGTGGTATACCAAGGTTCATAAAGGTCAGTTGTTCCTCAACGGTGTCTTTATTGACCTATGAATTTGTTACCAAGAATGTCAATAGGCTGTCTGACATTAAGCCATTCCAAGCTTGAGTATAGCGTGTCATAGGGTCGGAATAGCATGGAGGCGGAAGCGGAGATGAAGGCAGGAGTCCTCACTCCAATATCAGTTTCGAAATTTGAACACCCATRAGAGCATTCATAATCAATACATACTCATTATTCTTGAGGGAATTGATTGATATCACACCTTGATGCAWTAGTTTCCTATTCAAYAAGTCATTTTTGATGACGCTGTCCATGCAACCCAGGGAATAAGAGGGAGTGACCCAATTGTAGTCTATTGAATTGTTTAGAGGATTGTGTACTTTTCTCCAGAATGCTACACTTGTGATGGATCCATCCAAAACGTTGCCGTTCATGTCATGTASCAGGACCTCTCTCTTGTCTCCAGGTACGATTTTCAACCGTTTGCGAGCGGCATCGAAAACCTGTCTATTATTGGTTTTGAATGACGTGAAGGGAGAGGGAAGTGTGGATTCTGTGTCGAGATACAAATTCCAATGTTCCCACACGGATTTGTATAGTAACATTTTGTTTATTTCAAGATAGTCATGGTATTTCTGGTCGAAAACCGTTAGTTTATGTGTTTCAGGCAGGGTTGCGAAGTCTATGGCGAACTTGCCATCTGGCGACACTTGCAATTTGACCCTATGACAGGAGAGGGGGAAGTCTGGAGATTCGGTGAGTGCCTGGATCAAATGATACGATATGTTTTCATTGGTGAGATTATTGGATATTGTGTGTGGAAAATCGAAATATTTCAGGGCCTTTTTCAGTTTGCTGATATGTTCATCCAGCATGTAGAACGAAGGTTCCAAGGATGGGTCATAACGAATGGTGGTGAATATGGTGAAGTTTCCGTCCAGCGGCGAGAACGCTTGATTCAAGGTCTTGGAAACCTGATCTACGGCATCCATTGCAGGTGCAGGATATGGTAGTGACAGTAGCGGGAGTATTTGAGGTATAAATGAAGAATTACTTGAGTCAGGTCTTCTTTAGCGAGGCTTGGATGAAAGACTTGATGTCATGGAAAGAGCTGAATTCTTTGAACGGRATCTTGTCTCTTATACAGATATCCACCAGATCGTGGCCGGATTTGGCGTAGAGGATGTCACAGCTTTTGGATGCCGATATGTCGCTGACTCCATCCCCAGAGTAGTGTAGATATATCGCCGATGCTTGTTCGGACAATGGGGGCGTGGATTTCAGCGTAGCAACGTAATGTTTGATGGACTCGTTCTTATCGTGACCAAACGACGAGTCATCCCGGAACACAATGTGCCACAGGCCCGAAGATGGGTCCACCTCCATGTGGTTGGCATACACCACAATCGACTTGTGGAGGTGCGGAGGCAGCAGATGCACCARTAATTCGTGGATGAACTTGTCCATGCCGGACGACACYACCACCACGGGAATGCCGTTCTGTGTGCACCATTCGACYGTGTCCACAAACCCTGGATCGATCTGCACGTTTTGCTTCAGAAACTGAACGCAGTCATCGTAGGAAACCTGGACCGACTGCAGCATTTGCGAAAACCCTTCTCTGAACGACAAGGTTCCGTCCTTGATACGCTCGTTCAGAACCAATCTGGACTGCTTCCCCATTCCCAGCACATCTGTCAACAAGTCATTGGAATCTTGCAGCGTCACAGTGCCATCCCAATCGGTAAACAAACAATGCATTKTGCGGGAACCGGTGCAAGTGGCAGGAAAAGAACGTCTCAACCGTCTCTACCACATAGCACTCAGACAGAAGATGTAGATTGATATACGCCACTAGGAAACCCTGTTCTTCACGCGTGCGCGGCTTGCCGTCGCCCAGCACAGCTATAAAAGCACGCCTTCTCGCCCATCTCAGTTCTTCCCAGCCAACGCAAAACCACCGACGTGCCTACGCGTCGCGGCGAGGGATTCTCAGGAGTCCCCAGGACTCCGCGGCAGGTGGCCCGCTTGTCGGGCCGGACGGGAGAACAGAATGCCCGTGTCTTGGGTGCAGTGCGGCCCGGTGTCGTCTTCGTACGACCGCCATGGGCCGGGGTGCAAGGACGCGGGAGACACTTGTAAAGGCGCCAGCGATGCGTCAACAACGACCGACGCTGTGCTGTTTGTAGTCCCAACGGTAAATGCTAGGCGCTTGGAGCTTCTGTAGATAAGAGGCGCAAATGGCGCCAGAAATGTAGTTGTCGCCGTGGTGCGCCACGCCACGCCACGCCACGCCGTGTCGTGCCGCGCCCTCCTTCCTCCCCACTCCACTCCGCCCCGCGCAACCAGGCGCCCAGCGGCTCTCTTCATGGCTGATAGTGGATCGCTCCTTTCCCTTTGTTTGTAATTTCGATGACTGCTGGGTAGCTGAGATGAAAAATATTTAATTGTTGATGCGAGCCAGATGGGCTCGAGTGTCCGGTGGTGAACTGGTTTTGCAYTTGGGTTCGTTGAGTTTTGTTGCGTGTCGAGCCGGKTTTTTTGCGTTTTTCTCTGTGTGTTTCCATTGCACTGTATGGACCGAATGTTTAAACTGAAACAGGCATCCAAGTTGGCTGGCAAAATCTCGCCGTTGTATGTGTCACATCCACATAATTTGATGCGGTCGCTGGTGTGGCCCACGCAACCCCGCAATATTCTGATTGTGAAAAAACCTTGGCAAGATAAGGTGCTCAAGGCTACAATCACCTTCATAAACCATCTGCATGTCAACTACCCTTCCGTCAACATACTCACCACGCAAGAAGTGGCCGAGGAGCTGGCGCAATTGCCCATGAAAATCGAGGACTTGGACCTGGATCCGGAGTATGATGATATACCGCCTCCAATACCCATTTATACCGGAGATGTCGATCAGATCATCGAAAAAACAGACATGATTGTATCGTTGGGTGGTGACGGTACCATTTTAAGAGGAGTGTCCATGTTCTCCAATACAAAGGTCCCGCCAGTTTTGTCCTTCTCCCTAGGGACCCTTGGGTTTCTACTGCCGTTCGACTTCTCCACCCATGTACAGGCCTTCAAACAGGTTTTCGACTCCCGATCCAGTGTCCTCAAAAGAGATAGAATAGAATGCCACATCATCCAGAAATCAAAAACAACCCCCGTAGATCAAATAGATAAACTCAAGCTGCTGTCGACCCAAAAGTCGGCTCCTTCCGAATTCTCTAGCTGTGATTCTCCAAACTTGAAAATCCATGCAATGAATGACATTGTTTTACACAGAGGTTCATTACCAGGATTGCTTTCGCTGGATGTCTACATTAATGGCCATTTTTTGACCAGAACAACCGCTGATGGGTTGATTTTCTCTACTCCAACAGGCTCCACTGCTTATTCTTTATCGACAGGGGGTTCAATTGTTCATCCGATTGTCAAATGCATTCTAYTGACCCCTATTTGTCCCAGATCGTTATCGTTTCGACCACTTATTCTACCGTTCAATTCCCACATCTTGATCAAAGTCTCAGGAAGAAAACTGGATGCCTCTCAAACAGGTTCTGGAAAGATGAGTATYGATGGTATTCCGCAAACRGAATTGAATCACGGTGATGAAATCCACATAGTTTCMGAGTCCACCTGTGAAAATACAACCCCAAGTGCTACTATAAATAACACAGCCGCTAATAGCATWTCAAACCCTTCATCAACAGGTTCTGACAACATAACTTTAGAATCAACAAGCAGCATTGAAGATGGAGGGTCGGGTGTTTGGTGTATAGTTCAGAGCAATGGTGATTGGGTCAATGGTATCAATAGCATGTTGGGTTTCAATTTAGGTTTCAAAAGCACTCGCCAATAATGTAGAAGATAAATGTATAATTTACGCTTTTAAGAACAAATTGATCTAAATATACCCCATCAAATTTATTTCAATTATTGATTTGTGCTTTACAAWGTATATGCGGCGTTTCATGTTATTCTTAAGCTATATAATTTGTTGATTACTTTTCGAAAAGATTTAATTTACAATAATACACATTCACAAGTTTTCTTTTATATCACGTTTCGTCCATGACATCAGCTTTCTCGGGTTTGAAAGCTGGCTCAGACTCCACGGTACTTGGTTTCAAACCATTCATGATACTGACATTTTTTTCCTTGTTTACATCATCTCTATCGAAAAATTCACCATCGCCTTCAACCATCTCATCTCTGGCCTTTTGAGAACCACCTCTGGTGTCAATAGCAGCTGGCGTATCTTCTTCCAGATCTTCTTCAAAATCAATCAAGTCCTTTGGTACCTCATTCATTTGCACACTAGGAGCATGTTTAGCATTTTCCAAGTTTGTGAAGATTTGGGTCATTATTCTGTTCAAATACTCTGGAGTGTTAGCATTGTGCATATTACTTGGTCTGACTTCCAATTTATAATCCGGTCCATAGTATTCATAATAATCATTAAAAGGTAGCTCTGGTCCCAGTATCTTTTGATTCAATAACCCTGTTTCAAATGTCCATGTTCTTGCCACATTTCTCATGGTGTATCCACCACCGCCCATAATCATTAGCGGAAGATTAAAAGACTTCATAAAGTTGATACAATTGGCATGTCCCTGCATACTTAAATTGAAGCACCCTAATCTATCACCCGATAAAGAATCACCACCACACTGGAACGCAATTGCACTTGGTTGATACCAATCAACGACTCTTTTCATGACTGGTTCAAACAGATTCTTATATGTTTGATCATCAATTCCATCCCTTAAAGGAACATTGATGGAATGGTATTTACCCTTACCAACACCCACATCCCTCAATTCCCCAGTACCAGGGAAAAACTCACCATATTTGTGGAAAGAGACCGTCATGACTCTATCAGTGGTGTARAAGGCTTCTTCAACCCCATCTCCATGATGGACGTCAATGTCGATATACAGGACTCTTGGATGGTATCTCAACAGTTCCACAATACCCAGAACAATGTCGTTGACATAACAAAACCCACTGGCTTCACTTTTTTTAGCGTGATGCAACCCACCAGCATAGTTGATGGCGATATCACACTTTCCTCTGTTCAGCCTTGCAGCCCCTTCCATTGATCCTCCMCCCGAAATCGAGCAGTATTCAAAAAGCCCATCAAAAACAGGACAGTCATCCCCAACATTRAACTTAGCTTGTTCCTTATTGAACATTTCAAGGTTATCGGGGGTGACTCTGGCTAGGAAATCCACGTACTCATCCGTGTGAAACTGSGTCATTTCCTGTCGGGTAGCTGGCTTGGCTCTGTAAATCTCCATTGATTTATACAACCCGTAGTTCATGATCAATGAATGCGCCATTCTGATTCTGTGAGGCTTCATAGGATGCGCAGATCCATATGAGTAGTTACCCACATCACTGTCGTAGAAATATGCAATTCTCTTTTTATCCTGTGGATTCACCTTTATTTCGCCAAACGGCTTGTCTTCATATAGCATGTTATACAT
Organism: Pichia sorboxylosa; assembly: GCA_001599115.1. NCBI lineage: Eukaryota > Fungi > Ascomycota > Pichiomycetes > Pichiales > Pichiaceae > Pichia > Pichia sorboxylosa. The sequence goes on along the minus strand of BCGC01000001.1, from coordinate 1,649,464 downwards.
GGTTGACTTGATTCCTGCGCTGCTTCACACTAGTTCAGRTTCCAAATATACCCCAAAGGAGACAAAACTCAAGAAACCRGTCTTTATCACTGAAAAGCACCTTCCAAAGAAGAAGCACCATGAAAAACAACTACCGCATAACCTACAGCGACACCTGCAAACATTATCCTGCCTGCGCTACACAAATAATTTTAGCCTGGATTGAAATTGAATAGCGGCTCGCCAGACAGCGTCGATCGACTGAACAGACCGTTATAGAGCATCAGAGACTGGCGCACGGTAGTGCAAAGCTGTGTAGTTTGATGCTTGGGTCCAGGCAATCTCAGACTGTTTTTAACGATTKTTTGTTTTTGATTGAACTTTAGAGAATTTATCGATACTTTCCCTTCCAAAAGTGAAGARGAAGTAGTTTTTTTCAATGGCTTTTTCATGCCAATAATGTGTACATAGTCGATGGTTGTGGTTTTTGGACCGYTTTTAGTCGGTAAACCACTTCAAATTTAAACAAAAATTTGGAAGGGTGTTATATTACAATATAATAGTTTTTGTCTAACCATGGTATAAATAGATATGACTTAAAAGGAGACTGTCAGTTTTGGTAAAATCACCTGCAAGGCATCTTTGGGAAATAGCGGAAAGAGTACCAAGTTCTCAAGTATRAACCCYAACTTCAATGATCACAGACAAGCCATTATACAAAACGAAGTCAGCAAAGTTTWAAACCAAGAACACAACAGAGACGTGCAGTATATACTGTGAGTTGGCAATTTGTGACATTTGCTACCAAAAAGCGCGTTGAGCCGCCAAATTGGAGGCTTGACAAACCAYGGAAACAGACAAGTATGAGACAGAAAGAGAGAATTTACCATTGCAATTGTTGTGAAAACCAACACATGCATGCATGCTTAGATATATGTATATGTCAACCAAACAATTGTAGTTGGTTTATCAAAAATGAAAACCTCTCATTARAAATGAAACATTATAACTCAATTTGTTTTYATTTGTGAAAGAAATGCCAAGCTATATTGATCATAACGACTCAAATGATGATATGTTACATAAGAAGTCCAAATCAATGTAMTAAGACAAAAACAATACATTTTGGAAAAACAAAGCACTTCTGTTCTGTCCAAGATTTTAYATTTTCAAAAAATACAGTTGAGTATCGTGTTAGAAAAAGAAGTATGTCCATAYAGATAGGCATATATTATTTCATTGGTTTTGATATCAGGCACAATCTCACACCATAAAAGCCGAATCAAGTCTGTGTAAAAGTTGCGTTTCAATGGTGGCATAAAAAATACCATTACCAGTAGGAGAAGCAGGCCAGAGATTGTCAATAATAGTATTCCCCATTACTGACTTCCAATTGGCTTTGAAACCAACATCATAAGGATTCACTGGATTATGGTACCGGTATTGTTGGCGTTCGTAGCTTTCAATAGTGGTTCGGTTCACAAACACCTGGTAAATAGTGTACATGGTAAAAATTGCAGTGCACAGCGCAAAGACGCAACTGAGACAAAAAACCAGTAAAATGTTGACGTTGAACAGTTCAACCTTCCACGGCCCGTCTGAACCATGTTCTGTAGCAAATAGTTGCACTAGAAAGTAGCCTGAAATCATTGCAACCCAGCACAAATAAATCTCAGTGTAAAAAAGAAACTGGACAAAGCATCGATGGTTGCGAAACCCAATACAGCATCCAAACCAAGGACAATGGTGATCCATMCGCAATACACACCGTTCACAAGCAGAGCAGTGATGACTTCTRTCAGGTTTCCACACCAAACATTTGTTGCAATATCGATAGCCTCCATCTTTTTTGACCATGACTGAGTTATTCAGAATCTCATCCGGAGGTCGAACGACATTTCGATCAGCCRAGGTCATATCGATATTGGGATCAATCCTAAGCTGTTTGTAGTCCGAAGGGTATCCTGGTCCATAATGTATCACCAGATTGTATGTCCAAATGGCCATTATGAAAAAAAACGTCGTTCCAATAAAACATGCTAGTCCTGCAGCAAATCCCACTGGAAAGTGTAGTATCCCCTTGAATGTTATGGCATAATAGGACCACAACAATAGCAAATTTACCAGAGTTTGTGCTATCATGGAGAATGGACTATATGTCAGTAATCTGTGATCATGAACAGTTTCTGATCACCATCCATCCACAGTTTATTTTCCGCAAACACAAGCTTCGTTCTCGCTCYGTCAAAAACATTGATCCGAGATCAGCCTTTAAAAAACTRTAATAGRAAAAGAAATACAATTCAGTTGATTTCCAATGTATACATAATTACTAGTTGTAAAAGGCTCTAAATATTATCCTTAACAAGGCTTTGTCTTGGACATCTTCCGAAGTTAACAATTTATCGACATCAATGATTYTGGCCGTATTAGAATACGTCAACTGGAAAATGCCTGGAGAYGTRCACTGAATACGGGCATCTCCCTTACCGGAGACAAATTTGTCAATAGCACYCTGCTCCATTAATGTCTTTACAGGTATTTTCACCGTAGTCTTATCCYTTTTCTTCTTCAGATTCTTCAATCTACGACTTCTGGAAAATAGCTTAGATAGTAAAGCAGATTTAGTGCTCTTTTCAGCACCCATCTCCTTATCCTCATCATCCATAATGTTGTTCGCCAATCGTTGATTCAAGGTCTTTTTTAGTTTCTGTTCATAATCAAGATAAACCTTATGATATGTGGTATGCCTGCGTTTCAATTCGGTTAATATGTCAATAACRTTTTGCTTCTCTTTGAGTCTTTCCTTTTCAACTATTCTCTTGTTTCTGATATCATCCGCCAAATCCTTCACCAACACAGAGTATCCATCATTCTTATCAACCAAACCCCGGTTCTCAAGTTCAACTACAAGTTCGATTGCCTTTCTTTTGATATCAGGAAARCTCATCGTCAACATTTCCGAATCGGGACACACCCCCATCTTATTCTCATTCTTTATAATTTCTTTGAATTTCAGTTCCTCAGCAGGTGTTATTTCACTGACTAGTAATTCCACCAAGTCATCACCATTTTGAACCTGCAAAATATAAATAAGATATTTTTTCACTTCAATWAACATTCTTTTATTGAGATTCTCATTGTTCAAGATCTGATTGCTGATATTGTAATCTAACGGTATATCAACAAAGCCTTCAGAATCGGACAGTTTCAAGATCTCATTATCACCTTTGATTTCACCGATTTCAAATAATAAAAACTTCAATAAATCATCATTAATAACTTCCTGCGAAAGATCTTTCCAAACATAAACCAATTCAACAACATCAGAATATTGAATTTTAAGATCTTCTGATTTGTCCATTAATCTCACCTTTTGATAGAACATATTCAAATCAGTGACATTAATCACCTCCATAATAAATTCTTTCATCATTTTAGACAGATCTTTGATAAATTCATTCAGACTACTGAGATATGGCTGAGAGGAATCAAATGGTTTCATGAATATACACTGGTTTAATAGTATTCCAGTTAACTGCAAATTTCTTGAAACCGCAAAAGAATTCTCTAGATTTGAAATCGTTATGGAATAATTCGAAGGATTAAAAAACATGGGAAGAATAAAACACTTCACCAATATACTGCCGACAAAACCATAATAATATGTGTCAGCAATTTCAGCTTTAAACGTGCACTTCAATTGATCAAAAAATGTTTTACAAAGACATCTCAAAAACATTGGAATTTGTTTAACATCTCTAATCATTTTCAGAACAATTTCATAGACTGTAGCTCTCAGAGATTGCATATTCTCAACGAATTTCTTCTCAACTGCAGGAATTTGAAGTGGGTCTAAAACACCATTTTCAACTTTAATTTGATCTTCGGCAGATATTTCATTAATAATTATCTCATATATTTCTGCTGGATCACACTCAAAATCCGCTTCTTCGTCCATGGTGACCAACATAATATATTCCCCAAACCTGTCACGTGTAARAGTTCTCCATTGTGGCATATTTAAAAATGCATGAATCAGAAATTCCCAGTTGGAAACATTATATTCAATTCCATACCTAAGCTTCATCTCCTTTTTCATTGAAGAAGAGCTTTCAAACTTTTTAAGATAGCCTTTAAAGGTTTCATTAATAACATCCATAAGTAAAGCTTCTTCTGTATTAGTTTCACAGCTTGTATGTCTATTGATGTCATTGTAATTGAAACATTTTAACACCCAATCTTCAATATCACCATTGGAAAATTCGATTGCGTCATCAGTTTCTTGAACATGGTTAAGAACAGTGCTCCAATATTTAGGTTTTGACTGAAGTAAGGAAAAAAAACTTCCAATCATTTCAGTCAAAGTCAGGTCATCGCTTTGTTGCTCTGTTGGATGTAAAGATTTTTGTGCTGGGGAATGCAATTTTTTCAAAGCTGCTATACCAGATTTTACATTCATGTCCAAGCCATCCATATCATTCAACGGTACACCAAGTTTCCGAATCTTATCAATCTTGGTTTGTAGTTTAACTAAAGAGCTGATTTCATTATTAACATAATCTCGTTCAGTGTCAATGTTGCTCTTTAATTTCATTATGTCTCGCTCATCATTCAAAACTTTTGCCCCATCAGTTCCACTCACAAGACCTATGAACTTCTTGATAGCTTTTAAAGGTGGATTTTCTGAATCAATTAAAGCCTTATAGTCATTAATTCCGTTTAGCCCTTTGACAATTGCTTGTAATTTGCAGATTTTTTTCAGATTCTCTGGCTTTTTAAACCAAGATTCTCTTTCTATTATAGCATTTCGCACCAACTTACCCCGTATCAAGCTTTGCAACTTGATGATTTGGTAACTATAATCATAAAGGTCATCATTGAGAAATTCAAAATTGAGTCTCGTTTCAATCCCCCTAAACACACTTTGCAAAGTTATGATTTTACTTTGATTCTCATTTAAAGAATCTCTGATATATGTGTATGCACGTCTGGCCAATACACCTCTAGCTATTGAAACAAAGTCAGAAAATGTATTCTCTTGTTGGTAAACTTGGTCCAGTAATTTAAGAATTCTCTTTCTAGCTAAAGCTCCTCTTGCTAAAGCTTGAAATAGATTAGTACTAGCAACAACTTCAACATTATTCAGTTCTTCATGATGTGGAACTTTGTGTACTTCTGGTCTTCTTATGGTAGATGATATGAACGATGATAAACTCACTTTGGTTGGCGAATGCTGTAGCTGAGATCGGTTCTCGCCGGCCGGACTTCTTTGTAAAATTTTGGGTGGTGTTTTCGGTGGCTGCACTTCCAAAACTGGTAATATTGGTGTGTAAGTAGCATTTTGTTTGTTTAATTCTTTTCTTCTTGGTACTTCTCCATGTTTTGGAGTTGGACGGGGTTTAGTAGGAATATCGAATCTTTCAAAGAGATCGTCTTCATCATATGGTGATTGATCATACCTTTGAGGTGGTTCCCGTTTCTTCAGAGTTTTTTTCTTTTGTACTGGCGCCAGATTTGGCGCTTTGAGAGGTGTATTATTGATGTGCGAAATCCTATAGAGCTCTATTTTCTCTCTCACTATGTTAGCACGAATGTATGATTGGAATTGAATGATAACATTGAGATTTTTAAACAATTCTTTTCTATTGTGCCAGTATTTTTCCCTTCTGTTTTTACCTCTAATCAGTGATTGCAGATGAATAATGTCTGATTGATATTTTTCCAACTCAGGAGTACGCTTTTTCAATTCAGAGTGCACTATTTTATTTTTCATTATCTGTTGAAACAAATTAGATTGTTCATTTTGAAGTTTCTTCTTTTGCCTAGTTATTCCTTTTCGTATCAAACCACCACGTATAATTGATTGAAATTCAATTATTTCCAATTCATTTTTTGAAAGAATAAATTTATCAACATACAATTCAAATCTCAGTAAAGATCCTCTCGCAATTGATTGCAACTCAGTCAGAGCATCTTCATCGCTCAGCGTTTCGGTAAATATCGGTTTAGATGCTGAGGAAGAGCCAAACATATCCTCTTCTTCCCGATCGATCATTATTTTATACTTTTGTTGAATGTCACTGAAAGAGTGAATTGATGGCATTGATGGAAACATGCTATTTTCGGGCACATTCAGATCATTATTATTAAACAAATTTCTTGAACTCTTCGAGTAAGTGATTTCTTGTTCTGATGGTATCGGAATGGTATGATCTTGAAGCAGTAGATGCAAGGAATCATTCATAGACTCTGTTTCAGAAGGAGGTTGATTCAAAATATTATCATCAGAATTGGTAGGAAACCCATCTAATGACAGCTTTTCATTCAAATCATCTATACTCAAAAACGTGAAATCATTTACTTCGTCTGAGAAAGATTGGGAAACATTTTGTATGTCATGTTCTTTCTGAGTAATATCTGTTATCTTATCCGTTATAGGTGATTCATGATTGGTCAACATAGCAGGTTTATCTGATATGGATTGTGTTATTGGGATTCCAATCAGTTGTAGTTGTTTGATATCATCACCAATATTAACTCTCACAGCTTCGTCGATCCCTTCAACATATTTTCTTCCTAGCATGGCAACATTGGTGGATGCTTTAACTTTTTTTAAAGTATCCAATGTAATACCTGCAGAAGCAAAAATTTGTCCTAGGTCGGCATCCGCATTCAAATCAACAAACTTTTCCATCGGAGATGCCTTTCCTGTCAATGCCATTAAATAACTTAATGCATGAAGACAGGCACAAACTTTTGGAACGTTCTTCATTTCATACAGATCATTTGTCTCAAAAATAAACAAACTTGGTAGTTTAACAGACTTTGCAAACTCCAGAAATTTAACAATATTTTCAGTGTACTTGAAATGTTTACTGAACTTGTTCATTTTGTATTGAATAGTATTCTCTTCTGTCGCTTTACCAGTGTAAATCCTTTGAATGTCAAAATTAAAGTGCTGGGCAACTTTTGCAATGAGAATACCATTGGACAAATAGTTTGGAAAATCATCAATTTGAGATAAAGGTAGCTTTAAATCGACGTCAATCAAAGTTTCAATCCAATTCTTTATTTCAATCATTCTACATATATAAGAGGCAATCTTGTAATTAGATGGCGTAGATAACCAGTTGTTAATACCAATTTGAGAGGGTAATGTTGAAGCTGCTGTTTTCAGATTAACAATGTTTTTCGTACTGAAAGTTCTGGGAGTTTTTGTATCATTACTAGTTTTGTTGACTGGCTTCAATTTCGCCTGAATATTTTTAAGTAGGTTGATATTCTTCAGAGATGGCGAGTTAGACATTGCGGTATTAATTTTGCCCATTCGATTCATTTCACTTTTTGTGAGTTTTTCCTCTGTTGACTGTGTAACAGGCTTTTGTACAAAAATGTTCTTCCGGGGAGAAGTGGATGGATCGATTGGTGTRGGTGTGGGGAAAAAGTTCAATGCATTATTTTCTTTTGCTTGTTGTTCTTGCAATGATATCATGAGTTGCACGGAGGTTAATGGTCGCTCAGTTTTTTTGATGGGTGAGGCAGCTAGAGAATCTAATGGCGTCTCATTACGAATAGGGCTGTTGTTTTCTCCACGGAATTTGGCTAGAACTGTTGACGAAGCGTCCATCACATCGAAGGAATCATTGGCCAAATTTTGCAACAGTAAATCTGCCCGTTTTTTAATAGGGGATTCGCCGTCTCTGAATTGCATTATCTGACTTGGTTGATATTCCCAAAGAAAACAGCAACTTGCTTCATTTTGATATCTTAATTTTCGAGTTTGATCCAGTCTCGAAAAGGTTGGAAATGTAAACAATCCTATTTCGGACTTTTCGCATTTTGTAATTTTAGAATTGAGTAAATCATCAATAGTGGCTCAGCTGTCAGTGGTATCTTCTAGAAACTTCCAAAAATGCCACGCGAGTCGAAAAACGCTCAGCTGGCACATAGTATAAGAGCTCCCCATCCTGCCACTTCTAGAAATGTTCGTTCGTGCACTTCTCTTTTGACACATCCAAAAACAACTGCAAATATGTCTAAGGCTGAATCTTTTGAGTTCCAAGCTGAGATCTCTCAGCTTATGTCTCTATTCATTAACACTGTCTATTCTAACAAGGAAATTTTCCTCAGAGAATTGATCTCCAATGCTTCTGATTCCCTTGACAAGATCAGATATCAATCATTATCCGATGCTTCTGTGTTAGAAACCGAACCAGAATTATTCATTAGATTAACTCCAAAGCCAGAAGAAAAGGTTTTGGAAATCAGAGATTCTGGTATCGGTATGACCAAGGCTGAATTAATCAAGAACTTGGGTACCATTGCCAAGTCTGGTACTAAGTCTTTCATGGAAGCACTTACCGCTGGTGCCGACGTGTCTATGATTGGTCAATTCGGTGTTGGTTTCTACTCTGTTTTCCTTGTTGCTGACAAGGTTCAAGTCATTTCTAAGTCTAACGATGATGAACAATACGTTTGGGAATCCAACGCTGGTGGTAAGTTCACTGTTACTTTAGATGAAACTAACGAAAAGATTGGCAGAGGTTCCATTATCAGAATCTTTTTGAAGGAAGATCAATTAGAATACCTTGAAGAAAAGAGAATCAAAGAAGTTGTCAAGAAACACTCTGAATTCGTTGCTTACCCAATTCAATTGGTTGTCACTAAGGAAGTTGAAAAGAAGGTCGACGCCGAAGAAGAAAAGACCGAAGAATCCGAAGATAAGGAACCAAAACTTGAAGAAGTTAAGGATGAAGAAGAAAAGAAGGAAGAAACTGTCAAGGAATTGGTAACTGAAACCGAAGAATTGAACAAGACCAAGCCTCTTTGGACTAGAAACCCAAGTGACATCACCCAAGATGAATACAATGCTTTCTACAAGTCTATCTCCAATGACTGGGAAGATCCACTAGCAATCAAGCACTTCTCTGTTGAAGGTCAATTGGAATTCAAGGCTATCCTTTTTGTTCCAAAGAGAGCACCATTCGATTTATTCGAATCTAAGAAGAAGAAGTCCAACATCAAATTATATGTTAGAAGAGTTTTCATTACTGATGATGCCGATGAATTAATTCCTGAATGGTTATCCTTTGTCAGAGGTGTTGTTGACTCTGAAGATTTACCATTAAACTTGTCTCGTGAGATGTTGCAACAAAACAAGATCTTGAAGGTCATCAGAAAGAACATCATCAAGAAATGTATTGAAACTTTCAATGAAATCTCTGAAGATAAAGAACAATTCGACAAGTTCTACCAAGCTTTCTCCAAAAACATCAAGTTGGGTATTCACGAAGACCCACAAAACAGATCTTCTCTTGCCAAATTATTGAGATACAACTCCACCAAGTCTTCTGATGAAATGACTTCCTTATCTGACTATGTTACTAGAATGCCAGAACAACAAAAGAACATTTACTTCATCACCGGTGAATCCTTAAAGGCTGTTGAAAAGTCTCCATTCCTTGATGCATTAAAGGCTAAGGGTTTCGAAGTTTTATTCCTTGTTGATCCAATTGATGAATACGCTATGAACCAATTGAAGGAATTCGAAGATAAGAAATTGGTTGATATTACCAAGGATTTCGAATTAGAAGAAACTGACGAAGAAAAGCAAAAGAGAGAAGAAGAAATCAAGGAATTCGAACCATTAACCAAGGCCTTGAAGGATATTTTGGGTGAACAAGTTGAAAAGGTTGTTGTTTCTCACAAATTAGTCGACTCTCCAGCTGCCATCAGAACCGCTCAATTCGGTTGGTCCGCTAACATGGAAAGAATCATGAAGGCTCAAGCTTTGAGAGATACTTCCATGTCTTCCTACATGTCTTCCAAGAAGATTTTTGAAATTTCTCCATCTTCCCAAATCATCAAGGCATTAAAGACCAAGGTTGAAGAAAATGGTCCAGATGACAGAGTTGTTAAGAACTTGACTACTTTATTGTATGATACCGCTTTATTGACCTCTGGTTTCTCCTTAGAAGAACCAACTTCTTTCTCCAAGAGAGTTAACTCCTTGATTGCTCTTGGTTTAAACATTGACGAAGACGAAGAAGAAACCACTGTTGAAGCTTCCGAAAAGCCAGCTGCTGCTGAAGAAGCTGAATCTGCTATGGAAGAAGTCGACTAAGCCTTTTAATTTTCCTATATCCTTTATATCTTGTATGTATTCTTAGATAACTAATGTTTTTTTAAAAAGTATGAAGTTTTATCACCGTTGATTTTTTTTACTTTACTTCTCTAATTTACAAATGGATTTATATGCGTCGATGAATAAATTAATATATTATTGTTATACAAAAGCAGTGGGTGCATTTATTGTGAGTTTGATGCTTTTCGACTTCTTTCAATGGCGTTGTTAGTCGAGTGAGCGACAGCGGTTGCAACAGCTAGCTGGACATTGGTACTGGAACTACTCAAAATGTCTTGTACTTCCCCCGCAGCTGTATTAGCAGGTTCTTGATGTGCTTCCGATATTTGCGTTACGTAGTTGGTTTCATTCAGAAGAGTATTCAGATTCTCAATCCCTCCCACTTGTTCAATGAGTAGATTGCATTCACGATGTGCAAACAAAATTGTTCTCAAGGTTAATGCATTCGTTCTTAGTTCTCTTATTTGCTCCCTCATGATTTTGTTTTCTCTAGTGGTATCTTCCAAATTTTTCTTCATTTCAGTTATCATTTCTTTCTTACGCTGTCTACATCTCGAAGCGGCAACTCTATTTCTTTCAAGGAAATTTTGTCTTCTTTCTTCTTCGGTTGTTGCCTTTCTACGTTTCTTTGGAGTATCTTTTTTTACCTCATGTTGGCGTTTTTTAGTGGCTGGATCTATTTCTTGGGTTTTTTCCATATCATTGACTTGATTGTTGACAGATGATTGAATGACGTTCTGTTGTGGTTTGGATTGGACAGCCGTTGCATTGTTTGCAAAAGATATATCTGAAGCAAGGGGTGGGTTGGGAGTGTTTGTTTGAGATGGATCCTGTGGTATTTTGGCGGGATGAATGTTATTAGACGGTATTTCACGGTTAGTTGCAGTTGGTACATGCGCATGGTTTACTTGAGTATCCTGGATGTTGGTGTTGACGGAATTAGATGCTGTTTGGCTTCCATTTTGACTCATTTCTATGCCATTCATTGTTGGAACTAGACCAGACAAACCTGATGACAGAATTTTGCGTGGCTGTTGACTATTGGCGAAAAACCCAGAGATGGGCGTTAACGCCCCAGGAACCAACGAGAGGTACGAATAAAGGTTTGGATTAGTTTGGAACTGATTAGGGGCTCCGGGTGTTAACCCAGTCCTGATCGAGCTTTCATTTGGAGTCAGTCCAGCCTTTTTAGAAGACATCAACATATTGACTAGCTGTTGTTTCTGTTGGTCGGTACTCATATTATTAAAATCAACCTGTTGATTATATGCATTGGGATCTAAACCAACAGTCTGATTTTTGGAAGAGCCAATATGTGAATTCACAGAAGAGATACCAGCATTTGTTTGAGCGGTTGGTTGTAGCTGTGCTTGAGCCGCCTGTTGCTGGTGAAGCAGATCCATTTCTTTTTTAAAATTCTGAATTTGGTGTTGGTTGTGTTGTTGTATTTGTTGAGGTAGGGTTACTGTATTTGATGCCAAATCACCAAAATAACTTTGGCTGCCTTCATGGGGAGGTACCATTGCAACACTAGAGTGTTGTTGAGCATTTGGATCAATTGCATTTGAAGCAATAGGTGGAAGATTCTGTTGACCGGCTTGTACGTTGACACTTGGTGTTTGCGGAAATAAAGTCGACCAGATTCCCGGTGTAGCAATAAAGGATCCACCTCCTGGAGAAATTAATACGGGCAGTGGAGGTAATACACTTGACGTCGCTCTTTTAGTTCCACCAGGAGTCAACACTGGCGGAAGAGATGGGTTTGCTTCCAACCGTTGGTTGAAATTGAAGTTTATATTTTGAGGCGGCTTGGCTTGATTTTCTGGAGACGTCGATGTATTAGTGGAAGAAAATGCTTGTTTATCTGTCATGACGGTGGAACCATTATTGGAATTGATTGGCACCACTGGTGGTTGCTGGGGTTGCTGGGGTTGTTGTTGTTGTTGTTGTTGTTGTTGCTGCTGCTGCTGAAGATGTGTGTGTAGTTGTGACTGTGCAAGTTGTTGCACCAGGGTTTGTTGATTCACATGCTGCATGCTACTCAGATTGGTGTCACTTTGAGGCTTGACCAATTCTGTTCCTAGAGATTCCCCTTTCAGGCCTCCGGTAGGCATGGACACCATTGAACTGACAGGATGTAAGCCGTTGTTGGTCTTTGTCACCGTCGCCTGCTCTTCCTTGATAGCAAAGGATTGCTCAAACGGATTCGGCTCCAGGTCCAATGTCTTAGTCTTGACCAATCCGTCTTCAGTTTCGGTCATCGCATTCATTTCTGGAATCGCCACAATGTTCTGTGGGTCGATTGCAACATCCAGCTCTGCCATCTCCGGATACTGTGTCATGTCTGCTATAAACCGTTGTAAACTCAAACCTTTCTGGCAGCTGGTATTGTTGATTTGTAACCGTTACGTACTGGTGACAAAACTGAATCTCTATGCGCTCGCTGCAATTTTTGCCATGATGTCACAGATGGGGTCGATCGACTGCACAGATGTGGCTCTGCGCGCTCGGAGCTGGAGTGTGATTGTTAAGTAGCATAGGCATACTACACAATCAACAGTGTATAGGCAAAAAGCCTTCTATCACAGGAGATGAAGCAGACTCACGACGTGCACGAGACAGGAAGATGCTCGCTGTATGGTGTAGGAGGAAAAGTGTCATTTTTTGGACCAGGCCTGCCATTGGTGAGAAATGTTGAGGCTCCAGAGTTGACGGAGAAGGAGCATGAACTGATTGTAGAAATTTGTGGGGAAAGTTGGTCAGACAAAACACACGGATGCTGCAACCAGGACCAATTGGGACAATTGAAAAGCAATCTGGAAAAGGCAGATGCTTTAATCAGCTCGTGTCCTGCATGCCGTGAAAATTTTTATCAATTGTTTTGCCATTTCACGTGCTCTCCAGACCAATCGTTGTTTGTCGATGTGGTGTCATCGCAGACGGCACTAGACGGAACCCAGGTGGCGGAAGAAGTGGATGTATACATAGACCCACAGTTTGCTGATCCATTTTTTGAATCCTGCAAAAATATAAAGTTTGGTTTAACCAATGGGTACGCCATGGATCTGATTGGGGGCGGTGCCAAGAATTATACCCAGTTTTTGAAATTTTTGGGGGACAAAAAACCAATGCTTGGAGGATCTCCATTCCAAATCAACTACAAATATGAGGACGAAGCAAGCAAGAATATATCCATGTTCAACTCAATTACTCGAAATTGCAATGATTCAAATCCACTCTTTGCATGCGCTTGTTCCGATTGTCCTCAAGTTTGCCCAGTTTTGCAAGAATTACCAACAAATTCCAATTGGACATTTATGGGAATGTCTTTAAGCCTTACTATGTTTGCCACTTATTTTTTTGTTTTGTTTGGGCTCTACTTTTACAAGATAGCGTCACATGTATGGCGTTCGAAAAAGAATAGCAAAAAAACAATACTAATAGATGATCTGGATATTATAAATACCACTTCATCAGAACATAACCTGATGGAAATTTCTTTTTCTTCCCATAATCTTTCAAATGTTCAGGCCAAAAGATCATATGCCGTCAATAACTATTTGGAAAGGGTATTTTATGATTTGGGATATTTTTGCTCTTCCCATCCCAAATTCGTTTTATCCATCTCTGCGATAATTGTTTCATTTTTGAGTGCCAGTTTATATTTTCTTGAGTTGGAAACAAATCCGGTAAATTTATGGGTAAGTCCAACTGCAAATGCATACATTCAGAAAGAAATATTTGATGACAGTTTTGGTCCCTTTTATAGAACACAGCAAATAATTGTTTCAAATAAAACTGGCGATTCCATATTACAAGATTACGGTTTTATTGAATGGTGGTTTGAAAAAGAGCAGCAAATCGTCGAATTGTCTACAAATGTCACAATAGATGGTGAAATAAATCAAGTTTCTTACAGTGATGTTTGTTTCAAACCTTTYGGAGATTCCTGTATACTSGAGAGTTTCACYCAATATTTTTATGGTGATMTTTCAAATTTACCTGAGTCATCTTGGAAAAAGCAAATATCATCTTGTGCCAAGTCTCCTGTAGAATGCTTACCGACATTTCAACAACCATTAAAGAAGAACTTGATTTTTGGTGGTAGTAACTCATCAGATATATTAGACTCAAAGGCTGTTGTTGTTACTTTACTAAACAATAATGACAACGATGAACAAAGCAATCAAGTRGTTAAAGCATCTGCCTGGGAGCATCAACTWGAATCCTTTTTAATCAATGAGTTAACACAAGAAGCCGAAGAAAGAGGGCTAGCTATATCATTTATGACCGAAATATCATTAGAAAAAGAATTGAATAAATCAACAAACACAGATATCAGAATTGTAGTCATATCATATTTGGTGATGTTTGCATATGCGTCATTTGCATTGTCAATAAATCAAAGTAGCGTRTCYTATATTGATATTTCATTTGTGACGCCCTTCGGTAAAATATCTGGAAACAATTCAATATTACGATATTTGACCAAGACTAGATTTTCACTTGGCTTGATTGGAATTCTTATAGTTTTGTTTTCTGTTTTTTCGTCAATGGGATTCTGGAGTTTATTAGGGTTAAAATCTACGTTGATAATTGCAGAGGTCATTCCCTTTTTGATTCTTGCTGTGGGTGTTGATAATATTTTTTTGATATGCAATGAGTTTTCAAATGTTGAAAGCTTGGCGTTGACCAGCTCATTGACATTGAATGAAAAGGTAGCAAAATCGTTAGCTAATATCGGTCCAAGCATTTTATTGAGCTCGTCATGTCAGTTTGTTTGCTTTTTCTTAGGAAATTTTGTTGGAATGCCAGCAGTGAAGAACTTTTCTTTGTATACCTCTGTTGCAATTGTTTTCAATACCTTATTACAGATAACAGCTTTTGTTTCGATTTTGACTTTGGATCAACAAAGGGCTTCTGATGGTAAGTTGGATTTGTTACCCTTTATTAGGATAGAAAACAATAGCATGTCATTACCCATTGATTACGATGAAAGGGAAGATCATAACAATACACTGAGTCAGATTTTGAGTCAAAATGATGATTCTGGAGAAGGTTTAATCAAAGGTCTTCTAACCAATTGGTTTGCTCCCTCTATATTTAGCCCTCAAATCAAACAAGTGATTTTTTTCTTGGTCGTTGGATGTTTGGGTGTTTCATTGTCTTTAATGCCTAATATAAARTTGGGCCTTGATCAAAGAACTGCCTTACCCTCCGATTCATATTTGATATCTTATTTTGATGATATTTATGACTATCTTGACGTGGGCCCACCGATTTATTTTGTGGTAAATGATTTGGATGTTACCAACATTACCCACCAACAAGAACTATGCAGCAAGTTTACAACATGCGACTCTTTTTCCATGGTGAATATTATTGAGCAAGAGTACAAAAGAAGCAACCAGAGTACCATTGCTGAGCCAATTTCCAGCTGGTTGGATGATTTTCTAATGTGGTTGAATCCCGAACTGAATGACTGTTGTCGAATCAAGAAGAATCCTCTACATGGTGATGAAGAATTCTGCACTCCTTCGACATCTCCCCGAGTGTGTCAATCCTGTTATTCTGGGAAAGATTGGGATTACCAAATGAATGGATTCCCAGAGGGGAGTGAATTCATGAGGTATTTCAATGAATGGATTGAGGCACCATCGGATCCATGTCCTTTGGGCGGGAAGGCGCCTTATTCGAACGCTGTGTTGAAAGATGATAGCAATACCACAATCAAACGTTCAGTCTTTCGGACTTCCCATACCCCCTTAAGATCTCAAGACGATTTTATTAAAGCTTATCACAACTCTCTAAGAATTGTGAAGGAGATTGAAGAAAAACATGAAATGGATGTGTTTGCATATTCGCCATTTTACATATATTTTGTTCAGTACGAAAACATCAGGCAACTTACTTTCAGACTATTGACGACTGGTTTGATTTTGGTGGGGTTGATATCCTTGATCTTGCTTGGATCGTTGAGAAATTCCATGGTGTTTGTTTTGAACCTCGTGTTAATCATGGTTAATATTATGGGGTGGATGGTGGTTTCTGGGATCTCCTTGAACGCTGTGTCGCTTGTCAATCTCTTGATTTGTTTGGGGTTGAGTGTCGAATTTTCTGTGCATTTGGTCAAGTATTTCAATTTCAACGACAACCATCAAGACGGTTATGGTCCCAAAGAAGGCAGAGCATTTGGAGCTCTTACCTTTATCGGGACCACCACACTCGGGGGAATCACCATGACCAAGTTGATTGGAATTGGGGTGTTGAGTTTCACTCGCAGCCAGATTTTCCGTCTTTACTATTTTCAAATGTGGGCCGGCTTGGTGCTAATAGCCAGCATTCATGCCTTGCTTGTAGCTCCGGTCTTGCTTGGACAATGGGGGAGCAACCGAGTGTATGCTAAAAGCAATGCGTCCAAGATTGTGTCTGACGACCTGATTCGCAGGGTGCGGGCCACTCTTTGAACACCCTTGGAAGGATGTCATTTTTTTCGTCATTATCCATGTATTGGGCACAGTTGGTGTGCTATGTATTGTCTATATTTCTTTCTCTTCCAACCAGGCGCAGCCAGTCAGATTTAGCCAAAGAAAAAAAAAGCAGACCCGGAGGTGGCTCATGTCGCTACTTTTTTCAACATGGATTCGGCCCAATGACGGATGGAAGCCTCACTTTGGATTTTTCTTCGAGCTAGACCGTTACCAGAAGAAGGGTGAAATTTGGAAGCTTGAGTTGAACAAAGGTGTACGCCTCGATTGAACCCCACCATGGACTCACCGTATTTGGAATCAACACAAACTATACCGCACCCACATCCGTATCCTCCAGCGGAGGAGAATGGGAATACTGGGAGAGGGGCGTCAAGTGGAGGAGCAGCCGGAAATGGCATGGGCGATTCCAATAGTCATCCTGATGAAGCGTCCGGCCGCAGCAGCAGCAACGCAAACAGCACACCTTCAATTTGGCATTGTGCCGTTGCTGGTGGATTTGGAGGATTGATAGGAGACACCTCGATGCATTCCCTGGACACGGTGAAAACCAGACAACAAGGTGCATCGCACATACCCAGATACAACAACACGTTGACGGCATACAAGACGATTTTCCAGCAGGAGGGGCTGCGTCGTGGATTGTACGGTGGATATAGCGCTGCTATCCTGGGATCTTTGCCTTCAACGGCGGCGTTTTTCCTGTCCTATGAAGCCATCAAAAGATACGCCATCAATGATTTAGGAATACCCGAAACCCCTGCTTTTCTTGCAGCAGGGTTTCTGGGAGACTTGGTATCCAGCGTGTTTTATGTACCGTCGGAGGTGTTGAAAACAAGAATGCAGCTTCAGGGAAAGTACAATAACCCGCATTTTCAATCGGGATACAACTATAAAGGTCTGTTGGACGCCGCTTTAACCATAGTGAAAAATGAAGGTGTTGCCACTCTCTTCTATGGATACAAAGCAACACTCACCAGAGACTTGCCGTTTTCGGCGTTTCAATTCACCTTCTATGAAAAGTTCCGCCAACTGGCGTTCCAGTTAACGTCCGCAGACGAGACAATTCAAACGTTTGAAGACACAGAGGGAAAATCGCTACCTCTATACGCCGAACTATTGACTGGAGCAGCGGCGGGTGGATTGGCAGGTATATTGACCACGCCACTCGACGTTGTGAAAACACGGATGCAAACACAAAACACCACTTCCGAAGTGATTTTGACATCAAACTCCATACTGGCATCTCTGAGAACCATCTATGAAGCCCAGGGAATACGTGGATTGTTCTCGGGAATTGCGCCCAGATTCGTTTGGACAAGTGTACAAAGTTCAGTAATGCTTCTGCTCTATCAAGTATTTTTGAAGGCATTGACCAGTGACGATGCCACTTTGGACCACTAGCCGCATTATATGATTCCAAAATACATGATACCAAAAAATAACTAATACCATATTGTAACATAGAATTTCAGCCAGATATAGAACTACATTCAACAAAGAAAAGCAAAACCAGCATGCTCACACTCATGCATGCACACATGTCATTTGTGTCCACATCGATTGCTTTATATATATATATCTAAATATTTATTCATTCTCCACTGTTGTTTCCAAAAGAAAATTTTTATTATAAATTGAGCAGTTTTCATTCACTTTAGTATAACCCCCGGGTATAATTTTTTTATAGAAACACCGCAAAAGCACAGTTGTAAAAAACTCGCAATCCTTCAAAACTAACATCGTTCAAACACCTTATAAAGTTTGGGCAAACTGGCAATTTCAATAACATCTTTGGTCAGAGCATTGGTAGCTAGGAACTTTCTTTTGATCAGAGGCATTAATAAGTTTTCCAGGCTGCTGGAAACCCTTTGCTTCCGTACTTCCAAAGATTCTATGTTTTCGGTTTCCTTGTTGGTATCATCAATAGTTTCCGGTATATAAAAGAGGGCCAGCTGTCTCAAAATCCCTCCCAGGCAGTTTTTTTCGTCATTCCAATCAACCTTTGCCATAACACGGAATAAAAATAAGCTCAATTTATTCCAACTTGGAATGTATCCTTTCACTAATAATGGCAAACTTCTCAACCGAGGACTTTCAGGATTTGTAATGTCAATATCAATACTGAAATACTCTTCCCACATTTCACGCATATCAACAAAACATGACTGTACAGTCTCATCCAAATCCGGTAACTCTGATTGATTTTTCTCCTTATAAAAATCAAGAAAATCACTATTATCAAATATTTCAGATTTCAGTAAGGCCTTCAAATCAATTCCATCTTCGTTGACAATTTCTATCCGCCCAAAATTTCCAAAATCTGCTAGCCCGATGTGATAGAATAACTCATTGCACAAACTGGCATAATCTACTAAATAGAGCTTAACATCATGTTGAATACAACATAGCCGTCTATGGTAATCTGCAATCCCCACAAAAGTATGTTTGCTAAGTAGCTCTGTTATCGATTCATTTCCTCTGTCTTGTAGTTCTTGCCGTAAGGCCTTAATGGATATTAAAGTCATTGGTGTTCTTTCCTTCAATACGGTAGATGTTTCAAGAACACTGTTGAAATTTCTATTATTTTCATTTTCGTTGGGTTTACTATCAGTTTGAGACTCAATTATTGAGTCTATCGCCATGTTAGACATGGGCAATTTGGGGGTGTCAGAATCGGATGCTGATTCCTCAACAAACAATGATTGATTTTGATTTGCAAAATTTTGTGATTCCGGCTGAGATTGTGATTGAACAAAATTATTCAATGTTGTTTGACTATAATCAGTTCGAACCATCTCATGTTCGTAAGGTTTTTTGAAGTCCGATATTGGTATAGGCTTTGCATTCCTTTGACTTTTGGAGATTTCACCCACATTTTCAGCAAGTCGGGCCCTTTTTGACCTCCGCTCTTCTATCTCATCTTCAATTTTACGGGTATTGGTTAGTACTTGTTGAGTTAAAAATTTTCTAGACGAATCTAGTTGGGATAGCATTTCTTCGATATGTTGGCTTATCTCTTGGATTATCTCTTCTTCGTGTAAAAATCTCACTTCTCTTTTGGTGGGATGAACGTTGACATCAACATGTTGAGGTTTGATTTCCAAAGAGATGTAAATAAAGGGTCTGTGACCTTTTGGCAAATAGGAGGAATACACAGCACTTATGGCTCTTCTCAATGGATCAGAAACCACCAATCTATGGTTGATGAAAAATATTGGCTGAATGGATTTTTTATTTTCAAAACTGGTGTTAGTTATGTAACCCTTACATTTGCTTAGTCCATATTGTTGTTTAAAATCTGGTGTAATGTCTATATCGACATCTAGCAAATTATTAGCCACAGCTGAACCATAGATTGTTCTTATTCTATCTGTTCTGGTGGCCGTTTGTCTAATCATCACGTCCAAACCTTTCCCACCTTGTCTTTGACAATTGAACCCCACATTTTCCACATGAATGGCATATTTGTTAACAACGTCAAGTACTTTGGAGTATTCCTCATTAGCATTTTTTAATGACCTCAGTCTAGACGGTACATTGTAAAACAGATCCTCCACTATCAATGTAGTGCCGTTTTTACCTGCTACAGATTTAACACCATTTTCCATCCCATCTACCAATTCACCGTTAAGGTAGTTTGCTTTAAGTGCACAAGGATTCTCCGCAGTTTTGGTGATGACACTTAACCTTGAAACGTGCGATATACTAGCCAACGCTTCACCTCGGAAACCATATGTTTCAATTTCTTGCAAATCATCAAAATCCACCAGTTTGGATGTCGTAAATCTTTCACAAAGAATAGGTAAATCTTCCTTCTCAATGCCCGATCCGTTATCTGTAATCTGTAGTAACTTCACTCCTCCTTCTTTAACCATGATGTCAATCTGCGAAGATTTGGCGTCAATCGAATTTTCCAACAATTCCTTCAATGCATTTGATGGCGCTATTATGATCTCACCAGCTGCAATTAGATTGACAACGGTTTTATCCAATGGTAATATCCGTTTTCTTTCCATTGTTGGCTCCGAAATCAAATACACATGAATAAATAACAGTCATCTTCAACTGAGATGAGCATTCTGTTTGGTGCGCATCATGCAAAATATGCCTGTGGCGAAGTACTTTTTTTTTCCACAACGCTGAATCAATATAGGTAGCTTTTTATGTAAATATATCGGTTTCTGAGCACATGCATTGAAAAATTAATCATGGAGGAAATAGAAACAGATATTGAAGACACTCTTTATTTTTTTTATGCCGATTTCAGAGATGGAACCACATCTATGAAAGATAGCAGGCCCTATCGATTACTGAAAGATGATTTCAAATTTGAAATGATGCTACGAAATCTCAGTTTGAAACAACAGTTACGTATCCGAAATATTAAGAACGACCTGGACAAGTTTGTGAAGCTAATAAATGCACTAATTTTGCAGTTTATCATTATGAGGTATGAAAATATTGGCCGTAACTCAATTGACTTGGTTGAGAGTAGAGGGGAGTTTGGTAAGCCAAAACTTGACAACAGAAAATATCAATATAACATATCGGACGAAGCTGGAATTGTCTCGATTGCTGTTGGATTTAATGAGAAAAAGAGCAAAGACGAGATTGGTGTTGATTTAGCAAATCCAAAGGATATCGAAAATTTTGGTTTACAAAAGCTAGACAATTTCTACAAAACCGATTTCAGGGACATTTTCACCGAAAGGGAGATCATTAGTTTAGACAAAACTTTTSCAAGGTTTGATCATAAAACTCAGTTGAGAACTCTGTCTCAATATTGGTCTTTGAAAGAAAGTTATTCCAAGTATGTTGGTAAGGGAATATCCAGTGGCTTGAAACAGTTTGAATTCACGAAAATTCCTCCACTTTATCCTGTATCTAAAAATGTTGATATTTTAGAATTGTCAACATTAGATTGCAAAGTACCTAATATTTGTTTTGTGCTTGCCGAAACAGATATTTGCTGTTCTATTTTTGCTCACTACAAGAATGTTAAAATTATAAAGTTGAGTATATTAGATATAATCACTGCTTTCACATCGAAAGTTTGATTAATTATTAACCCGCTGGTTAAGATATGTGGAAACTSTTTTTACAAAAATGTTCAACAACTACCTTTCCCTCCTCAAAATTTTTGTCCTCATGTCTAACTATTGCAGCAGCATGCGTTGCGTTGGTTTTCTGAATATAGACAGGATACTTGGTCCATTTCAACTCATTCAGCTCTTGTATAATTTCTCTTTGAACCTTGGAAATGTTCAACTTAAAGGATTTCAAAATTTGGTAGTGTTCAAAAGCTTCCCGTTCATCATTTGAGATTAAATTGTAATCTTTTTCCCAWTCTTCTACATCATCAATTGGAATGGAACAAATTCTATTCAGGGATGTGGTCAGCGTCTGGTCACCATGGGCTTTCTGATTAAAAATCGAACCTTGCATATTTTTGGAAGATGTGACAGCATCAAAAACGGAGTCCAAAAATACATCACCTTGATCGTGTAGATCGTTTTCAAGTCTATTCAGTTCATTGGAATATCCGTCGCTTAAAGTTCTTGATAAGGTAGGTCTCAATTTTGGGGTGTTGGGAGCTGAAGTGATGACATTCGCCACTATGTTGCACACTTCGCCAAACTTTGAAGACTCTTTAGTCACTCTGAAAAATGAAGTGAAAACTTGTAAAATATTGTACAAAATAAACCAAATCACCCACATCGGAATATAAATGAAGGTGTTGAATAGCACMACCAACCATTTGAATTTTCTCTTAAACAAATTGATCAAGTAATTTTCAATAATGACYGAGTCATCAGAACTAGAGCCAGGTAAAACYTGTTTATTATTTTTTTCAAAACTGTAATCAATCAAACCTGTAAACGTGATGTTTTTGTTTATGTCTAAGATGATTGGACTGTAATCTTTGACAAAGGATAATTTRAACTTTGAACCATTGGAAAAATTCATTACCCCTTCATTATCGATAAAAACAGAACAGTTCTTATCTAGAATCTCAAAAGGGTTTATATATGAAATTCCTGAAGTCCACCATGAAGTTCGGATATCAGATCGAATATTGGAATAAAGGGTGCGGTATTTGAARCGCTTCAAGGCTGTGTAGAAGATGGATTGTTTCGATGACATCAACTTTAGAAGTGGTAGTTTTCTTCCACCGCTCAAAGATATCGAATCCTTCAAAAACATTTGCTTGCCACTGTTTCCCAAAAGGTAGGGTACAAGACTATTAAAGGCCTTGACGCTGAAAGATTTTCCTGGGGTAAACACACCGACATGCGGAGAGCAGAAGGTTACAAAATTGATTGGTGTGATCGACTCAAAGTATTTTCTGTGATACAAAACSCCTATTGCAAACCGTGTTATCAATCCTCCCAGGGAGTATCCAACAATGGAAATTTCGGTAACCTGMAGGTTTTCAACGTGCAACAAGCGTGCAGTTTCATGGATGATYTCGTCAGCAACCCGAATTCCACAGAGATCGATTCCRTCGTAAGTTTTGAATTTCTCATTCGAAAACGTCTTGTACAAAGCAAACTTTTTATCTGAATAATTCAGCTTAACATAATTCTCCAAAGAATCGTGTACATAGCTGAAATGGTCCTGTGTTCCCCATAGTCCGTGAGAAAGAATGACTAGATGGCAGGGCTGGACATTTGCTTTTGTATTTGTTGCAGCGGTAGACTCTCTACAATTTTGGTCCATTGAAAACACACAAARAWRGCGCTAAAGTAAYCTSCAATCAACTWACTAGGCAACTTTTCAAAACAGGAAGAATAAAGCCTYAACAACTTRATTGAAACATAAATCAAAAATCATCACTAAAGTCCATCGCTAAATGCAGGGAACACGGTAGATGCACTTATCGGAGGAAGCGATAGCAAGGCGGCTCGTCAAGCGATAAGCTAGTGGCTGCATTTTTCTGGAGAATTGCCATATCGAGGGTTTTTGCGTTTTCTGTTTTTCAGACTGACTTGCAACCGCACAGGCAAAGACAAAGACAAAGACAAAGCTTCGCTGATAGCACGTTTCCTTTTATTGTCTTGTTGTTTTGAAGAGCAAGAGGCCAGAAACGTACAGAAGAGTGCAATGCATATCATTTCTAACGTGGGCTTGCGGTCTGTGGTCTTTAGCCACCATGGAGGATTTGCAAGGGGGTTTGTGGTGGGACGTTCATTTAAAGGACATGTTCCCGTTTATTCCGGTGTGTTTTTACGGTCTTTCACGGTATCAAAACATGCCTTGAATGAAAACGTAGAGGAGRTCAAAAARGARTCAAAAGTAAAAAAGTCGTTTGAAAAAGCCAAGGTGACGTTTCTRGGGAAACTCATCCGTTATTTCTACGTAACWTGTGGAGTGGTTAGTGGGTCTTTCATCTTGGCTCTGGCGGGATTTTTCGTGTATGATTATACTACATACGTTCCGCCTCCAGTGCCAGATAATTTACACATTTCCTTTGAGTCTTTAAACCCTCCAATAGGCGGACCTGAGAACTTGCCAATTTTGAAAAAAAATATAGATATTTACGATTCGGATGAAAAATTCCAAGCCTCCCAAAGGGAAAAATTGGTGGTGTTGGGTTCCGGATGGGGTGCAGTGTCGGTACTAGAGCAATTAGATAAAAACGATTATGATGTCACTGTAATTTCTCCAACTAACTATTTTCTGTTCACCCCAATGCTTCCCTGTGCGGCAGTTGGTACCCTGGATATCAAGACGTTRATGGAGAGCATMCGATCATTGATCAACTCCATCAATGGACATTACCTGAATGCGAAAGCAGAAAAGGTAGAATTTGCAGACCAATTGATCAAGGTCAAAGACATTAAGACAGGAAAGTCTTTCTACGTTCCTTATGATAAGTTGGTGGTGGCTGTGGGGTCGACTTCAAATACTCTCGGTGTGAAAGGTCTTGAACATACATTCCAGCTGAAAACTGCCGCTGATGCCCTCACTATAAGAAGAAAGATTATGGCKAATTTGGAGCAATCCTGTTTACCCACCACTACCGACGAAGAAAGAAAGAAATTGTTATCTTTTGTAGTCTGTGGTGCAGGACCTACTGGAGTTGAGATGGCTGCCGAGATTTTTGACTTGATCAATGAAGATATTCCTCGTCTTTATCCCAAGCTTTTGAGACAGGAAGTSTCAATTCATATCATCCAGTCTAGATCGCACATTTTGAACACCTATGACTCAAAAATTTCAGAATATGCTATGAAACGATTTAAAAATGATGACATTGATTTGCTGGTTAATTCCAGAGTTAAAGAAATTTTACCTGACCGAGTCATTTTCAACCAGAAAAATGATGATGGAACAACCACATTGAGTGAAATTCCATTTGGGTTGTGTTTATGGTCTACGGGAATTGGTCTGAAYTCATTGACYAAACAATTGTCAGATGATTTGAAACCATACCAAAAAAATAAGAGAGCTTTGGAAACAGATTCCCACTTGAGAGTTATTGGCGTTCCGGGAAATAACATTTACGCCATTGGAGATTGCTCAACAGTGCGTACCGATATAGGAGATCATCTTGAAGAATATGTTAGGCAGTATATCATAAAAACTGAAGAAAATAGAATCTTCGGTGATGGAAAATGTCATCGAGAAATCACTGACGATGACATAAAGAATTTTGTATTGACCAAAACAGAACTAGCAGAGTTATCTAGACAAGTTGCCAAGAAAAATCCTTTGGCTAGAGAAGCATTAAACTTGACCGAAGAATCTTTTCAAAAGTATGACCCCGATAACATAGGAATAATGAAATTCAAAGATTTGAAACTTTTGTTCCAGGATGTGGACTCTAARGTGACTGCTTTACCTGCCACCGCTCAAAGAGCACATCAGGAGGGTTGCTGGTTGGGTAAGAAACTTCATAAGTTGGCTCATATTGATTCTGATCTCGATCTTTCAAAGCCTGAACACCAAGATTTAGACTCATTGGTTTCCAGACCTTTCAAATATCGTAACTTGGGCTCTTTAGCGTACATTGGAAATTCTGCTGTATTTGATCTTCCGGGATATACCATGGTCGGTGGCCTTATTGCCATGTATCTGTGGCGTTCTATTTATTTTGCTCAAAGTGTGAGTATTCGGACCCGTGTCCTCATGTTTTTCGACTGGTTGAAAAGAGGAATTTTTGGAAGAGATGTTATAACTGTGTAAAGCCATCTCARAACTCTAATAAGTAATATTTTATTTGATAAATTGTGAAATTACTGCCATTCAAAAAGGGCAACACTTGCTCCGCAAAAAAAAGTCTCACGGTGTTGGCTCAACACGCTGAAGGATCCCGTTGGCCAGTTTATGGAATTTTGCTCCCCATCCTCTTTTTTGTGCCTTATTTCATCTTCCCTTTCTTTYACTTTGATATTGTTTTGTTTCATATCGGTGTGATATCCACAATATATTGTAGAGCTTAGAATTAAATATTGTAAAGTGAATTCAGTTGATTTTAAACAACAAACAAACCTATTAAAAAAATAAAAACATAAAAATAAAAACTACAAAAAAAAAGCACAAAAAAATATAAAAAATCCTTTTCACAGATAACAACTGATAGTAACAAAATAGATAAAATATGATCACTGATATCAATACACAATTGGGGAAGAAAATTGAAGGCGGAGATGAGAATCAACACTTTTCAAAAAGTTTGAGATACATAACTTCCAAATGGTTTGGTCGAGAAATTGATGATTTGTCAACTAATCAATCGACAGAATGTATCTCGGATATTGGAATTGACTCTGAAACWGAAATTGAGACTGAAACTGAAAACAAGCAACAAAATCAAATTCATAATCAAACTCAAGTAGTTGATATAATAAACAATTATTCTTCAGAATCACTRTTATCTAAAAATGCCCAAAATCCTTCCTGCATTGAACTAGATGTTGTTGAAGATTTTGACAAAGAAGTCAAAAAACCAAAAGCAGCATTGGCTTCTRGCAAAGGTAAAAGAAGATATGCTTTTCATACTTTAAGAACTTACTTGGATAAAAGTAAAACACAAACAAGTTTAGTTTCGAATAAACTAACTCAAGAAAGTGTGAATGATAATATGAACAGTACACCCTGTTCAAATATCAAGATAGGAATTACAGATCAGTCAAGCAAAATGACCCCCTTGAGCACCACATTAAGCTTGTTTAATGAAACTTCAAAACCTCAAGAAGTCAAAGATTTCCATGCTGATGAATGTTTAACAATTGAYACCCATGATACCAGTTTGGAAAAGCCAACCACACTTTTTGACATTTTCAATAACGTGAATTCTGATGTTCAAGCAGAAAAATCCTCGGCGGTCGACAAACAAACAAACAAAGCTGATTCCGATTCTGAAACAAGTTCTGACGTTATTACTACTATTGCCAAAACCAAAAGGAGCACACATATTGGCAAAAATCCATACGATTATGATAAAACGTTAGATCYCAAATATAATTCCCACCCGAAAAAGGAGATTTTTGAACAACAAAGCAATCAATTTTCCCTTTATGTTGGTGACTTAGCCAAGTCGGTTAGTGAATCTGATTTGTATAATTTATTCTCAACAATTGAAGGCCTTATATCTGTCAAAATACCTCAAGATATATTGAAAAATGAATCTCTTCAATATGGGTATGTTAATTTTGACTCACGAGAAAATGCCCAACTTGCAATTGATAAGCTAAACTATTCATTATTGCAAGGATCTGAAATTAGAATCATGCCCTCTCTTAGAGACAAAAGTGAAAGAGAAAAGTTGGGTACCAACATTTTTTTCTCAAATCTATCATCCGATTTAACAACRAAAATCATGTTTGAAAGACTTAAATCATATGGCGATATTTTGAGCTGTAAATATAGCTCAGAGAAAGGTACATGTTTTGTCAATTTTAGAGACAAGCTTACTGCTAATAAAGTTTGCAGAGAGCTAAACCATTCTACAATGGATGGTAAAACCATCAATGTTTCAATTCATATTTCGAAAAAGGAGAGACAAGASTTTCAAAGTAAGAAACTGGTTGATGAATTGTCAGAGACTAATCCAACCAAAGTTGACAGCAGTCAAAAGACCAAGATTTCTAAYGCTAATGATAGCTCATACCCTACTCGTTATTCAATTTTCATCAAAAATCTACCCATCAACTTGAACGAAAGTATAATTCAGAATTTGGTTGAGCCATATGGTACAGTGAAAAACATATTAACTAGAAATGTCCCCGAAAAGGGTGGTTCTTGGGCTTTGGTTACCATGACCAACAAAGGWGCAATTGACCGTACCATCCAAAGTTTAAACTCTGCAGAAGTTGATGGAAAAAAACTTTTTGTGACCAGAGCAATCCCAAGAGAGGAAAAAGAGTATGCCAAGAAAGAAAATAAC